>OY292515.1:6074192-6643718 GCA_958496365.1 Subacronicta megacephala | reverse complement strand
GCCTTATTTGATTCCATAGAACACATATTTGTTTTACTCTTGAAGTAACAAACTGCCTCATTGGTCTGGTGGTCCTAAGCGCGACTGCTCCGGTAGAGGTCCTGGGTTCGATTCCCAGATCGAGCAGTGTTATTGAGATTTTCTTTGAAATTCTCTGTAGCAGCTCGGACGCTGGATTTGTGCCCGATTAATGGCAATAAGCTCACCCCCTATTATATGGGACCTAAACATACCGGCGAAGTGTGGGTTACAATTAGAACACCTCCTCGCCTAGCCTTTCGAGGAAAACAGACGTGATGATCTGTTTATGTTATGTATATGTATTGTCCTGTGCTTCTACCGGGACCCATACGCGATTTGCTACCTTCGCCTAAATTATTTGTGTTGTTCTGTTGTGAGTAGTAACTATACATACATTCAGTACTACCTAGTAAGACAAACCAAATCGAAAGATATTTTGCACAAAGATATACAAAAGTATGTTATTATGTCACGATGCGCTAATTAGCATAATAGGGATAAAAAAATACTATTGAATAGTACTATTTGAACTACACAATATACAACTATATAATAACAGACATTAACCAACGAGTTTTTTTAAGAAACCTTGTAGTATACTAAGATGTTACTGTCCTCTTTCATCGTGGTTGCGTAATTTTCACACACACAAACACATAGATTCAGGACAACAAATATGTCCCGTGCCGGGATCGACTCCCGACCAATCGCTGCCTTGATGTCAACCATCGTAAACACTGCAGTACTTACTAATATAAGATTGGATTTTCTGACACAATATTTATTCCTCTACTATACCTGTAGAGCGGTGTGCCCGCCATAGAAGCCATTGACATCAACATGTGCCGCTTCAGTACGTCCTAGGATCTCGGCGCAACGCGTTGCATCACCGTTGGCGGCTGCCTTCACTAGCTCCTCATTCGCGTCACCAGTCACGTGAGATTCAAACAGCTTCTTCAACAACGCTGATAAGCGCTCACCTATGTAAACGATATTTTATGGTCAGACTTAGGGCTTGAAATTGCGTAAAATTTGTATCAGGAACTCCCACGCCTCTAGCCAACAGCTCTTATTTAGCAAAAATCTCAATAGCTAGCTTTATCGGGATAAAAATATAACCTGGATCGTTCCAGTGGGCGTTCTCACCGCGCATCCCTCAACCCTTTATTCTATGGATTTTATACTGAAAGGGGAATATTATGTGTTTTCATTTATTGGAATAAATTGGAATTCATTGGAATAAATTGATGAAAACTATATCAAGTGAAGTAAGCACAAAAATAGGCGAGTAAAACCACATAATACATAGTTTATAGCGGTGGGCGGAGCAAGCGAGTTGGCTTCCGAATCGATTCTCTAATGAACTTGTTACGGAAGCGAGGTTTTTGAGATTTATTTGCGTTTAAATTTAAAAACAAGTTACTAGGCCATTGTATAAGCATATCTTGACTGCCGCAACAAAGACTATCAAATCTGCAAAGGATGTATTACAGGAGAGCAATCTAAATTGCGTAACGTGTGCAGTACTGATTTTGATTCCATATTATGCAAAAAGTAGTTTCGTTTTTGCAGTTTCGATAGTGTTTGTTGCGTCAGTCGAACTCTGTAGCTCTATGGATAGGGATACGATCAAATTAATGGCATATTAGTAACAATTAAGCGTTATTCAGAATTACCCGAAGAGTTCCCAGGTAAACTCCCATCTGAGGATGCGACTTTAGTTACAGCGTTAGGGTTGTATGTCCAGGACGTATTGCACACCTCCACTTTGAGATCATTGTCATGATATATCTGCTGAACACGACCAATTTTTCCGAGAGTCTGCAAGAAAAAAGGGAGAATATACACTAGGAAAATATTAATTATAATTAGACACAAACAAAGATATAATATATTAAACTATATTTATGTACAGTCGTTGTAAGGGGCTTGTGGCTAAGTTATAACTGCACGAATGCCGCGGTCAGTTTGAGGATGGTTGACCGTTCTTCACACAGCGAGACCTCTCCGTGCCTTGGAAAGCACTTAACGCCGTCGAACTGTTGTCATGACAATCGTTACCGAATGGTGGTCACAGAAGCACAAAAAGCCTGGCAGTCATTTCGTGGAATAAATATTGATATCCAGCCGTATCTGGTTAGACTGGAAGCTGACCCCAACATAGGAAAACGCTTGGAGGATGATGATGCCTGTCATTGTAATTACAATAGGGTTGTTTAGAATAAAATCAAATAAATTGCGAGTCATTGATTAGGTTTTGTGCTAACTGCGAGAATATGGATATTGCCCGCACTCGTCCCAAATCCTTATGTATTAGCAGATAGTGCTAGCGGTGATTAGACTTGCGTGTCTGATTACCTGTCGCTCCTTTATACTTCACAAACATCCTTAACACGAGTGTATGTTCACACATATTGTCACGTGTATATTAAACGATAATTATTCCTGAAAATAAGTATTTTTAAGCCACCTTTACAAGTCAATACATAACTTTTTTTTAACTAGATTTTGCCAATATTTCCTATCTGACGACCTCTGAGAAGAAATACCGAAGCAAACTTAAAGAATCGTGGTCTATTATAATAGATTATAGAGCTATTCCTACAAAACCATAGACAGTACTAACTGGTGCCATAGCCTCTGCCCACTCGCCGTGTCCGCGCTGCAGCGTCTTGACGCGCTCCTGGTCGGCACAGACCTGCACCAGGTCGCCGACGGCGAACCCTCCGGCCGGCGCGCCGCTCGACGATGCCGACGCGCTTAAATTGCCGCTGCAAACCTGCACAACATGCACCTTACAGTACTACTAATGTAACTGAGCCCTCAGATCAAATAAAAAGTTAGAAAGAAGTGAGGTCGGTTAAAACTACGCCTAGCCGTTTACAAACACAATTTTACACTATATAACAATACCGAAACTACGCCTTATCTTGTCAGTCGAGCTTTCGATAGCTTGATAGCTCGACTGACAAGATTAGGCGTAGTTTCGCTATTGTTATATAGTAAAATTGTATTTGTAAACGGCTAGGCGTAGCTTTAGCCGGCCTCACTTCTTTGTTCGCAAAGTTCCATCTTAACTTTTTATTTGATCTGAGACTGAGCCTCCCTTAACTCACGTGGCTATAGTAATCAATTTAACATTAATAACAACTTTATGGTAATACCAAGCTATAACTGTAACCAACCAGCTGACCTAATAGACATTGTCCTGTCTTAGCTATGAATATTCAGTTAGAACTGGATTTGAAAAAAAGAATTTGAACTGGATAAAAAATATGAGTTAAAATAGTCATTAAGTTTTCTTAAATTTTCGAAAATTTCCGCGCAGCATATTTATTTTTTTCTTTCAAAAGAACTTCCTCCTGACAATAACAAACAACAAACAGGAAATGAACGAAAGTTTTTAATGTTATGTTAATATAGATGTCGTTGGGATTCCCTAAATTCCGTCTTACTGAAGTCGATGATCGATGAAGTCGAAAGAAAACTCTCTAACGCCCATAACACCGATGTCAATAATAATGATTTTCTAAAAATGTAGAAGGATAGATGTCATAATTATTTGATGTATTTTCTATATTGTATCTGGCAACCTCATTAGTCTAGTGGTTGCTAAGCACGATTGCTACGCTAGTGGTCCTGATTTTGATTCCCAGGTCGATCAGTGTTATTTGTTCTCTATAAAAGGCGGAGCCTGGTTCTGTCTCCAGTTACTGGCAATAGGCTCGCCTTCTATAACATAGAACCTAAACATCCGGCGAACTGAGGGTTTACATTAGTACACGTCTGCCTAATTCTTAGAGGAGTACACTTTATTTTAATCATTTGAATAGATCCTGATAAATTGCTTTAAAATATTTATTTTTTACGGGAGCAAAGCCATGGGCAGAAACTAGTTTTTATATATTATCCTTAATCCTCCGAATTTTCTATACCTCTTAACTTAACTGGACGTCATGAGTATAAACACGATATTGTTATTGATAACACATTCACAACGCATCAATCAGTATTCATACTTTATTATATTGTTTACGTCAATTCATAACTAATTAATGCACCTATATTGAATATCCTGATTCATTTGTTTGCCATTTATTGTTATTGTACGTATACTTCCTTCCCTCTTGAAATCATTGCATTGATTATATTAACAAGAATTTCAGATTTTTACGATGAAATTGCGGTATTCAATATAATACTATGTAATGCTGACTTTTGCATTTCGGAAAATTTGTTGACTGAACCACAACTTTAATATAAGTACATTATAAATCATGACTTCCAAATAGTTGAGAAAATAATATAATTAATTATGTTGTAATGGCAAAGCCATTGGTTTTGGAGGTGAAGCAGATGTGAGAATGGCCTGGATAACAAAGGCGGTCCTTTATAGAGAACCCGGAACCCATTTTACTAACGTAAAATCGTAGAGGACCTGTGTCTGCACAATTACATATTTAAATTGTAAAAAAGAATTTCTTTTGGAGTTATTGTCTGTTTGTCTGTCTGTTATGGATGTGTTCTGTTTACTGCTGGAAAGCATATGGTACTTATCGTTTTGTTAATCCAAGATGGAATTGACCTCTCTTTTATGTGTCAATCATATAAAGCACCAATGTTTTATTAGTTTTTTGTGTTTTGGTTTGCTGACTGCAGTACAGTACTTAAATACCTTAGTTAACACAGCTGGGTTAAAAGTCCATCTGTTTCCACTGGGGTATGTAACAACGATGTCGTGGTCCTCGTCAATTCCGACCACAGTGCCAGTGGTGCCGAGGCACTCGAACATACCATCCGTCCAGCCACCATGGCCGTGTTGCAATGACTGCACAATTTCAAGATCAAGGTCCACATTGACCTGGAAGCAATCAAAACGCTTGTTAGTGATGAAACAATATTTTAAGATTTATAATAATTGATGCTCCCTGTATGCACCACAATACCAATTCCCTAATTAACACACACCTGATCTCCCACTTGTAGGCCATGAGGCCCTGTACGACCAGGACCTAACTCTCCCAGAAGTGGTAAATGTTCCTTATACACGTTTTGCCCCTTCACATCATTAACAACCTGAAAACCAAATGAATAATTTATTTAGAGCAAAATTGCTATTATCATTGTTCCAATCATGGGTGTAGCTAAGAGGAGGGAGAGAAGGGGTGGGCAATGTCTAATCTAGAAACCTTTGCCCTTTGGATAATGGCCCCTCAACAATTTTGGAATAAATTTAAATATAAACTTAATCAACATACCTTCAAATCTGCCATGCCCTCAAATCCAACCCTGTAGAGATTTTTGGCACCATTATCCCACACAACATAAGCAGCTGAACGGGGACTTGCTGCAGACCAGTCCTGTACTTCATTAACTTTTCCCCTCCTACCATTTCCGCCGTCTTGATCTTCCCATTGCCAGTCCACCTACAAAATAATTTGATGTTAAATATTACTATTTTTGGGAAAATAGTAATATTTAAACATTCAGATTGATGGAAATTAACTACATTCTTTATTATGTGCTGTTATTTTTAGTTTACCTCCCATACTAGAATATAAAGGGGGGCTGAGAGGCTTGTGGCAAAATAAAAGGTAGTAACTATGCTGTTCAATCAATCTGCAAAGTTAAGTAACAATTGCCGTCGTCAGTGAGATGGGTGACCGATCCGAGAAAATCCATTTGTCCCAGTTGTCATCTGAACAGTTATATTAGTCAGAAGCCAAAATGCCCCATAAGCATTTTATTCTAAGGGTATTGTGTTGCCCAAAAATTGAGTTGTGATCTGATAGCAGTTACTTTATATCAAAAACTGAGTTCAGCCATAACTAGTTAAATTGAAAGCTAACCTTAACATAGTTAGGTAAAGGCTAGGTGGATGATGTCATGTTACAATCACATTCTTATATTATTACACCCTTATTATTGCAGAATTTGTTATTTTATTAGAGTATGTTGGGATACTGGGACACTTTCTATATCAACTATGAAAATCATACAATGCTCGGTTTATGAACTATATATTTCATATATCAAACAAATATAAGTATATTTGAAAATTTACGTACCCCTCTTACAACTCTAGCTCCTGGAAAGATGCCTCTAACTGCTTGTTTCTTACTTTTTCGTCTAGGTTCAACAAGACACCTCTGAGCTCCGGGTGCACTTATACGGTAAAATCTGTGTCTCAGATTGTGCTTGTCTCCATGATAGCAAACAGAACACAGATCATAATTGCTGCATTCGGCACACTTCCAACGAATTCCTTAAATTATTATTCATATTTACTTTTATCTTATTTTTTTTTTTAAATAGTTATTCATACACTATGGTGTATGAACAACTATTTTGTAAAGATAAATTGTGCTAGCAAATGAATGCTTTTGCTGGCACAATAGAAATCATAGGATATCTACTTCTTAAAATATCCTTTACACATGCTTGTTTTGCATTTTAATATATTCTGATTTTACTGTGTCTGTGCACTATACTAAAAACTAGGTATAAATAAAATGTTGACTTACCAAATATGGGCTGTTGTCTACAAGTGTCACACATGGTACCTTCATGCTTAACACCAGTTGGGGCACTATCAAGTATGCGCAAGTCATAGGCCCCAGAACATCTGTAATTTGCAGCAGTCCCATTGTCCCAAACCACAACAACTTCTTCAGGAGATTCAAAGTTCCTTACAGTGCCAACATGACCCTCACCACCATCCTGTGAAACAACATTCATAACTCATAGGTTTAAAATGCCACATTGGCATAAATCTTTGGTGCAGGAAAATTTACAATCTGATGATATAAAACTGGCACAATTATATTTCCAAGGTGTTTTTTATATATGTATATTTATTATTCTTAATAATAAAATGTGTAATAGAAACAATCTATAGCATTGGGTTAGTTATTATATCTACAATAAATATATTTTTGTTTACATCTGTTGTCAATTCTAAAATATGTCATGTCTTCATAAAATATAGGTACTATAGTCAAAAACTGTGAAAAATTCTGAAAGCCTACTAATTCTCATAAAATAAGTAAATTATATACTTAATTGGTTTAATTTTTCAGTATAAATTGTTTTTTATTTATCGCTTTGAGGCAACTTGGTCAGAGAGTCACCTCAGGCTTTCATTATGATTAACTCGGGCACAAAATTACTTTGAATTTCTGGGTACATGTTGTAATAACAAAAATAAACAGTGGTCTACCTGTTTGCCCCACTTCCAATCTGGACCTCTAATCACACGTGCCCCAACACCTTCCATCATAAATCTAGTGGCCCTTGAAGACGTTGACGAACCAGGAATATTAGGTTCCATTGAAATAATATTAGGAAGTTGTTATGATGATAAAAAGTTATTTATTCACTCCACCTAGAAGAACCAGATGTAAATGTCAAAACTCAAATTGTCAAAACTTTTGAACTCGACAAATGAGTTTCGTTCAGTAATATTTCGCACTCTCGATTGACAACTTAAAAGTTGTATTATTTGTATGAATTGCAGTGATTTATTTAAATGAGAGTTATAAATCATTACTAATTCATAAAACTGTTACTCCATAAAAGTCAAAGTTGTAATATATAGGTATTTCTGGTTTCAATAAATAATGTGGAAAGTGGATGGAAGGACTTCCCCTCTCAGAACAAAAACTAAAGCATTTTTATATTTGTTTCCCTCCCTTTAACCCATAAAGTAATCGAGTCAACTAAAAGCAATACAAAATATAAACCATTTTTTTCTTGTATAATGACCTTTTATCAAGGTCAGTGAACTCATCACTGTCAGTGTCAAATCTTCAAAAGTGTCAACTTTAATATTACAATCTGTCAAAAGTAAACAAAATTCCAATTAATTCGTTTTCGTGGAAGAAGAGGTGGAGGCACAAGATAGTTTATTTATAATTTATTTTATAATTAGATCTTCATTGAAGTAGATTCATCATAATCTTGTGAACTTCGTGTGCCTAATTTTTTGAAGATTACCGAAAGACGCACCCTATTTCCATTGGCTGCTTGTAACTATTCGAGTGTGTCCAGTTCGTTTCCAGCTTACATAAACATTTTGCAATGTCCAGCAATCGCAATAAATATGAAAAGGCTCGGAGACGTCTTGCCGCTGTAACGTTTTTATCAAATATATCATTAGATGGCAAGATTAGAGACCGGGAAATAGTCCAGATTGTGGATAAGCCAACAAAAAATGATAAAACTGATTCGGGTTCTAAGTGTCCCAACGCTGTTGATATTCATAAGGACAAAGATTTAATTGTTCGGAATAGTGTACGCAACAAAAAAAAAGGCCCTCATTCAAGCCCAGTGCATCGTTTTGGTGCTGATAATCATTCTTTAAGTTCGGACTCTGAACACACCAACACTATAACACCTGTGAAAGGTGTAAGTACATCTTTTATCCGAGAAAGGTAAGAAAATTCATTATGGAATAATTTTCAATTATATTTCCACACATACATAAAAACCTACCATCTGCGTAAATGCTTATGCACACAAACTTCTATTTCCAGAGATAGCACAATAAAAATATTGATATAGTTGTCTTTATGAAGACTTTCTAGTAATGTTGATATAGTCTATTTGTTTAACCACATGTGACCATTGTGCTTACATGCTTTGAACCATTAAGTAACAAAATTACAGTCACAATATAATTAATGTATGAACATGTTGCAACAACACATTTTAGACAGGGCAAAATCTATTCATTTGGTCTCATGAGAATGAACATACAACCATTCAGGTCCATTAAAGGGTCTAGGGATTTTTGTTTTCAATTTGTTGATGTGATGTTACTGTAGTCCATTAGCAGTGATATGTACCAAGGCTTCTTTCACCACAATAATTACATACCTATGTACTCATGTTAAAATCTTAGGGTGTTAAGTTGATAAGGGTAAAATATAAATAGTTAAAATGTTATTTTCCAGATGTTCCTCTGGAACAACAGAATCTCTTAAAGAAAAGCATGGCTCATCTAGATCTAGAAAAAATCATCTTGTTTCACTTACTGGGGCCAATGCCGATGAGAAAAGCAGCTCTGAAAGCCTAAACTTTGGTAAAATTATAAATTTCCAATAAATATATCCCAAATATTTAGTTTATTATAAATAGGGGTCACTCAATTTTGTCAAGCATTATTTTCATATATGTCACAGCCAACTAGCTAAAAGCCCTTCAGGCTAGTAGTTGAACTGTATAATTAAATTATCCTGTTATATTAGTTTAGAAAAAGCGAAACGCACCATGCTGCAACAGCATCTGGCAAGTGTTACAACAAAATTATAATAATTTAAGCATCAGCCAGCACATTTAATAAATGTTGTATTAGAGACATTGACTAAATGCCACTAAGGCCATTAGTTGATAAGTAAAAAAGCCAGGGTATTAATTGAAAGGTAAATTCAGCTAGTTGGCAATGGTTGGCAAACATTGTAGTGACAATATAAACAGTAATAATGATAACACAAGATAATCATCACACATGTTATTATGATTATATTTGCAGGAAAATTTAGAACTAGTAGCACATGCATACCAGAATACCATGCATTAACAAAAGAAGTACGCATGGTACGTCCAACTAAAGGTGTATCTTTTAAAGACGAAAGACTTGCTATAGTGCCAGGACAGGGTGTTCCTTGTGTTATATTTAGCACCATCCCATACTCAAAGACTGTTCGTAATGCACGGTTTGTAATGTTTCCTATAATAATAACAACCAGATACATCATTTTTACACAGTGAGTTAGAAAAATCATATTTTAATACTTTAATGCTATTATTTCTAGTTCTGATCTAAGAAAAGATGGTGTCAGAAGAAGGAACACATCAGGGCCCAGACCACTTTCAGCCATTACTGATAATGGCATGGACCCATTTGATCTTCTTGGTCTGGAAAAAGAAGAAAATGGCCAAGAAATATCATATTCTAAGTTACTGGTGCCCTCAAAAGTTTGTACAAGAGAACAATACAAAAAAATGTATGAAGGTGACTTTACTGAAAAGGCTAATTGGAAAATAGTAAATAGACATCCACATGTTATTGCAAGGTATGATGGTGTTTTTAATCCTTTTTGGTAATATGGTTTGTGTAAATCTTTTGATTCTAATGTCTTGGAACTTTAAAATGAGTGATCAATCTGGTACCATTTTAATGCTGAATAGAATCATCAATTTATCCTAGCAGTTCTTGTTTAACTCTAACATATCAAATGTATACTATGAGAGATCTTATAGATCTTTATACAATCCATGTTGTGCATGTTACTGAATGTTTTACTATTTTCAGCAAAACTATTATCATCAAATAAATCACATTGTGTGTGTCCTATATATCTGTCATTTTATGTATAGACTAGACAGTATTTTTTAATTGCAATATCCCAAATTTTAAAGGACAGGTTTTCAGATATTACACACAATTAAGTACATATTTCAGGAACTCACTAATTATTTTACAATTCAATTTTTATTTAATTTCTATTGATCTAAATATTTGTAATATAAAAGCCATTCACTTATCAGTTATATTACATACTTACACTCATGCTCATAAACACACATTTATTTCTATTACACATAATACAAGCTGGCATATATATATGCATCAAATACATTATTTTCATGCAAACTTCGCAATCATTTCATCACTAACAAATTTGACTTTCAGGACTAAGTTATTGACGAGGCACAAGGATAAAAAATGGTAAACACTGAACAATTGAATTACAATCTGCTATGTAACACTTAGATTTTGCTAATGCTAATTAAGTCCCTGCTAAACAATATTGAGTAATTCTGTATATTTTATAATATAGGATTACAATAGGATAATATTTATAATTATACTATTTTCTATGATTTAGTTTTGGTCAAGTAATCACACTACATGGTTACTCTAGGTGTTGTGCAGTGAATAGCCTTTCAAAGTCGTTACTTATATATTAATTCTGTACCCGACCAGCACCGCTTTTTCAGTTAACATCCATTAGTGCTCCTATGGTGGTCAACGAGAAGGCTACATTACATGCTCGCTGTCCTCACCTACAGATTGAAACCTCGTGATATATAAAATCGACGATATTGCTATCAAATACCTAATTAGTGAGAGATCTTAATCTGGTATAAATAAAATACTTACCTTGAGTATCGTGGGTGTTGAAATTGATAAAATTAATGAAATTTCATCACACGCAACAGAAATTGTTTATTTTGATATTTCAAAAAGAATAACATGCGGGCGGGCGGGTTAATGGTTCATTCGCCGTCTGTATTTAAACTGCTTGCGAGAAAAGCGATCTAGTAACGTTATAGAGTTGTTCAGTGAGCGTATCCATATCTTTATATAAAAGGTCCATATTAAAAGTACAATCATTACAGGCGAGGCGGTAGTGGTTGGGTATCGGGTTGATAAGTAAGCGTCAACCCTTAAGCTTGTTGTTCGGGATTAGGACTAAATGTAATTATTATTATTTAATAAAACTAACATTGTAAACCAGTCTAAAATGTATTATGTAAGTATGTAAAAATCACTTCACCCGCCATTATCCTGGCTTTTATTCGATTACACGGGCACGGGTAGAACATTATTCTATTTATATGTGCATGATTTACTTTAATAACAATAAATTAACTGGAAAGTGGTAAGGTCACTATGATAACAATCGTATAACATGTTTATAGAGCATAATATGAAACAAATTCTTTCGAATTGCATTTATAGTTGCATGCTCAATTAATCGATTCAAGATCAAAACAGTTACTGCCTGCACCCCAACTTTCTTCCACAGAATAATTACAGTTTAAATCAGGTTTATCTTTGTAGGTGTTTTTCATACGAATCATCCCAGCGGACAGCAATACCCTCGTCACCACCACACTCCTCAGTTGACATAAAATCGTTTGACTGGGATGAAGGAACTTTACTCTCCCAAAAATATGTATGTACTAATTGGAGTACCTATGCACCATAACATAATAGCAATATAATGTTATACTACATTTCGAATCTATCTATGCAGGTCCAATACTGTCCCAATGTGTTAGATGATCCAGAGCTGATAGCTGGGAAACATAGAACTCTGCTTACATTCACGTCTTACATGACATCCATCATTGACTACGTGCGGCCTCAAGACCTCAAAAAAGAATTAAATGACAAGTTTAGAGAGAAGTTTCCACACATAAAATTAACCCTCAGTAAATTAAGAAGGTAGTGTATACAATAATATAAGTTATATATCCAATAATATGGATCTTAATTGTAGTTTATCATTGCAGTATCAAAAAGGAAATGCGCAAGATTGCTAAACATGACAACGGAGGTGTCGATTTACTATCAGTAGCACAGGCATATGTTTACTTTGAGAAGTTGATACTTGCAAATCTTATCAACAAAGACAATAGAAAATTATGTGCCGGAGCATGTCTGCTGTTGTCTGCAAAACTTAATGACGTAAAAGGGGAAGCATTGAAGGCTTTAATAGAAGTAAGATGATTTATTATACGTAATTGTTTCTTATCATAGCTAGGCAAACTTACTTAGCAAGTATGTATGTTTACTTTACAGCGCATTGAAACGACTTTTAGGGTTAACAGAAAGGATTTAATGAGGTTCGAGTTCGCCGTGCTGGTGGCGCTAGAATTTGGCTTGCACGTGCCACCGCACGAGGTGTTCCCTCACTACCAGCGCCTGCTCCACGACTCGTGACCCTGGCGAAGACTGGCCTTCGAGCCATATATCCGGGTCTGTCACCGTAGACGTGCCACTATTGTTGACAATCTAAGAGCAAGTGCCTGGATTTAAACTAATTAAGAAACTGTTGTGGGCGCTATAAACATTAAAGAACGCTGTTTGTTATTATAAAGTGCTTTGTGATTTATTGTAAATATTGCATTAACAATACGAGTGATTGTACACTAATTGTCAACGGTTTTGTGCAAGCCACCGCAGAAAGGGTGGCATGGAACGTTTCAGATGATTGTCGGTGGAAGGAAGTGGGTACCTTCAATAATGTTCATGAAACGTTCGTGTACAATATGAATGATGAGAAATATCTCAAAACTCCATACCGCACCGTCGCCAGCCGTTACTGTTTTACTTTGGATATAACTCGGATCATGAACGCCTAAATAAAAGTGTAATAATTCAAATAGGATTCTACCTATGCTAGGAATTTTATGCGTAGTTGAAAAAGAAGCAATGCTTAGGAGACACCATCGCTCGATTTGATGTATGATTTGCGAAGGGTGGTGCCAGAAGCTGGTTGCAAAAAATGGAAGACAAGATAAACTGACGCACACAACGAAAGGGATACTCCAGCTATGGACTGATTTAGGCTGATGGCGATAATTAATGATCATTGCACGAAATTGGGTAATGTCACAAATATTATAGTTAAAAACGTAGAAAAATATATTGATATTTATATCCACGCTATAATGAAAAACATAAATTTGTATATACTTAGTTAAATGTCATCTTTAAGTATAAAATAAGTGGCAAGCACTAAGAGATAATTTTATTAAGATTCAACCCTCTAAGGGAATTGCAGTTTTGTCATGGACGAAGTCCTGGCTTGCTCAGAAGTAGTGAGTTGTTAAGTAGTACTGCTGAATTTAAGTACCTTTTTTGCCAATGCAACATTGGCTTTAGATTCTTATTAAATACAAGCTGTTGCCCTGGGTTTAACTCGAAGCACAAATCATGTATCTAACGGGTATAGGTAACCATTGCGTAAGTGCAAGCAATAAGTTGACAAAGTTTCATCGCAATTGGATGAACAGTATGGAAACGGTATAAAATATGTACGAACAAAATTCGAGCATTGACATTGATTAGTATTCATTCATACATGATATAATTGTACAATGGGTGGCCTTATCGTGATCGATCTATCTCTTCCAGGCAATATTAAGATGTACTGGATAGAGGACCCCTAACTGAAGGTTTTATATGTATACTTAGGACTAAAACTAAAATGTAAATTTGATAGTGTGTTTATTGCAGCCAGTTCCGTAAGTACTCGTTATACGCCTGGTGGGAGCTCCTAAAACAGGCGCCCTTGAAAAATGTTCTAAACTTAATCTAGTCATTTCTGCGCCCAGTGCCTAGGCACCGCTGGCACCGCCCTAGTTACGACACTGACTGCAGCTATAGTTAGATATAATAAGGTGCCCATTTTTTAAATATTGTTGTTCGTGTAAACTTTTACTATCGTTAATAGGCAAATTTACTATGATATCAACAGTCACCGCTAAAAGTGCTAATGAAGAACTCAGATCAAATAAAAAGTTAAAATGGAACTTTGCGAACAAAGAAGTGAGGCCGGTTAAAACTACGCCTAGCCGTTTACAAACACAATTTTACACTATATAACAATACCGAAACTACGCCTTTTCTTGTCAGTCGAGCTTTCGATAGCTTGATAACTCGACTGACAAGATAAGGCGTAGTTTCGGTATTGTTATATTTATGAAAAATTGTACATTATAACTTTTTATTTGATCTGAGATGAAGAACGGCATCCATGGCGAGATTTAGTTAATATTTGTAAAAAAAAATACTGTATATTGTCAGACATACAGTAGTCTCAAAATTGTAATGTTTCAGCGTACAATTATTTTTCTCTTCTGCCGTCTGTTTGACTTACCTTTACCTTTTCCTTAGATTGTTCTATTCCTTCAAATTCAGGTATTCTACCCTGCGTGGTGTATCAGGTGACCAATCATCTTTTCTCCCCGGTACTATATATAGTTCTTAACAACTGTCTTTTCTCGTTAACAGTAATATATAGTATAATTAATAATAAATGAAGTATTCTTTTAATTAATCTTGTCAGCCGCCATACATCATGTAAACTCGGCTTTAATTACCTGTTTCTAGCTTTAAAATGTATAACTTGCCAGCATATATGATACAGATAGGTAACTATTTGAATGTAATATAATTTAGCCAAATAATGCAACTGTGATAATAAACACATGTATTTATATAACTATAAAATAAATTAAATTATGTAAATATAAGTCATATTAATCATTTTGGATATATACTATGTTCCTTAGTGTATACCTAATTATAAATAATTTATCTTATTACATTAAATTATTTTCGGCATTTACTACATGGAGAATGCTGACTTAATTTCTACAGAGTTATTTGATAATACGTGACAATACACATCTATTGTTATGTACCTATTCGAGATGTATTATTCGTTACTTTAATATTTAAGGTGTGAAATCTTGTTTGTTTTATTAATAAAACCCAAAAACTGAGAACATTATGACTTTCCTTGTCGCTCGCTCTCGTCTTTTGTAAGATGTCGCCAATAGTAATTAAATT
This sequence comes from Subacronicta megacephala, assembly GCA_958496365.1. Classification (NCBI taxonomy): domain Eukaryota; kingdom Metazoa; phylum Arthropoda; class Insecta; order Lepidoptera; family Noctuidae; genus Subacronicta; species Subacronicta megacephala. The sequence goes on along the minus strand of OY292515.1, from coordinate 6,628,324 downwards.
GAATGGAAGGCATGAGTAAACCATGAACATTATTACTTTCAGTGCACATTTTTCGAACTCGCACTAGGCTAGCATGTTGGACCAACCCCTAAAGCATTTACTTTAATTCGACCACTAGATGGCTTATACAATAAAAATGCATCAAATTTTAAGTGAGACCTCCAGCAATGCTAATATGAAAACTGTTTACAATTTCGTGCAGTTGATATGTTTCTTGATGCGCGTACAAACGTAAAAAAATCAAAATATTATTAAATATGGCTTCTATTGCTTTCCTCTAGTAAATTTAAATATTTGCATGAACGACTATAATTAGTCATAGTTATAGGACTAATACTATACTTGTCAGTTGAGCATCAGTAACGCTACGACGCCAAGGCGCTTGCACCGGTGGGTAAGAGAGGTCGACATCATATAGAACAGTTTAGTGATGCGGAAAATCTATAAGTAAAAACCATACGTGCTGGCGCTACGAGCTGTGCCGCATCGTGGCGCTAAGACCTACTACGTCAAGTGCTACGCTCTACTAAACGCGTGCTACATACTACGCTACTTGCTGGAGAGCGATGGCGCTACGAGCTGTGTTTGCTGCATCGAGCGCTACGAGCTACGTCTAGTGCTACGTTCTTCTGAACGCGTGCTACATACTACGCTACGTGCCGGAGAGCCGCGATGGCGCTACGAGCTGTGCTTGCTGCATCGAGCGCTACGAGCTACGTCTAGTGCTACGCTCTTCTGGAACGCGTGCTTCATACTAACGCTACGCGCAACGTTACGTACCACGATTTATTGCTATATTGCTACATGTCACCTGGTACGTAGTATCTCTATAGATACTATTACTACGATTTACAATTCCAATAATTTATTGGAAACATGAACAAGTTTTACACAATATAGAATGTAGATTACTATGTACCTAGATTAAAATTCAAAATAAAATTTTATAATTATTAGGTATCATTTCGGAACTGGACCCGGCCGTATTTTTATTATAAAAAAACTTAAGCATTGAATACGTATTCAAACAAAACTACCTTTCAGATTATGATTATTGTTTTACTATGTGTTAAATACAATAATTATGCTCCGGCTATACTTTCGACTATTAGTGCAGTTAATATAGTAATATCCTACCAAATTAACAACATTGAATTGTGTTTTGTACCGAATTAATAATAAGTGCTCCGTAACAAGTTTACACAATGATTATTTGGATCACTGAAATTACCTAAAAGTACATTATCGTATGTCCTAACATGAAACCTCGTCCGCTCCACATTGCTGACGTTGAAATAACCAATATAAAGTACATGTTTTATTCATTTACGTTTAGAAATAAAGTGGTACCCGTACATACATCACGTAGATTAAAATGAGTGCTAAGGTAAATATTGTATTTTTAGTCTTGTCGCTCTAGTCGCGTCTCGCTCTAGTTTACCTATCAAAGTAAAAAGTAGGTAATTTTAAAAGTGATAACAACATACCTTCTACGTGTGATATACCTAAGTGTTAGTGATAGTGGTTATAGATAACTTAATCCGAACAAGCCCAACCCAAAGCTGTGTGTTTTGAATTCAAATTAAGTTGGCATTATTCAAACAGTGCAATGAAACCTGCACGCTTGAATCTACAATAAATCTGTGATCTATGAAACCCTTCTATCGTAAATTTAAGGTTCATACTACTACTACTAGTAGAAGTGTTAGAATACCTAATGGAAAAAAAAAAAATTTCCTTTCCTTGTCTCATCTTGCAATCAGTCTATTGACTATGACCTTATAGAAATTAATTATACTTATTTAGTTTGATTTGATTGTTTTTCTTCTTCAATTTAAGATAACGATATCCTGTGCAGTATTGGGCATCCTCAGTTTATGCTGCGGACGTGGGAACTCAACGCAGGAGTTATATAGTCATGGAGCATCAAACGACACACTGGAGTCAGATTCCGATGAGCGAATGACCGACGATAATGATCTTGATCAAGATGCTAGTATATGGCGAGTATGGAGGCCGTTCAGAAACTGGGGTATGCATCTATCATAGATACAAATAAATGATGATAAATATATAAAAAAAAACTGCTTATAGTCGTATGGGCGAATAATATGCTCTACTTTAATAGTGTCCCGGGTTCGATTTCCAGTTCAACTAGTGGTTTTTTATTAAATTCTCAGACGACTCGCCCCCTATAACATAGAGCATAGATTTGTACACCCTACTTAAGTCCTAACACTTCGGAGAATGCAGGCGTGGTGGTATGCTACTTATGTAGGTAGGTATAGTACCTAGTTACATAATATAAATGTACCTACCAAATATACTACTTCATGATAATATGTATAACATACACTGATAGATACGTACGTAGTAAAGCCCAGATTGCCGCCTAGACCAAAAGCAGGCCCAGCCCCGGATATACATAAAACAAAGGTTTATTGAATATTCTATGTTTATTTTTCCTAAATGATCTTCTATGTTATGTTTTGTGTCTATCTATTGGTCAATATAAAAATAAACATAATAATCTACTCTTTTGCTAAACCTTGGAAAAAAAATACTTTTCCAATATTTTTGGAGCTTGGACAGTGGAGTTTGTCACGTGTCAAATACCAAGGCCAAGTGCTTCATGTTGGCTTCTGCAATTCTAACACTACGCTTGTTTGTTTTAGGTCACTCTATGTTTAATAAAAAGTTTACACGTTCTCCTTCTATGAAGGAAAACGAACATGGTGGACTACATTATCACCGCGATGGACCCAGACGCAAGCTGAAAAACAAAATCAAATTTCTTTTTAAATTAAAACAATTTGAAACGTAAGCGATTGTTTTATTAATAACTAGCGACCTGCCCCGGCTTCGCACGGGTATTATCGTCATATTGCAACCAATTTACACAAAACCTTAACTAATTATACCTACACCTAAACCTTTCCCGTGAATCATTCTGTCTATTAGTGAAAACCGCATAAAAATCCGTTCAGAAGTTTTTGTCATTACACAAATCATAAGACAAATTACGACGCAACGAGAATAATTGTGGTAGGTATATTTAATGAAATGACTGCATTTTAGAGATTTAAATAACTTGCAAATGGTAAATGGGCTGCCTCATTAGTGGTACTAAGCGCAACTGCTGCGCTAGAGATCCTGGGTTCAGTGAGCCGAGCAAAGTGTATTTGAGTTTTTCTATGAAATTCTCAGTAACAGCTCGGAATATGGATTTGCGCTTTAGGACCTAAACATACTACCGGCGAAGTGTAGGTATACAACTCTGCCTTACCCTTCGAGCAATTTAAGCATGATGGTTATGGTTTTTATACAAATGGTACTTACGTACAGCGCAGTGATAGCCTAGTGATACGACCATTGGACTGCCAAGTACTGAGAGGAGACCCGTGCCGAGCAGTGGGACAATGTAATGGGTTGATGACGATGACTTACGTACAGTTTGTTCGAAATAAGTAAGCCGATCGGAAGTTGTCTGCAAGTGGTTTAAAAGTGGTAAATTTTAATAGAAAGAGTCGGTGTAAAGATAATTAGAGTCGTATATGTTTCAGATGTCTAATTATTTTGTTTACTCATATCGATATTTATGTATTAAAACACTTAATTAAATGATTTTATCACCGTGGTAGTTCGGAACGGCTAACTTCCGATCGGCTTACTTATTTCGAACAAACTGTAGGTAGGGACATATTTATCGTGAAATTGAGAAAAACTAAGATTATGAGGCACCAACATCGAAATAAAGATGTGATGGTGTTATTATAATCTCATAAAAAATGAAGTATAGATAGGTATTTTATAATTAAACTTAATCCGTAAGGGAATACAGGCGTGATGGTATTTGATAGGTATTTCATGATCACAGACAAAAGTGAAAAACTCATTAGTCCTTACTAAACAAAAAATAAATCTTTATTTGAATTGACGTTTTATTAAAACCAAAAACATTGTCAAGTACTTATATGTTTGAGTATTCCTATACTTATTCTAGTCTGTGTGTTTATAAAAAAACTTGTGACTATATGATTATGATACTTCATTTGGCCCTCAATCAGCTTACTTCTACTTAAATGAGATAGTATATTTAATTAAATTAATCAGCAGCATCTATTTGAAAGATTAGCCATGTTTTACGTCGATTCTCAAAGGACGGTTACACGTCGTGACAGTTCCTTGATCCTGCACCAAAAACATGGCCCTGGACAGGATGTGGAATTCGATACATGGTCTACATTACACGGCCAATCTACTGCACCGCTTACTAGTGATTCGAGTGCCTCAGTGGCAATACGCCCCAAAGGATCAGTACAAAAGGAATTGATTACACTGATGTTCGAATCTATGTTGGACAGTATAGTGGAATCGTGGGAAACCATTCAGCCCCCGAAGGCAGGAGACAGCTCCCCTACCTTAGATTTCAAGACAGGTAGCGAACAAACATTTACAAGCAAAAAGAAAAAGACCATGGGTTAGTCAATTTATTTACGGTAGATAGGTATTTGATTGCCATGGTTTATGCTAATAAGTACCTAGCTACATACCTACTAACTTAAATTTCTTAACAGCTAAATCTTCGAAAACAAAACGAAGTAGATCAAAACTGGAATTATTAGACGCTCAGGTAATCATCAGTTTCTTATTTACAATTAGTCTATCGGAACTTTTTATTTAAATAAGAAGTTACTAAGTTTCTTATTAAGTTAATTAATCTTTAAAACATGAGGTTACAAACTTAAAGTTTGAGGGGGCCATCCGGATACAAAGACATACTTCCAACGTACCCAAATTTCTAAAAAGATTAAGAGTAGACCCATTTCTTCTCTTTTTCTCCTTCCCCTCCCTTTTCCTTAAATAGGCTCGGAATCGCATGGGCGGCGATGACTACTCTCCATCAGGTAGCTCATTTGCCGAGTTATCCCATACATAAAATGACTAGGTCCCATTTGTGTCAGAAAAACGGACGAAAGGCTGAAGCTGAAGATAATGTTGAGGGGGAATCGAAAAGCGCTATTGTAAATTAAATGGTTTTGTTATTCACAGGGTGAAGCTTCTCAAATATGTTGGTGGTCCTCCGCAGATGAGAAGGCCGTTATACGATTCCGAAACGGTAATATTTATGAGGGAAATATTTCTTCAAAGTGTATGCACGGCGAAGGTCGTTTTCATTGGGCGGATGGTACCGTTTACTTGGTAGGTTATAGGACTACTGTATTTGTAGATTGATATAGGAAGAAATATAAAAAAAAAACTACAAACCTATATAAGTTACACCCGTATAGATATCTTAAAAATACATATATAAGATCCAATTTACCTACTGATACTGGCACGTAGGTACAGCGTGCTAGTATTACTTTATTAGCAAATTTAATATCAGACCTACCTATAACCTTACAACATCACGTCGGCATTCTGGTATGGGTAAGTCGATCATGCCGTATCTTTTTGAATGATAGGTATAGGATGATAACCTTTGCCTTTTACAAGTTCAACTATTGGCGGATAAAGTTTTGCTATATTAGTAACTGCAGGGACTTACGTACCTACCAATTCTAGCATAATGGTATGGCACGACATAATATTATAGGTAGGTACTTAGAATTTAAACATTTTAGATCCATAACATTCTTATATAACTACAGCTTACAATATTAAAATCGTCTACTTATTTGAATTGTAGGGGCAATTTAAGGATAATGAAATGCATGGTAAAGGTATGATTCAGTGGAAAGATGATACTTGGTACGAAGGCGAGTTTGCCGGAAACCTTCGTCACGGTAAAGGGTTATATGTGGATTCTCGCACTCAACGCTCTTACGCTGGCGACTGGCATTATGGAAGTAAACACGGAGAAGGAGTTATATACTATACGAGGAACTTCAAAAACTCGTATGACGGGCAGTGGATTTATGTATGTAAATTAAAAAAACATGTTTTTACATAGTGAAGTCAATATTGTTGGTAAGGTAACGTTAAACCATGCCGCTAATTCCTGGGTAGTTTGGCTCGGATTGGCTTCCACCATCTCTTTCAATTCATTGTTATTCACCTGTGTGGGAGGTCTTCCACGTGGTTCGTTCTTCAAATCAAAGTTTCCATCACGAAAGCGTTTAAACCAAAATCGCACGGTGCGTTCATTAGCAGTCCCCTCTCCAAACGCAACATTGACATTGCGAGCTGTTTCTGCCGCGTTAGAACGAACTAGATACCTACCCTTCTTTCTTGTCTAATTTGAATAAAAAAAACAACTGAAAGGTTAGGATAATCGAATGTTGCACATTATAAAAAAATACCCTAACAACATTATAATATACAGAATGAACGATACGGTTATGGATCTCGAGAATACAACGAATTAAGTGGATATAAAGGAGATTGGGACAGAAACGTACGAGAAGGTAAAGGATTAATGATATGGCCAAATCACGATGTAAGTTTTTGATAGATAGATTGGTATTGTTAAGATGATAATTTTATGGGCATCCCCAACCTATGTCATTCTGTAAATACAATAAATGTTGTACCTACACGGCATGGCGTAGTTTTAGCCGGCCTCACTTCTTCGTTCGCAAGAAATTTACTAGTATCACATGAGCACGCTACATTTTGTTGTATCGTGAAGAACATAATCTGTGAACATAATACTTAGAAGGAGCCGGCCTAATGAAAGCTGCGCAGCGTGGCCATATTGTAAGTACATGCCAGTTAACAGTCATCCATCCATTATAGGGCTTATTTAGTCTGACTAAAGCACACGGAATATCTGAGTACTTAGTATTTATACGGAATGTCTTAAATGCTCTAAATAATTCTATTGCTTTACCTAATTTTGGTTTGGGGGGGGGGCTTCCTTGCAAAGTCTAGATGTCTTCAGTCAGGGTGTAGTGACTGGACGTGTTGCGTGTGCATCATTCTCTCTGGAGACCTCTCCCTGCAAAAGTGATTAAGGCCAATTGAGTGTGAGGTTGGACCATGTCGGCCGGGTCTGCGGACGAATGTCACAGCGCTTCCGTATTCCCGGCACTAAAGTGGTGACGCGAAACGCCGAGGTTGGTTTTAGTCGGTAGATCGCTCATTTCAGAGCGGAGTCCGACACACCCCATCGCTCTCCCCGGGGCGGTGGGTAGTGCATAAAGCACCTCGACAAAAAAAAAAACAAAATGTCGGTGTCCTTATCTCAATTGTAAATGTAGGTAGGCAGGTACTACGTATCATGACTATCTTCTTTTAGTTTTATCGTGGCGAATGGAAAAACGGAGTTATGTCCGGGTATGGTATCTATATTTGGGATGCTTGTTACAATAACACCATGGCAGTGCCATCTATAAATGCATTTCGTGGTATGTGGGAAAAAGGCCAGCGAAATGGATATGGTGTTTTAAATCTGGGACTAGGGTTAGGGTCCCATTATAAAGGAGAGTTTAAAAATGATAAGAAGCATGGTGTAGGAAAATTTGTTACCAATAATGGATTCATCATCAAAGATAAGAACTTATTCAGTGATGACAACTTAGGACCCAAATCTGTCCAACCTGAAACTCGATTCTCCCAAGACTCTAAGCGACAATTATTAGAACCATATCAATTCGATATTTGCGACAGTACAGTCGGTCTTATTTACCATATTGATCAAGCCCTTAAAAATTTGGATAAGCGAGCTGAAATAAGGACAAACATCTTAAATGATTACATGCACAATAATAAAGTTATTGATAAAGACATATCCCAAATAGCCGCTAAAGGCGAGAATTCATCAGTAGAAACTATCGGATTAGAACATTACGACAATTTGATAATATTTGAAGAAAGTTCATTACGAAAGTCCCTGAGGTGCTATGAGACTGATTTGTTAAACATTTATTACAAGTATGCTACCATATGCAACACCCAAGAAGTTGGGTTTACTCCTGTACTGATACGTCTGTTTTTGTGGCAATTATATTACGATTGCAATATACACCAGAGAGGATTAACACTCGTCGAAGTTGATAGGATATTTCACCAGAATCCTGAATGGCTGGCTAAGACTGCGCATAATCCATTTGAGAAAATATACTTCTGGCAATTTCTACACAGTCTGATTTCAGTTGCCAGTAAATTATATGCGAAGAGAGAATTACCGGGAACTAAACCAGACACGATTCTAGCAAGTGCTTTTAGAGCTTTCATGGAATTAGATGTTTTGCCGGGATCTAGTCGACAAAGAGGTATTATTTTCATAATAGGTAGGTAGGTATCTATCAAACTAAAACTTCAATTTATTAACTTTACGTTTTCAGGTCGGTTAGTGAATGGTTATGGTAGTTTTGTACCTTTGAAAGCCACCTATGAGTTATACCGCTCCCTGGGAGAGCCACATACTGTGCGCACTTTTCTCTGCGCCGTGCGACGTTCACCACACTGCATAGACCAACCTCAACCCAGCCTCATTGAAGCACCTGACGTGTGCCTGCCACTAGGACGAAATGTGTATATCTTTGGAGATGAACTGACCTTTGTTGTTGGTAAATGTTATTTAATTTAGTTTAAATATACTACTATTATACTGTAGAACATATATTTCCAAGTGTATAGGCCCGAATTGGCTTCAGCTTTTACTCTGCCTTATGATAAGCCTACTCTAAACTCTTGTCATCCGTCATTAGATAAGTAGATAGTTGTCGATACTGGTGGATATTTTTACGGAGTACTTATGCTCTACCTAGACCTAAGTATATAAATTTCAGCCATCTCTTACCGTACCGAACCGAGTAAATAATAGGCACATATCTAAATAATACCTACCATCGTACTTATTACCTACGTATTACATATGGTAAAGTAGGTTGGTTGATAGAGTTTAGAGCTTATGCTCTTATAATTGGCTTAAAAACTGCAAGCGCAAAACTTGGGGATAGTTAAACCTTTAGGTAGGTACAATATGAACATATCTACCCTAAAAACTTCTCGCGTCCAACACGCAACTCCCACTATAATAGTGGTGTCTAATAAAGACAATTCTAAGTAAGACATCAAGGAGTTTCCCGATTTTTATAAGCCTACCTGCTCCTGCTACCTAGCTTCCATACAAAATGCGATATTTGGAAAAATAATATCTTTAAAATGAATAACCGTATACCTACCTGCTAAATGGTATCCGATCCATCTCTTTTATTTGGTTTGTGAAGAATGGTCAGCAAAACTTTTTTTTTCAGATGACAATGAGCTTCCTGACTCCCTAGAAGAAAACGAAGAAGTTGTTAACTTGAGGCTCTTCAACTTTGGGAATTTATCAAGCAAAACCATTATAAGAATATTTGCAGGAATATTCCCACACCTCTGCGAATGCGATAAAATTATGAACCTTGATATAGAAATAACATTCTTTGAATTTTTTGAAGCATTTGTTGCGTGCACCGAGGAAAGTATCCGCGTAAAAGATGAAGAATTAAAATGGAGGGATAAATTTTCTATGAATATTGAAACAGTGGTGCCACCAAGTACTCCAACAGGTCTTGGTACAAAATCCAAATAAAAAATACGTACCTACTTATTCATTCAAACAAACTAGGTTCCGATATATTTACACATAAGTAATCTTGGGCCAAGACCAAAGAAATATATATTGAAAAGAAAACGAACCAATAATCGAGAACCTACTACGTAGGTATAGGTATACATAGTAGGTTCTCGATTATTTGTACCTTTAGGTACCTACCTAATACACAACTTTTTTAAGCGGCTTCAAAAAGGGGGAGGTTTTCAAATCGGATGTCTTTTTATATAATATGTTCGGGCTTAACTCCGTCATAATAATTATACCTACTTAAAGACGGATTTTCAAAAATCCTTTTTTTTAATAAGTGTTTTATTCAGTTGTAGTAACTATAGACTTAACATCATCATCATCAAGTCCACTGCTGAAAGGACGCCTCCCCCATAAACTTCATTGGATGCAGGCGGCATATAACCTGTCGTTGAGGAAGTCTATAGACTAATAACTAACTTTAATACCTAGTAGGTCTATTTTACAGTTACAATAGATTTCTTGTAGTTTTATTGAACATACAACAGTTTAATAATTATGAGTTTCAATTAAACGCCTAAGTATTGATCCAGAAACTTAGTTTTATTTATGCCAATCACAGATTTGTATCAGAAAATTTTTAAAAGTTCTTTTAGTGCATTTTTCCTTGTTGCCAGTCAAGGGGTTAAATTAAAAAAAAAACCATAGGTTGTCACACAGAACAGATAAATCTGAGGATAAATCTGTTCTGTGGGTTGTCATACTATTTTATAATAATTATGAATACCGACAACAACAACAAATTGGCGAAATTGGTTTCGTTGCTGCCAAAAAAATAGGATATCGAAATATTTAGGATAAATAGGTACTTACATACCACTATATAGGTCTCGTAAATAGGAGACGGGGACCTATATACAAGATTTCCCTCGGAGTCTGGATTTGAACCGGATTAATGCCGTCGTAACGAAAAAGGGTACAACTAACATTTTTAATTTTTTTTTACATAATATATATAGGCAGATTGGACTTTTAATTCTGATTATTACGTATACTAAATTTGAAAAAAAAAAAAAAATGTTGTGCCCTTTTTCGTTACGACGGCAGTAAACATACTGGCGAAGTGTGGGTGTACATTAGTACACCTCTGCTAAGTTATTAGCAAGCTTCACTTCACTTGCTTTCCTTCCATCAGTAGGTATGGTTATTACGTAGAGTAGGCCTTACGAGTTACGCCGCCCTGCCAGGTGGAGTGCTGACTTGCAGAAGGCAGCTGGTGAGCTGGCAGTAACCGGATGAGGAAAGTCGAAGATCAGGCTCTGTGACGTTCACTGGGATGGCTAAGACTAGGCTGATGATAATGATAACGGTGATATGACATTTAAAAAAAAAAAAAACAATCTTCTAAATGAACGCTTTAACAAATGCAGGCTGTAGCCATCGGTAGGTATATAGCTGTACCTAAGTGATTTCAATTTGGCTGCAAGATAAAGAAAGCGGTATTATTAGGTAGGTAGGTATATCTAACTGCCAGCTTTAAATATACTTGGCTGTGATGAATACTGAATATAATTATTTATGTAAGTAGGTCCCTAATTAGGTCAGACATTTTATCTACTATATAAAAATAAGTCGGGTTTTCCTTCCTGACGCTATAACTCCAGAACGCACGAACCGATTTCCACGGTTTTGCATTCGTTGGAAAGGTCTCGGGCTCCGTGAGGTTTGTAGCAAAAAAGTCCGAAAAAAAAAACACGGGCGAAGCCGTGGGCGGAAAGCTAGTATTTTATAATTTGATTTAAATGTTTACAACATATTTTATTGTATTACAAAAAAACCGCACGGATGACAAACTGTAAACTCAGATCAAATAAAAAGTTAAGATGGAACTTTGCGAACAAAGAAGTGAGGCCGGTTTAAACTACCGGTACAGTTTGTTCGAAATAAGTAAGCCGATCGGAAGTTGTCTGCAAGTGGTTAAGAAGTGGTAAGTTTTAATAGAAAGAGTCGGTGTAAACATAATTAGAGTCGTATATGTTTCACATTTCGAATGATTTTGTTTACTAATTTCAATAATTCGATAATTAAGTGGTTTGATACTTAAGTATCAAAACACCTAATTAAACGATTTTATCACCGCGGTAGTTCGGAACGGCTAACTTCCGATCGGCTTACTTATTTCGAACAAACTGTATTTATTTATTTATTATATACTTTATTGTACACCAAAACAAAATACAAAAGACGGGATACAAATGAAGTTTAAAACATACAAAGGGTGGCCTTATCGCTAACTGCGATTTCTTCCAGGCAACCTTAGGATGGACAAACTGGAACTGAACATAAAAATGGGTTTGTTCACGGTACAGAAACACATAGGTACATAGATAAAAATATATACATATATATTTGTAATATTACGTAAATACAAAAAACAATACATACTGATATAGCTACTATACTATATTAAATTAATTATAGATAAAGTTATATGAGATAGTTAAAGAATAAGCAACAAGAACTAAGGGTATAAATTTGCAACAGTGAAGTGACACAGTTATGAAGATAAGTAGTATTCCTTCACAAGCCTTCTAAACACGGGGAGTGATTGAGCACGCCTGATCGGTTCTGGCAATGCATTCCACAAACGAGCAGCCTGAACTGTGAAGGATTTATCAAAAAACGTTTATCTGATGATCTTAGACATAGCGTGTGAGTATCGCCTAGGAACTCGAAACGTTCTTTTAGATAAGAAGGTGTAGAAGAAAGGAAAAGCACATTATATAGAAGTGAGAGAATATGAGCATTCCGACGAAGACGGATGGGTAACCACTTAAGCTTAGCACGGAATTCAGAAATGTGGTCATACTTGCGTAAACCAAATATGAACCTTATGCAAAAGTTTTGAAGTCGCTCAAGTTTATTAAGTTGGTCCTCTGTAAGGTCAAGATAGCTGACATCAGCATAATCAAGGATGGGAAGAAGAAGGGATTGGGCAAGCGCAACTTTGGTTGCAGTTGGGAGGAAGTTGCGGAGCCTTTTTAAACCCGCGGCGGATGCAAATAATTTGCGGCTCACTTCCTGCAGTTGAGCAGACCAGGAAAGATTTGAATCAATTAATATTCCAAGGTTTTTGACCTTATCGCTAAAAGGTATTACGGTATTGTCGAAAGAAACCTGGGGAACAGCCGACCAGTCAATCCTAGCAATGGTTCTGGAGCTACCAACTACAATAACTTGCATCTTCGTAGGGTTGACCGTAAGCCCATACCTCTTACTCCAGTCGCAAATACAAGCTAGGTCTTGATTCACAGTATGAACCGCTTGAGGCAAATTCCCAAGCGGAGCTCGGCAATAAATCTGCAGATCATCTGCATAAAGATGATAGGAAGAGATTATTCGTTCGGAAATAGAGTTAATAAAAACTGCGAAGAGTAGAGGGGATAGAACGCCACCCTGCGGTACACCGACAGTGGTACTGCTCCAAGATGATGAATCATCTTCGAGGCAGATACGTTTGCGCCGACCAAACAGGTAACTATGAAACCAGTCAATTACTGATGGAGATATGTTAAGAGAGCGTAGTATGCCAAGCAAAATATCGAAATCAACAGTATTAAAAGCATTACTAAAATCCAGCAATGCTAATACCGTAAGATTACCGACTTCCATGCCTGACCTGATATCATCCGTAATATTCACAAGAGCTGTGGCTGTGCTACGACCTTGACGAAAGCCAGATTGGAAGGGGTTAAGAAGGCTGTTTTTGGAGAGGAAAGAGTTTAACTGATTGTAAATTAGCCGTTCCAGGACTTTAGATAAGAATGGTAAAATAGATATAGGACGATATTCGGAAAAGGATGCAGGATTTAATTTTTTTGGCAATGGGATCACTTTGGCATCTTTCCACATACATGGAAAGACACCACTCTTAATAGAATGATTAAGGATGTGACAGATGACGGGAAGAATAATGTCAAGCACAGGGAGAATCATTTTACGGCTGATACAGTCACTCCCAACTGCATTGGAAGTTATTGATTCTATGTTCTTTTTAACATCACACGCGGAAAATAGACTAAATGAAAATTGAGGATAATCAGGAGCCGGCAGAGTTGAAAGATATCTTAAGGTATTACTTTTTGTTGTCCGATCAAAGTTGGACGAAGCAGTGTAATGTTGATTAAGCGAATTGATATCCAAATCTTTCGGGACAGTTTCTTGGCGCGACTTTCCGACTCCCATCGATCTTAGAAATTTCCAGACTTTTGCTGGATCACCGTTTTGAACAGACTTGTGGATATGTTGGCGTTGTGCATTCCTACATACTTTATTGCAGTGATTGCGAACAGTGACGTATTTTTCTCTGGTCGAGTCCGACGGTCGACTCTTATATTTAGATTTTGCCGTCGCTTTCCGACACATTAATGTAGGTACCTACTTTTTTTTTCTTGGTTGTGGAAATTGATTCGATACCAAGTAGGTAAGTACTTTTTTATACCTAATAGTCATTGTGACTTGAGAGTGACGTAAAACATCACTGATTTTTCCTAAAATATTATTTTTATTGTAATGTATGTACAATTTTTAATAAAGTACCTATTAAAATGAGGTCCAAATACGCTACGGTAAAAAAACCCCAACAGATATTATTTTCCAAGAATAGATATGGTCCAAAAACAAAAGTAGAAAATTGGGACTTCGCTATACATGCCGAAAAAAAAGATAATTATGTGTATCGCGATGAGCTAAGCAACCATGTCAGCACCTACACACGCTGGGGGATCGAGGACCAGGGTGTGCGTATGACTGAAACCCGCCACATGTTGGCACAAATCTTCACCAAGACTGATCCCGTGTATTCATTTAAGCCACTTGTTAATTTCACATCATATCCATGCACCGAGTGAGTAAGAATTTATTCAACTTACTTTCTAGCAAAGGGTTTAAAAAAATAGGTAGTTTCATCTTACATTTACGACTACTTCGTAGGTAGGTACTGTCTTACGCCGAGTTTCGAAAAATTAACCACTGCAAAACCACTTGCGTATAACTTCAAAAGCGCAGTTATTTTTATCGCACTGTATAAAAACGTTACTTTTTGTTTTTCGGGTAAACAAAAAGTAACGTTTAGCCGAAAGTAGTTTGTTCAAAATCAGTAACAGAATCGATTGCAATATTTTCGAATCAAAGTTGGGGGGTGTTTCGGTTTTAGGGTAAACAAAAATTAACGTCGCATACCTATAAGTAGGTAGGTATAGGTAGGAACTATACATTATTTTGCCGTCTCTCTAACATCATATACCTACCAGTCATATTCCTAATCTTGACCACAGTTTATGTTATAGATTCTAGTGTCTTGAAATTCATAGCACCCCGTCTTTCAATTATTTTCAATTAGGTATTATGTATGTCTATTAATAACATAAAATAAACTTAACTTTTGTTTCATATAGCACTCCAGGAAGAAACAAACTAATGAAGAACGCCGACTTAGCCCAACTTCCCGCAGATTTTGGAGTAATGGATTATCTTTCAACACAACAGGATGATTATAGAAACCCTTATCCATCAGTGACAAAACCGGTGTGTAAATTTTAAGTTTGCTTACTCGGCGCTAATTTTCGAAATATAAATTTTAACTTTTGCAAGTAAAAGTGTTGTTCATAGCTGCAATATTCTGACATCTTGAAATGGCCTCCTACGGCCATCAATTAATCTGAGTAGTAGCTCTATTACTCAGAATTTCAGAAACGTAATAATAGTAGCACTTCGTAGTTCGGAATGGAACTCAAGACATCAGGTTTAACAGGCGCACTTGCGACTGCCTCAGTGGAAGTTATTTTTTACCGAGTTCATTATTAATTTTAGCCGCTTAATTTCAGTTAACGATGTCATCTCCGCCTTGGCTGCTTAACCGCGTGATCAGATCGGACCTAACACAAAATCATGGCACAGCACCTCCGCGGGGCGACTACCAGTGCCTCGATACCCACACGCCGATCGGGCACATACGTGATATGAGATTATTCCGTTATCAATCGTTTGACCCATCAACATGTCTTCAGGAATTTCCAATGTTAACCAAATCTTTGAATAGATCAAATGAAAGCAAATTTTAATGATTTACTGCAATCTTTTATTATAATGATTCCATACAAGTTATAGTTCAAACATAAATTAAATGAAACAACAAAAAAACATGAACATAACTTTAAAAATTAATTGTTAGCGAATAAACTAAACTTACAACTAAACTATACGTAGTTAATTATTAGAAAAGAAGGCCTTCGTCTGATTGTGCCAAAATTTTAATAAATGACAAAACCGACAATTCTCTTCCAAATAAAAAAAGCATAAACATTTCGAGGATAATATACCCAAAACAAAAAAAACTTTCTCGTACCAATGTTTGAATTCGATCACTGTAGTATTTCCTATATTGTTTTATATATTTTTTTTACTTCACGATTTAATAATATTAGGCTGACACTTGTCTTAAAATCCAGTCCAAATTGTATGCATCCAAACGAAGATGATGATTTTGTTAACAACAAAGACAAATTTTCAAATAATTATTCAGCGTTATACACGTAACTCAAAAGCTAGTGCAATAACAAATTCCGCGTTCCATTTATGGTTTAATGGGAAAATCCCTTAGTTGTTTTTTTATACCATTTTCTAGTCGTGAAAAATCCAGAAATTTACCAACTCTGATTTTAATTTCAATTATAAAAAAAAATGGTATTGAATTATGTATGCCATAAATGATTAACTCTATACAAATAAATCGCAGTTATTTTGAAAACCTTTTTTTTTATACATCAAGCATGATACATCTAAGGAATAACAGTTATTTGATTGTGATTAAAGACAATTTAATGAAATTTCGTCTGTTTCCTTACATTAATTCATTTAATTATTATGTATTTTTAAGAATGTAAAACTCGCGCATATAGATATCCGCGTGAGGCGAACGTACCGGCTTAGCCGGCTTTATAAAAAAATAAAGACTCCAAGCATAACAATAACTGCCAATCACAATATATTTTTTAACATTATTTTGTTGCATTGCACTCACCTGAGACGCCATTTTAATAGGTATGATTCATGGTATAATAAAATGTCCTGTACCATTTTGTTATACCGTGAAATCGGAGTATGTAATTTGCAATGAGAGCTGTGAATATTGATACATTTTCCACAATATTTCTTAGTTTTCGGTTTTTTAATGGATAGGTAGAATTTGAATATCATAACATAAAATTGTAACTGGCCAATATTTGAGGATATATTTAAAAAAATATCAGGACATTTGATGCAGTTTTCACATTTTTTGTGCAAGAGGTGTGAGTTACAACCTGGTACATGTTTCATATTGGTAACATGCGGCATATAGGTCGAGTTATACAAAGTCAGTTTTAGTATATGCGAAACACGAAACACGTGTCTAGTATTTCTAAGTAAAGAATCTATGTACAAAGTTTCAACACTGTATCTTGAAAAATGTCAAAGTTATAACCTTGTTATGTTATCTGGTTGTCCGTCACATCAATCTGTAGCATCGACTTTGGGCGACTGAAGGGGTTGCCACTGTGACCTCTTTTGTGCGCGTATAATTGCGGATAGGTACATATAGGTAAATTTTTGGGAAAAGATATAACATGCTGTAAAAAATATTGGAATCGATCCAGTTACTTATTCTGAACAAACTGTATTCTGGGTGCGCATATACTAAAAATAATGTTGTATAAATTCAATTCTTTTGGAACGCAAGTGCAATGAGGTGCAAAGGCTAGTTAGCCGTTTTACATTAATAAATTAAAAGAAATCTCTGCAAAAGTATTGCTACAAATGGATGGCCAGTAAATTATTATTACTATTAATGAATCAACAATTATTATGACTCAGATTTGTTTAAAAATTCCTATAGGTCATTTTCCTATTAAATCTATGTATACTTCCTAGAATAGAACATTTTCAAATAGGGTGTATTAGCTTATTTCAGTATAATGAGAATTACCCTGTGCCCTATCCTATCTATATTTCTTTAGTACATGGAAAATTCAATGGGTTGAGTATTTACAGTAACAATTATTCTATTTATTGTACATAAATTATTTTCCTGGAATTAACTTAAATATTTCCTGATAACAATCATAGGTTGCAAAATAATTGTAAGCTCACAGGCACAAAATTGAGTAAAATCATTGAATTGTAGTGTAGAACTTGCCAACTTTTTGAATTAATAAGAATATTTAAATTTTTATCAGTGATGAGAAGGTTTTGCTCTTGAGTTTTGTCAAGTAACTTTGTGGTATACTAAAATACCTAGTACAGATAGTGGATACACTTATAAATTTGTATGGTCTTGCTCCCTGTTTCATTGGGTACGCCTTCTTTTAAAACCTTTACCTTTCTTAGACTTAAGTTTGTGTTTACGAGATGTGCGATTATTGTTGGTACCAGTAATTTCATCAGCAATCATTCCTACAGTAGATAACTTTTTCCTGCGATTTTTCTCTGCTTTTGGTACTGGCAGACGAGTCAAATAATTTTCCTCATACTCAGTCTTTTCCTGTTCATACTTAGATATTGACTGCTTTACATGATTTCCTGTGCTTACTTCTAATGGAGCCTCAGAGTATTCATCACGGAGTTCACGCATTATACTTGAGTTGAGGAATTGCTTCTTAGACTTTTCTTTGTTCTTCTTTTCACTAGCCACTCTTGAAGTGTTTTCATCAAAGTGTACTGCAGCTAATTTAGGTGGTACATAGACATTTGATTTATTGGGTTTATCTTTTTTCCTTTCATCATCATCTGAAGTTTCACTAGATTCTTCCCCAGAGTCATTTATCTTACTCACTAAATTTGTAGGATTAGCATGATATGATTGTGGGTCATCTTCAGTTGTGCCACCAACTACAGCAGTTTTAACAAGTTTGTCTATTTGATATTTTAATTTGGAATCTATAGGGCGAATCTTTTCCAGCACAGTTCTTATCTCAATCAATCTGTCAATAGATGGATCTGATTCTATTCTTTCACCAGAGCACTTTCTTAATACCATATAAGTTAGGTTGATTAAATAACTTAGCAGCATTTGATATTTCATTTCCAAAAAGCTTAATCCTTTATCTGTTGATAGTTCTCCGCTTTTGACCCGAACTAGCATGTTGTCCACAAGCTGTGACACCTGTTGGACATTGGTGTTCATTTCTCTAAGCAGCCTAACTGCTTGAGGTAGGTCAGGCTGCTCCATTTCATCTGAAGCCTATAAAACATAAAACAGATAATGACACAAAATCCAGGCATAAGACAAATGGGCAAGTAGCAATAGCTAAGTAAATATGCATTGTCTATCTGTTAGTTGCCCATTGTCCAAAATAATGAAAAAAACACTGTAGTGATGTTCCTACCCTAATTATTTGTGTGTAACATGCAACTTATTTCAACTACTTTCAAGTTATTATATTATCACTATGTATAGTGTGGAGTTATGCTTGTCATGGTCAACAGTGGATTTGCATACAGTAGCGATCAAGCTCTATCTCAGGATCAGTTCCAACTATCTGAGATGATGTGCCACAGTTTTTTAAGTAATAAGAGCATAATGCTTTCCAACAGTACAAAAAAAAATCCGTTCAATAGTTTTAGCGCCTAACAAACCGACACGATTCCTAATTCCTATTTAAGGGTTCAGAGAAGTTTAAATACTCTAAACCACTAGTTTTTTATATCTTCAATGTACTGAAACGGATTTCTTTACATTCATTTTACAATAGTACATAATATTAGAATTTCAGAAGAATCACATGGTCCAGGTCCAAAATAAACTTCAAAACAATTACCTGCACCATGATGCTGACTTCTATAATCTTCTGCTGTTTATCCAATTTTATTTCTTAAATATTTGTATGAATGCTTTGTAATCAGTGAAATATCATTTCAGTCATAAAGTATTGAAATAAACCAAAAAGACACTATGTAAAGAAGAATAAAAAACACACTTCGGCGACTATTGACGGTGCATGGGCGCCACAGACAGAACACATATCATACAGGGATGTTAAAAAATAATCGATTAATAAAAAAATCGATTATTATTTCATAAAAATCATTTTTTTATTAGCGATTATTATTTGTAAAAATACGATTATTTATTAATCGTTTTTTTTTTTATTTTAAGTGTCCCCTTTTTCGATTTTTTTCTACTGGCGGCCATTACAAAATAACAATGCAACACCGCTACCCAGTCCATTTGATGGGGGGGGGGGGGGTTCTCAATGTTATTTGAATTTTTTTTCGTATAATTATTATTTCGTATATACCTATTCTCACTTACTCGAAGATAATTTTATTTATTTATTTATTATTATCTTATTAAAAATCGATTTTAATATAATCTTTTTAATATGACTTTTTTTTCCAATTCTATCCACCAAAGAAACTCCGAGCATTGCTCTCTCCATTGCACGCTGAGCATTGAGCAACCTTGAATTTGTGGACCAGTCCGATGGTGAGTGTCCACGTTTCGGCTCCGTAAGTCATTACGGGTAGGACACACTGGTTATCGACGATTCAAAGATATCACGCAGCTTCCCGAATGCCGCCCAGCCCAATCTTATCTTATCATATTCTTCAGATTGCCTCCTTCTCAACGTTGTGCCGCCCCAGTTGTATAGTTTGGCCAAGATATGTATTCTTGCACAACCTCGAGGGCAGCGCCATTTACGTATACAGGTCTCGGGGTGACATGATCATTGTATAAGACTTTAGTTTTATCCAGGTTCATCCCGAGACCCACCGCCGTGAAGAATCGCCAAGACTATTTAGCATCACCTCCAGCTCCTGCAGAAATTCTGCCAAGATGACAATGTCATCCGCAAAAACAATTAAAAATACCTACATATCTAATTGTTGCGTTAAATGTTTAAGAATGGTCATTGCTCTAATCAGAGGTGCAATCTTTAATATTTTCGTGCCTATGACTGGAACAAACAATCTCCCTCTTGTTCCTTGCCGCAGCCTACTATTAGGACCGAGTATTTGCAATTATCCCAAAAACGGTGTTTTATTTATTTTCCTCTGAGTAATAGAATAACGTTATTAAGCAAAGCGAAATTCCATCTAACTTGCAATTTATAATTCCCAACAACAAGGGATATACTCCATGGTAGTACACTTAGCAGTAGTAGTGCCTCGCTGGCATGTCCACATGCCAGCACGACTGGGTCAGCATGACAGGGGTTGTACTACCCTCCCATAGACTATCAACGTCAAGTAGCAGTATGCATACTGTTGCGTTGTCGTACGGTGAGTGTGGAGGCCCAATTCCTCCCTCAGTCCTTCCATTTTCTTAAATAGGCTCTGTAACGCATCTGCAACCCTTTGGCTATACCAAAGGGTTGCAGAGCCTGACGTGGTGACGACTAATTATCCTCGGCTGCTCGTTTGCCGAGTTATCATATATATATAAAAAAAATACTTACTGCTTCATATATTAATTTATATAAAAATAACTTTGTTTTGTAGTTTCTCTATCATATGAGAATATTTGGTTTCATGATGATTTTCAAATGATGGCACTACATTCAATATTGCTCCTAAGCCATTATACATTGATTTAACAGCTGCTATATTGCTGAAATTCCGAGTGTCGCAAATTACGAAGCCAAACTGATGAAAATTAAAATGTAATAACAATCGGGACAACCGGGGGTAACACCGGTTTTGTCTCTCAAAACGAAGTTGTCTGCAAGTGGTTTAGAAGTGGTATATTTTAATAGAAAGAGTCCGTGTAAAGATAATTAGAGTCGTATAAGTTTCACATTTCTTATTATTTTGTTTACTTATTTCGATATTTATGTATCACTTATTTAAACGATTTTAGCACCGCGGTAGTTCGGAACGGCTAACTTCCGATCGGCTTACTTATTTCGTACAAACTGTAATTTGACAGTGCTTTGACAAATGACAAGCTTGACAGGCAATGGGGACGGGAGGGTGTGGAGGAGAGTACAATAGCTAGAGACGAAGTACTTTAAGCTCGTTTTATAATGATTCTATGTATTTTCCTTTAGTTTTAACTGAATAATATTATTCAAATATGTTATCGGTATGTATATGTACTATACAGGTATAGTAATTAGTTTCCTAGTAAATTAAAATTTAATTTATTGCTGTTTTCAGGTTCTTTTTCGTGGCATTTTACTAAGTAGTTTCATTTACTTTAGTAATGGATTCTATGTACCCGGAGTGGCTCCAGTGGAGTTTAAAAAAGGTCAGAGAATTGAAGTTAAAGCTGTTAAGATGACCAGTATTCACACTCAACTTCCCTATGAATACTATTCTTTGCCTTTGTGTTTACCAAAGAATGGTACGTTTGTATATAAGTCAGAAAATTTAGGCGAAGTGTTACGAGGAGACCGTATAGTAAACACACCATATGAAGTCCATATGGCAGAGAATATTAAGTGCAGACTCTTATGTCACCATAAAAACAATCCTATAAACTGGAGTGTGGAAGAATCTGAAAAAGTTGCTAGTCGCATTGAACATGAGTATTTTGTG
Source organism: Subacronicta megacephala (assembly GCA_958496365.1). Taxonomy (NCBI): domain Eukaryota; kingdom Metazoa; phylum Arthropoda; class Insecta; order Lepidoptera; family Noctuidae; genus Subacronicta; species Subacronicta megacephala. The sequence goes on along the minus strand of OY292515.1, from coordinate 6,606,231 downwards.
CATTTGTGAGTATACTGAGTATTGACGAATAAGTAAAATTTGAAAAAAAAAATGTTTTAATAAGGTACACAATGTTATACTTGTAACATAGAAAATTTATAAAAGTTAAAATTTTCAGGCTTGTTGATAATTTACCAGTAGCTACCAGAATAATAAACAGTGACACCTCAGAGAAAAGTATAGAACAAGGTTATCGTCTTGGTTTTATGTCTAAAAGCAAAGCATATATCAATAATCATTTAAAGTTATTATTGAAATATCATAAGCACAGTCAGTAAGTACATTTATTACTGTTTTTCTACTAAAGTTTATAATAACATTGAAAATAAATCCTGGGACAGAGCAGTAAACTAAATCAACTAATCTATTATAAATTGTCAAAATTATGATGACATGTGTGAGCTGATTGTTCACGGTTGTAAGGACAGCAAAGACTCTTAAACCTGCTAATGTTTAGTTAGCTATCAATATTTTATTTATTATCAAAGTTGTATATATTCAAAATTGTTTCCAGGGACTCCTACAGAGTTGTTGGATTTGAAGTAGAGACTATTTCTGTGGATAAGGATGATCTCACTTTTGTTGATGATTCTTGCCAGATGCCATCTGACCCTAACCCACAGCTAGTCAATGAAGACACTGGCACAAAGTTATATTTTACATACTCTGTTGAATGGGGAGAGTCTGATATAAGCTGGGCATCAAGATGGGATATATATTTAGGCATGAAAGATGTACAAATTCATTGGTTCTCGATTGTTAATTCCATTGTAGTGTTGTTTTTCTTATCAGGTATGATTTTCAATTTTTGATTTAGTTAATTTTGAAAATATTTATTGTTAGTTTCATTAAGCACTGTTAATTGCTTTGATAAACAGTGTCAATTTCTAACTATCTTATTATAAAAATACGACACTACAGCGATAGCATCCACATTGAGCCAGCAAGTTGTACTTCACCTTATTGAAACTTGTTTTTTTTTATAAAATTTAATCATTGTACCATTTTCTTTTGAAGGTATTTTGACAATGATAATGGTACGCACACTAAGAAGGGATATAGCTCGTTATAATTCAGATGAGAGTATTGACGATATGATGGAAGAAACTGGCTGGAAACTGGTACATGGCGATGTTTTTCGCCCGCCTCCTAAAAGGATGTTATTTGCAGCTGTTATTGGTAGTGGCATACAAGTCTTCCTGATGGCTCTGATAACAATTTGTAAGACATCATCTCCTTTTTGTAAAATAATAAGAATATTTTATGATATGGAAATATTACATTTCCCGATATAGCATAACAGTTACAGTGACTGCTACAGTTAACACTGCTACTTTACTTTATTTCCAATTTCTCTCTGTTTAATTAACATTTTTTTTAACAAAATAGGGGTAACATCATAATTATCGTCTCTATCTCTTGAGACCTGCGGCCATCAGTGGTACAGTGATATGCTAACATTGGTCTGTTCTTATGGTGATTGTTGTTGGTTAATTAGTTTATTACTTTTCAGTTATCGCTATGCTTGGCATGTTGTCGCCAGCGAGCCGCGGTGCATTGATGACTGCAGCCATATTTCTCTATGTGTTCATGGGCCTCATAGCGGGCTATTATTCGGCACGCTTATACAATACAATGAAGGGAAAACAATGGAAGCAGGCTGCATTCCTCACAGCGACGATATACCCAGCGATTGTCTTTGGCACATGTTTCTTTTTAAACTTTTTTATTATGGGTAAACATTCCAGTGGTGCAGTTCCATTTTCAACGATGATGGCATTGTTATGTCTTTGGTTCTGCATATCATTGCCATTAGTGTATTTGGGATATTATTTTGGATGCCGAAAACAACCATTCCAACATCCAGTAAGAACTAACTTTATTCCCAGAAAAGTTCCTGAACAAGTTTGGTACATGAATGTTTTCATTTGGTAAGATATTGTTTTAAATTACATATCATAAAAAACTGCTGAAACACTGTTTAGGGTTCTATAATCTTTTGTAGAGTGCAGTGACAGCCTAGTGGTAGTGACCATTGGACTGTAATGTCAAAGGTCTCGAGATTGAATCCACACACGAAGGCACACACCTCCAACTTTTCAAAGTCATCTGTGTATTAATATTAATAATCACGCGCTTAAACGGTGAAGGAAAACATCGTGAGGAAACCTGCATGCATGAGGGATTTTCTTGACAGCATATAAAGTCTACCAACCAGCAATAGACTAGCATGGTGGACTAATAGCCTAACCCCTCTCGTTCTGAGAGGAGACCCGTGCCCAGCTGTGGGACAATGTAATGAGTTGATGATGATGAATCTTTTGTAATTGAATTATTTTTGTTGGTTTTCACCAAGTTTCTATCAACTACAAATTATCTAAGTAAATAAATAATATACCTAACAAATAAAGCCTACATAACTCGGGATAGCTTATCCCTGTCCCTCTATTTAATGTTTAAGTTTGTAAGTAATAAAGTAATGATTTCATTAAAAAAAAATTCGATAATTGTAGTTCCCAAATAACATTTTAGTTTTTAAAATCCATATTGGATATCGTACGAAGCGATGAGCTAGGGGAATAACTCACACTTAATTTCATCATTTAATTTCGCTACTTTTGTATCACATCTCATTGAATTATTAAGTACCTACTCATTCGAATGAATATCTAAAAGAACTAAATCTTTAACTTTAACTTTACTTGCTTCTAAAATAAACATGTTTTTTTCAGCATTTTGATGGCAGGCATTCTACCTTTTGGGGCAGTATTTATTGAATTATTTTTCATTTTCAATGCACTCTGGGAAAACCAATTTTATTATCTCTTTGGATTTTTATTCCTCGTCTTTTGTATATTGGTGGTGTCTGTATCACAAATATCAATCGTCATGGTGTATTTCCAGCTCTGTGGAGAGGTAACAATGTGCTCTATTTAAATATTTATTTGATATTATCATCAACATCATCATCATATTGGTAATGATGTCTTCTATTTAAATTATTAATTTGATATACTCGATATAAATCTATTAAATACGAATATAAGAAAATGTTTTTATTTATTTATGTGATACTTTTGAATGGACAACTGTTTGTATTATTACAGGATTATCATTGGTGGTGGAAGAGTTTTATCGTCTCAGGCGGTTCTGCTGTGTATATTTTAATATATTCCATATTTTACTTTTTCACGAAACTGGAAATTACCGAGTTTATACCGACTTTGCTTTATATTGGCTACACAGGTAAGCAATGTGTTAATACAGCATCTTTTTGTGATAATTTTCACTTAATGCTGCAGTCATAAATAGTTACTCAGCAGTAGTAAACATAGTTACATTTTAGTTTGTTATCGTTATACCAATACTGGTTATTATTATCTATTAATTGATTAATGCCTGTGAATGTGGCAGTTATACAAGTTTTTTTGGCGTATTTTAACCTGGTAACTCCGTAAAAAAAGTTGGTTTTCCCTATTATGATGTGTTACACAGAGAAGACCAACTTTGGGAGCCGCATGACTATTGGTCAAACTACTCTGACAGCAATCACCTATTTTGTTTTGTTTCAGGTCTCATGGTGTTAACTTTCTGGCTACTGACTGGCACAATTGGATTTTTCGCAGCATACACTTTTATTAGGAAAATTTATGCTGCAGTAAAGATTGACTAATTTTTAATTTCTAGTGATAATTCCTATTTAATTTTGTGTGAGTGATAATGAGTTGAACAAAGATCTTTTTCCGATTTGTAATGTGCATATATTTGTGTAAATAGTATGTAGTTGAACATTGCAATATAAAAAATATTTCTATTAGACCCAAATAAGATTCCGTTCATGTACGGTCGCCAGCACATCAGGTTACCGCAGAATGACATGTTTAAATTATTAATTATGTTAAGGTTTAAAATCTTTTGAAGAAGTTTGATTTTTGACTGTTTTAACGTGATGTGCTGGCGACTGTACCTACAGTTCGTTCGAAATAACTGTCTGCGTCATAAGTAGTCTGCAAGTGGTTTTGCAGTAATAAGTACTTATGAAAACTGGTTGATAAGACAGTTGTTTTTTTTTATTATTTTCCGTACATATTCTGACAAAAACAAATAAGTTATTTTACGTGCGCGGCAGTCTTGAAGTCTCATTTCAGACACGCACGGTTCTTTCAAATGAACTGTAACTTCGAAGATACCTACCGATTCACAAAATTATAGTAATAGTCCCTGCAACCTGTGCTAAGAATCACTTTCTATACATATTTTCAAGTTTCCTGTTTAACTAAACAAAAATTAATATTAAGAAATAAGTAAATTTACAGAAGAAAAACAATATTGGCTACTGCATCTTGTTCTCAAAATATTGTTTAACAGTTACAAAATTGTTTTTATTTAAGTCTTATTATAATTTTGAAACACACTAATTCTATTTATTTATTTTAATTTTGGTAGGTACGTACATACATTTACTTACCTAAAGATCGTCAGAACGTGACCGAAACGTTGTAATAAATAGGTAAGCATATACAATTCCATCACAAGGGACACAGGGCCTACCTATAAAGGGTTAAACCTTAACCTAAACTGTTGTGCGCAAAACCTTTAGATGGCCAAAAATGACCCTGCTATGTTGGTGCTCAGATCGAATAAATATTTGATCTGAGTGTTGGTGTACCCGCCAAATTAAAGAGTAATTACGTTTTTTTTGCAAATTATAGTTCTCTTCGCCGGATTGCCTATCAAAATTGCCTAATAAAAGTACTTCGTAAGTTTTATTAGTTTATATGGTTTGGTAGAGAAGATAGCTTAAGTAAAATGGCCCGGTCCTACAATCTCAATGTCCGTCAGAATAATTTATGGTGTAACAAACTTATCTTACTGACCCATAAACTGAGATAAATATATCTACCCACTTGACTGACTTTCTGACCCGTGGCTGTATCTAATTAAACTATAAATATAATAAAATTATCAGTTGAACTGAGTTGTGACTAAACAGTTTTTCGATGGTTCAGTCTTACACTTGGGATGGCTGTGAGTCACATTCAACATGAAGTTTAGAAGTGATCGGGAATTTTAAGTATACCTAGTTTTTTTTTTAATTAGTTCCTGACGGAACAGGCTTAGGTCTGAGACCATGCTGCCTAGTCATCAGTTTGAGTACTGATGGAACTACTAGCGTACTGAGTGGATTGGAATGGAATTGGAAGAGACTTGCAGGGTAAGTAGGTATGTATTCGTCAATGTCAAGATTGTCAAATAATTAGTGAAATGTCAAACTCAAACAAAAATGACCGGAAAAGAGAAATGTCACTAAAAGCATTGATAAAATAAATATTTATTTTTACAACGTAAACGTAGTATTTTCTACGTAATTAAATATTAAGTTTCTAAATTTCTTTGTACAAAATGGAAACCAAAGTAGCAATAGTGACGGGCGGTAACAGAGGTATAGGGTTCGAAATTGTGAAAGGGCTGTGCCAAAAGTTTGATGGTGCTGTGTACCTTACGGCTAGAAATGAAGACCGAGGACGGCAAGCCGTAAAGAAATTACAAGATTTAGGCCTAAAACCTCTGTTCCACATATTGGACGTCACATGCGAGAAAAGTGTTCAAGACTTAGCTACGTATATATCAACACATCATTCGGGCATCGACGTTTTGGTAAACAACGCCGGCATCCTAGACTTTGATAAAGCTATATCATCACATGAAGACGCTAAAAAACTCATTGATACCAACTTTATGAGTTTGTTAACCATATCGAAGATATTATACCCTCTTCTTTCAGAAACCGCCAGAATAATAAACATAAGTAGTGATTGGGGATTACTTTCCAACATACGTAAACAAATATGGTTAGATACTTTAGTTAAAGAAGACCTTACCGTTGAAGAAATCTTAGACTTCGTAAATGAGTTTTTACGAGCTGCAAAAAATGGTAAAACATCATTTTATTCCATTGCGGGCCCATATGGAGACTATAAAGTATCAAAAGTGGCTATGTCAGCCCTAACATTTGTTCAGCAGCGGCAGTTTATTGAACAAGGCAAAGATATTTCTATTAACTGTGTTCACCCTGGATTTGTAATGACTGATATGACAAAAGGCATGGGTGACTTCACCCCAGAACGAGGAGCGCGTGCACCTCTTTATCTGGCATTAGAAGCACCTCAGACACTCAAAGGAGCATTCATATGGCATGATTGTCATCATGTGAATTGGGATGACTAAGGATGTAATGGCGTTATAAATTGTTAATGTTACAACCATGTTAATCCTGTGATATCAGTGTCACATGCACTTTAAACAAAAATACATGATTTCCTATAGTTAAAACATGTTTTCATTTGAAACTTTAGAAATTTTATGTAATAATATTAAGTAGGCTTAATTTACAACCTTAAGTATATTTTTGTAACTCTATTTATTGATAGTAGGTACACAATTAAATTATTTTTAATAAAATCTTAGCTGTTGCCCATGATTTCACTAACGTGAATAAATTAATATGTTGATATTATTGCAAATGGATTCTTCATGATATTGAACTATTAAGTATCGCCAATTCTTTATTTTCTTCTATCTCCTATCTTGAAGGGTATCCTGGCTTATTTAGGTGTCGGATTAAATTTTCAAGTCTAATATTGTTTTTACATAAATCTGAGCGAAGCCACGGTGTAAAGATGATTTGTAAATAATGTACTTGAACTAGACATCTAATCTGCCAAGCGCCAAGACGAGAGAAGCGAAGCGCAAGGACACTACCTACCTAACTTTTTTTTGAAGTGCGTGGTTTTCTGAACCCTCATAACTTGGGTTTCAATAATATCAGATAAGCCAAATTCTCGGGGTATTATGTCAATGGTTTTCATTACCTATACATATACAGTTTCAATTGCATAGCTCTTAAACTTTATATTTGATTGATATCTAGAAAACCCCGATTTCGACTCACTGATGATTATCAAACTTTTCAGGGTAAGTATGTACTTCCTGAAGTCCTAAAAAGTGGAAATTGGGTACGTAAGCTTGTATTAGTCAACAAAAAATCTAAACTTGGAACATTTAAGTACTCCTAGGGGATGGAAGTTTGTATGAGACTTCTGCAAATTTTTATGCAAAGGTCTGAAAATTGATAGGTATGGGGACTCCTTTTTATACCTAAATAATAAAATACATATTTCAGGGTTTTTAGTAAATCACGCCCCGAACAAAAAAATGTCATAAGCAACTTACAAAAAGAACGCAAATCACAAAAAAAATATTATGTAAAATGTTGGCAAGATAAGACCATTATGGCTCGCACTATCAAAAAGTTACCAGATCTTGTAGAGTCAAGCATCTAACTCTACACGCCCATTGAAGGTTAACACAACGAAGCCCGAATCCCACACGTTTGACTGATCAGGATTCGCACCTCACTGTCCAATACCACTCAAGAAGCTGTCCAGGCGACTGAAACAAGTGGCGAAAAATCATCCACAAAAACGTGATTCCTAGGGAACTTCTAGACCCTCAGCATTGATAAATATGATAGATTTTACCGTTTTTATTCTGCGAATAGGGTCGAAAAATGCAGTGGAGGAGCTCAAGGCTTTGAAAAATCTACGTGATCAATCGATCTGAAAATTAAGCTTTTAGAGGTATGTTTAAGGATGGGTGAACGTTCTAAACACACCGTCACCTTTCCAATCTTTAAGCGATGGTACCTAGCCTAATGGCTAGGGCGTCGGACTTGCAATCATGTGGTTACTAGTTCGAAATCCACCCCTTGCTCTACCGACATGAACCGACTCGTAATACAAGCATTTAGCTTAGTACGATGGGGTTAACAAGAATACTAGTAATGTGCGACACACATTGCTAGTAAGCTTTTTCTTTTTTTTAAAAAAAATCCATGCCTCGGGACAACACGTGAAGTCGTCAGTCTCGGTTGTAATCGTACACTTAAGCACGCCCACGAATTGGTTTCCGTGTAGGTATAGCTTACAGCAATAGGTATATACAATTATTTTATTAATTAGCCCTAGTTGTATTTTCAGTATAAGCTGACCTTTCATTGTCCGGAACGCCTATAAAATATGAACTCAGTTTATAAGGACCCAAAATTTAAATTTTGATATGTAGCCATTAGGTGTTTGTAGGTAAGTCGTTAGGTATTTAGTCTTAGGGTATCCGGCGATTTATGAAATATAGCGGTGCCCCGCGATTTAATACGTGATGCTATGTAGGTAGTCTATATAGTCTTCCTCATAAATGTGGCTATCATATCTATAGGAAGAATTTTTCAAATCCGACTGGTTGTTCCAGAGATTAGCTAGTTCAAACAAACAAACTCTTCAGCTTTATAATAGATTAATTTATTCACGTTTTGTGTTCGCTGTGCCGTAGTTGTGTTTTGTTGATTTGATGATTTCAGATAGAAGAAAATAATTTTTTTACCTTCCTACAACAATTTTATTTACGAACCAACAAAACTGAATTTTCCTGTTACACCTTGATACTTACCTATTAAATACATTTAGGTAACACTAACTAGGTTGGTAATTTTTTTTTTTTTTTTTTAATTCTTTATTTGTTTATAGGGGCTTTTACGCACAGCGTATGTCAGTCCCATCGTACCCTAAACAATAAATTGTACTTTCACAAGACGTGGGCCATGAATTTGAACAAACCTTTCGCATCTTCGCCATTTGGTTGAGATAGAATTGTGTGGAACATGCCTACATCAGTTCTGTTCAACTTAAGTGACCTTACTAAATTATTTCTATTGGACTCATATTGGACACATTCCATCAATAAATGTTGTAGGTCCTCGACAACTAGGTTGGTAATTAATTTACCAAGTTTATTTAGATCTTAGAAAAAAAAAAAATAATAATAATAAAAAAATTGTGCAATAGAATACTTATTTTATTTCTTCGGAAGATTAGGCTTACCATACCGGTCGATCTAAACATACTGGTGAACTGTGGGTGTGCGGTGGCCAGCACATCAAGTTACCACAAAATGTAAAATTTTCTCAGTTGATTTTGAACGTTATCTTCAACAATTTCAGGTTTAAAATCATTTGGAGAAATTTGACAGTTTTGCATACCTTGACCTGCTGGCGACTACATTAGTAGGTATTATATCTACCATTTGCCTCAATTTATTTATGCAAGTAGATTAAAAACGTAAGTACCTAAAGTTAGATTAGTTATTGCGAATCAAACTACTTAGATATTACCTATCTTTCTTGTTTTTGCCGCGGTCCCTTGGGACTATTTTTTTCCCGGGCCATTAACCGGGTAAAAATACACACTCCGAACTGCCTACCCTTCAGGGAATACAGGCGTGATGGAATACGTAAGTTCTTAAAAATTCGGATAGATACAGAAATATCTGCCAATATTAAAGTATCGAGATATCATCAGCAATGATATCTCGATAGGTACTTATAAATATTTATTTATTTCAGAATGATGACTGATCACTGAAAGTTTGAGTGTAGCAAAAACTCATTTGTATTGGCAATGATTGCGATGCGAACCCTGTCACTACTAAGTTATTCTTCAAATTTAAAACCCGGATACGACGGAGGTCTCTACCCCGCCTCATTTGCAAGTATACCTAACTGTTCCGCAATAGGACGCAGCATCATGTCACGCGCTCTGCCTTCCTAACATGGATCGAATTACGGCTAGAAGCGAGAGATCTAGGTCACCACCAACTGCCATAATGAGTGATCATGAGGCTGGTTTTCCCAAGCCGGACTACTCCAGCGCGTGCTGCATCATATCGTTGAGTTCACGCAAAGGTGACCAGCAGGAGTTGGCTCTTGTTGGCGTATTCAACACTGGTACTCTCTCCCTGAGAGCACATGCGTCAGTCGAACACTAAGAGCGCTATGGCGCCTCTCTAGCCACACCTAACTTATTCTTAACTGACTACTAAAACTTACTAAGTACTTACTTTGTTTTTACTTAGTAGGTATGATTCATAAGCAAAAGTTTTAGTAGTCACTAGAGAATAAGTTGATGTCGCAATTCTTACTGCCTTGACTCCAGAATGTGTTAAAGACGTAAAATTTGCGAAAATCCAATAAAAAAAATAATTTAGCTCCTAAGGCGAAACAATCCGCTTTATGTTAAAATATCAGCACATTATACTTATCCCATAACTAAGTATGTAAAGGTATCTTGAAAGGTTACAAATCAACAATGTTACACTGCTACAGTTCGTTCGAATTACTCTGCTCGTCTGAAGTTAGCCGTTCTAAAGCACCGCGCTGATAAAATCGCTTAATTAGGTATCTAATTGTTTTTACACATAAATATCGAAATAAGAAGAAAAAACACAAATGTGAAAAATAGATAGGTACACGACACCAGTTGTCTTTTACACCGACTCTTTCAAATAAAATTTACCACTGCTAAACCACTTGCGGATAATTTCAGACAGGCTTTGTTATTTCGAACTAACTATACCTACCTACAGAATTACACATCAAGCTATATATTTCCAGTAGGTATAAGCTGACCTTTCTCTATATCGAAAGTCTATACAATACGAGTTCAGTTTATTCTGGGTTTGTATAAATTGACGTGTGTGTGTTCCAATCTTATGAAACGTGTCCAAAGGTCTAGCTATCCGTTAAACGCCATTCGAAAAAAAAAATGAAAATAGGTGAGTTAGGGGACTCACCTATTTTTTTTAACTATTTTTATTCCAAGACGATATTACACTTAATGCGAAATCTGAAAATTTTGCACATGAAAAAAAGAAATCTAGGTATATTATGGTGGTTATTTTTATTTTATATAAAACTAACAGGACTACACTACACAGAACTAACAGCCGGATAACCTTGCGTGACCATGGTTTCTACATTTAGGTACTTTAATCGCATTACAATTATTTTCGTACTTTAAACTACATACTATAAAACAAAGTCGCTTCCCGCTGTCTGTCTGTCCCTATGTGCTTAGATCTTTAAAACTACGCAACGGATTTTGATGCGGGTTTTATTTATAGATAGAGTGATTCAAGAGGAAGGTTTTACATACATACATACATACATTGTATAGTACAGAAAAGTCAAGAAAACACGCGGGCGAAGCCGTGGTCGGAAAGCTAGTATTATATAATACAATAGTTGGTAAATCTAAGGTTTTACTGGAAAATGTTAGGATTTACCGTCACTAACATATATGTAAAGGTAAGGTAGGTTTGTAAGAGTGATAAATATATCTAAATATTTCCATTAAACACCTAGGTAAGTACCAAAGCTCTTTAATAGAGTTCTTGAGCTGACTGTAGTGTTCCTTTAGAGATCTCGGAGTCCCTTCTCATGATATGCGGCAAATGGTCTCTGTGTTTAAGTCGGGAGGAGTATTATATATAAAACCATTGGGTATCATCGACTGACTGCCTCATTAGTCTAGTGGTCCTAAGCACGACTGCTACGCTAGAGGTCCTGGGTTCGATCCCCAGGTCGAGCAAAGTGTTATTGGGTTTTTCTATGAAATTCCCAGTAGCAGCTCGGAGTCTGGATTTGTGCCCGGTTAATGGCAATAGGCTCGCCCCCTATTACATGGGACCTAAACATACTGGCGAAATGTGGGTGTACATAAGTACACCCCTGCCTAACCCTTCGGGGAATACAGGCGTGGTGGTATGGGTATCATCGAAGACTTAACGCAAGATAAAAAAGGTGTTATTATGTGCGTTGATGTCTTACCCGCCACAATTAAAGTAGGGTAGTTGTTACTTACGTAGCGTTACTTTCTGGAATAAAGTACAGTGAAACTATGTATTAGTTAACATTAACACATAGATAATTACCGTTGTTAACTTTTGCATAAACTAATTACACGCATAAACTCATAACACGCACACTAATAAAAAATCACATTCATGGCTATTAGATACATTTAATATTATAGATACATTAGATACTAATAAATTGATGTTGTATTTGAATGGGTTAAAATATTTCGACCAAGTCACTATAGTAACCTGATCCATTAAGAGAATAAGACGTCGTGGGATCGAAATACGTTTACAAAGAAAACTTTCTTAAATAGGTACCTATTTATATTTATACAATATTTTACAAAACATATTTAAATTTGTAAGCACAGATTCTATCCTGTTTACAAATGAGTAACAAATTTTGTAACGTTTGAGATATGACAATAGACCTCTGAGCACTTTATTTCGTTCGTATAGAAAACAAGCCTACCCCATAATTTTATTATTAATTATTATACAATTGACCGTCATTCCATTATTTGTTAGTCTATTAATAATCATTTTATAACTTCCTATGAGTATACAACTTTGTGTTATTAAGTATTCAAAGTCCTATCCTTAGTAATTGTGAGAAGCGAAATATATTGCTGTCATTGAGTTTAGACCCTCTTGTTTATGTTGATTTTTCTAGGTCATGGTTAAACTTTAGAATAATATTGGAATTAATTAATGCAAAATATCTTTAAAGATATAAATATTAGCGAAAGAAAGTTTGGCCTCAGGCAGAGTTTGAACCTGCGTCCCTTAGAAGTCACCTTAAGATGTAAGAATGTATTAGAGAAATTCGATGTCACAGGCAGTAATGTCAGTAGCTTCATCGGCAAAAGCGTCCGGTGTATTTACCCGGAGAGACTGTTCCGGCCTTGCCTGAGGCCAATTTTTTCTTTCGCTATTATTTATATTTAGTTGCATACATAAGAATATAAATTCTTCATTAAAAATATTCAGAAATTTAATATAATAATTCAGAAATTTAATTTAATATATAATTATATATATATATATGTGCGTGTGTGTGTTTTTTGAGTAACGTTTTAAAATTATTAAACTGTGTTATTTCTTTTAAATTTCTCTATATATATTTTTTTTATATTATTTGCCCTACCTACCTGAACATATATTTTTTAAGTTTAAATAATGTATTTCTCGTAAGTGATTTTATGTAATCTTTGAGAAATAAAGAATTCTTCAACCGTTAACCGTAGTATACCTAATAGAAAAAAAAAACACACACACACATCTAAAAATATTTAACCTTGTCGGGTGGGAACCTGGTGATCTGTAATACAGGGCTTAACTAATAATGTTTAATTAAAAGTCTTCCATCAATCATCCTTCAGTCGCCCGCAGGCTACAGCTCATGCAGGTTTACTTATATAAATTTACAATAATGTAATGGATTCAAAATCAATTCAAATACTTAATGTACTTAATGGATTAAGTATTACTTTGACATTCATGTCAAATTAGTAGATTGTAGACCAAAATTAAAACGTGTTTTAATCTTTTTCATATAGAACTCACACCATAAGTCGCGGTTGCTTTTCACTACAAGAAAATACAAGTTCATCGATAGTCTTGGTGTAAATGTTGTGATAATAATAACAATATCTGGGATTTCAAACAATTGAGGTAACACCACCGATAAGTATAACACTCCGCTAAACAAAAATATTAACGTGGCTATGTAGACGCGACGGCGACGTGCTTTTAGAGCAGTTTGATTCACAGAAGCTCTGCGAAATAATATAAAAAGAACTTTGATATAAATGAACAAGTTAATTATCCAAGGCATATATAAGACTGCGCAATTCCCGTAAATATATACATTTAAAATAACTTTAAATATTTTGGGATCTAATATTATTGCAGTTAATTCGGGTATGAGAAAACTATTGATGAAAGTCACAATGCAAGGCACTCCCCAAGCGAAGAGGCCACTCTTTAGATACAGCCTGCTAGCGTGGACCCAAAAAACTTTGACAATATCTTTGTAAAACGTCCAACATAGGATCATCAGCCAAAATTGCTCGACTTGTAAGAAGTATGCTTGAATAAAATCATTAAATAAGTATTTTAACCACCAGTCATTATCACTTAACAGTCCAAAGTCTTCATGCTCATCAATAAACTGTGTAAGGTAGAATACGATAGCGACAAAGAACAAGTTAAGGAACACGTAATTTTTGAACCCACGAAACTTTTTAATTAGTATCCACGACACTAAACCGATTATAAATACGATCACTCTGAACAAAAACGCAACATAGCTTGCTTGCAAAGAAGGCACTGAACTGCTATCATGTGCTGAAGAAGAGTTATCACTTTGTGGATCATCACTGATATTGGTTTCTGTAGTGGTATACATGGCGCCTGCCTTAGAGGTATATGGCTGTAGCACTAGTAGAAGTGTTTATATCAAACGGTGCTCGTAAGACCAGACGCGTGAAGTTCACACAATATGCGCGGCGAGCGGTGTGAGCACTATAGCAATATGTTACTTAAATAAACTGCAAAGAACTGGTTTCTAAATCACTAGAGGCAAGGAAAACATACAAATAAAGTAGGTACGGTCGCCAGCACATCACAGGTTACCACAAAATGTCAAATTTTCTCAGTAGATTTTTAACCTACTGCGACTGCCTCGTTGGTCTAGTGGTCCCAATCGCGACTGCTACGCTAGAGGTCTTGGGTTCGATCCCCAGGTCGAGTAAAGTGTTATTGAGTCTTTCAATGATATTCTCAGTAGCAGCTCTGAGTCTGGATTTGTGCCCGGTGAATGGCAATAGGCTCGCTCCCTATTACATGGGACCCAAACATACCGGCGAACTGTGGGTGTACATTAAGTACACCTGTGCCTAACCCTTCGGGGAGTACAGGCGTGATGGTACGTTATGTTATGTTATTTTTAACCTAATCCTCAACATTTTAAGGATTAAAATCATTTGGAGAAATTTGTCAGTTTTGTATAACCTGACGTGCTGGCGGCTGTACTTGTTTCCCCTTCTGTATGTTTATTCTATGAAATTAGGTACCTACTAGTAATCTTGTTAACTCCTAAATGCTTGTGTTACGAGTTGGTTCACGTCGGTAGTGCAATGGGTGGGTATCGAACCGGCAACTACATGGTCGCAAGTCCGACGCCCTAGCCATTAGCCTACCGCCGCTTGAAACCTTTGTTTTCGTGATATCCATATTTTTTTGCATTAACTTGACTACCACCGTGAGTTACAGGTTACAATTAACACAAATATCACACGCATTAACACCCAAACTGGAGTCAACAGAATCTAGTACTTACTAGTTTCATACATTAAACATGCATTGTCCCACTACTGGGCACGACCACTTCGCAGACTGAGAGGGATAAGGTTATAGTTTAGGTAATATGACATGTGTCGCCTAGTTTTATTTATATTTATTTCTTTTCATTAATTTATTAAGATTAATTTGCACTACTTTGCTATTTTTTTGTAGTTACGACAACGTTTTGTTTGCATGCAGAGTTTACCTTGAAGTAATTGTTACATTTTATTCTAATTTGTTGCTTGATTCATTTGTTTATATCGGTTTCGTATATCGTATATCGGTTGGTGAACCAAATAATTAAATAAATAGTCCACCACTCTAGCATACTGTGGGTTGGCAGACTTTACACACCATCAAGAAAATCTATCAAGCTTGCAGGCTCCCTAAGATGTTTTCCGTCACCGCTTAAGCATGTGATAATTAATTATCACTACGCCCATGACTTCGAAAAGTCAGAGGTGCGTGCCTTGGATTCGAAGTGAGACCTTTATCTTAGCAGTCCAGTGTTCAGGTTATATCACTAGGCTATCATTGAACATACTTGTGTATTTACTGGATAATACGTACGAGTGATAGTATTGGAGTGTCTGTCGTCTGTAAAGTGTTGTTGCGCCCATCAGGCCAAATATTTATTAATAAAATATGTATTAAAAAAATAAATGGTCTTTAAAACATAAATGAAATAATGTTATGTGCAAAACAGTATCCGAAGTCAGAGCAAAAGATCAAACTAAATTGAGGCACACAATAGGTATAGGTATATTGTTTGTGGGTATATTATATCACCAAGTAACGAGACTAGTTCCAATTTTATAATTGCGACTGACGACAACGACGAGCTCGTGTCGTGCAGCTGTACACTCAATAGTGAATATACTCGTACATATGTTGAAAACTGCGGAACCAATTTTAATGGAATTCACCTGTTTTCTAAGTTATTTTTTTATACTTAATCGAATAAAAATGAATTATTACCATTGTGTTTCTGGTTTCTGACTAGTACGTGGATATACATACATATTTACATGAAATTTAGCACATCTGATTAGAAGCCCATACAGAATAACAATAACTGTTTCTTAAACACTACAGAAATAAAAATATAATTTAATTTACAAATGTGCAATGGAGAATGTTACTAGGTATGCCAAATCGCTTGAAATGTTGTCTCAGTAAAGCCTGTATGTGTATACAAATACACAACTTTTTGTTGTAGTCAAAAATACCAAGTAATTTTGATTTTATTAGCATTCAAAGTTTCGAAAAATATCGAGTCCCGCTAACACAAAAAATACAACTACCAATTCGCCGGAAAAGTTGTTTTTTATAGTTCCAAAAGACGTTTAAATGCGAAAAAATGGATAACAGCTATTTATTTTTATTATGGCACTAAATAAATAAATAGCTTTTATACATGTTTTTCGCATTTTAACGTCTTTTAGAACTATAAAAAAACCGGCCAAGTGCGAGTCGGACTCGCGCACGGAGGGTTCCGTACCATTACGATTTATGACGTATTAAAATAATCTACTGACTAGATCTCGTTCGAACCAATTTTCGTTAGAAGTTTACATGGTAATGTACATCATATATTTGTTTTAGTTTTATTATTCTCTTATTTCAGAAGTTACAGGGGAGGGGGGGACACATTTTACCACTTTGGAAGATTCTCAGGCGCAAACTATCCAGTTTAGAAAAAAAATTATCAGAAACCTCAATATCATTTTTGAAGACCTAATCATAGATAGGTACCCCACACGTATGAGTTTTATGTAAAAAAAATAAAATAATTTCAGTTCTAAGTACGGGGAACTGTATTGTGTATGTATTCTAAGTACGGTACCAAAATTTTCTGTTTTTTTAGGGTTCCGTAGCCAAATGGCAAAAAACGAAACCCTTATAGATTCGTTATGTTTGTCTGTCCGACCGTATGTCACAGCCACTTTTTTCCGAAACTATAAGAACTATGCTGTTGAAACTTGGTAAGTAAATGTATTCTGTGAACCGCATTAAGATTTTCACACAAAAATAGAAAAAAAACACCGGCCAAATGCGAGTCGGACTCGCGCACGGAGGGTGCATAGTTCTTATAGTTTCTGAGAAAAATAGCTGTGACATACGGACGGACAGACAAACAGACATGACGAATAAATAGGTAAGGGTTCCGTTTTTTGCCATATGGCTACGGAACCCTAAAAACAACTTTTCCCGCGAATTGGTAGTTGTATTTTTACATTTAGGCACAACACATGATTTCCTAGTATTTATTAAAGAGGTTGGATCCATTTGGAGATAAAAGTATTAATTGTTGTGAAGACCATTTTGACTTTCGTTTTTATTCCTCGCATTTCGGCGGCAACGAAATGACTATTTGTTGATAAATAATGCGCAACCATTAATCCATCTAGTTTAGGTAGATTATCCGATTGTCCTTTTTCGAATCCTTAATCCATTTTATTAATCGAATAATATTTACTATTATTAGACTATTAACTTAATACGCGGGCAAAAACACAAAAAAATACTGCGCAAGCTATTACACCTACTACTATAACCGCTGGCGACTTGATACCATAGTGTAATTAGATTTCATTACACTATGCGAGGCCCGCGCGGCGCGTTGTTATATGACGTCATAAGCGGTCACGTGACTGTTAGCGGGACTCGATATTTTTCGAAACTTTGAATGCCTATAAAATCAAAACTACTAGGTATTTTTGACTACAACAAAAACTAGTGTATTTGTATACATACAGGCTTTACTGAGACAACATTTCAAGCGATTTGGCATACCTAGTAACATTCTCCATTGAAACAATGCAAAATAAATGTATGTCATTGTCGGACTCTCATTATGATGTCGCTACATCATAATGAGAGTCCGATTCGTATAATTATTCTGTATTCATAAATTCGTATCATTTAGAAATTCAGTAAACTATAATAACATTTGTCAATTAGGTATTTCTTTAAGTGCTGCTTAAAATATTTTACATGTAATTGCTTAATTGATTTTGGTACTTTGTTAAAGATGACCGGTGCCAAACATAGAATACTATTGTGCATTAGTGTTGTGTTTGATTTAACTATACATAATCTGTCATCATCCCAGCGGTTACATGTGACTACATCCGAGAATCGATTAAATAAATTTGGATTTGTTTTCACAAAGACAGCTGCTTCGTAGATAAATAAACAGGGCATCGTCAAAATCTTGTATTTAGAGAAATATGGTTTAGAACTGTCGATATTTGCAAGTTCAAACATAGCTCTAATGCATGCACGTCGCCTTAAAGACGTAAATTAAAAATGTGAAGGCAAATTTCGACATGGCGGGTGGGAGTCGCGGTGGCTTAGCGGTCATAGCATCTGGCGTACTTAACCAGGGGCTCTACTCGTAAAATCGATAATCGATATGTCGTCACATTTGCGCGTCGAATCCTACTCTTAGTTACATCGTTTCGATTGTCGTTACGATGAGAGAACGAACGATACAAAATTCGACAATATCGATCGTAACCCTACTCAAGGTGTAGATGTCAGTAACAAACATTCGAATTTGACAACGACCAAAACATACACTTTACTATAATCTCAACGATACCTCCTAGGACGTCGTCGGCATTATCGTTTTGATTTTCGCTTGTGATTTTTGGTGACTGTGCAGTTAATTTTCTTGTATTAATTCATCTTTTGACATCGACTGCTCCCTCAACACGTAGTAGACATTCATTTAAGACCTAAAATTAACGGATTTTGCTAATTTGCACAGTGATTGTTATCAAAATAAAAGTTAGTATTAAAATTAGAACGAAAAGGTTTCATGATGAGATACATTTATTTGGATATGGTACGCACGGCTACACATCAAGCTTTACAAAACCATTTCAACTCTTATTGTATGGGAAGTCTATACAATGCGAGATCCGCTTAAACTGGTTTTATATAGGTTGACCAGTAGCCGTGTGTACACTATAATATTTTAATAAATCAAGTGTACCAAAGAGCTCCTGTGCTAACTATTCTAAGGCTACTGTCTGAACAAGGCGTTTAATTGTTTGATGCTGCGTGACCTAAAAGTAATACAACGCAAATGCAATTTTTTCCCTACATACTTACTTCTTCTTTAAACTTTCTTCAAACTTTATTATTGAAATAATAAAATCAGTTGTACGCACACACACCTTAGGCACACTTCACTAGTCTCACGACTGTTATAAGTTTCTTATTGAAACAATTTAAAACCACTTGAACTCTAGATTATTTAAAACAAAATCTCGCGCGTCTGCAAGTTTTGGCATTTTAAACTGTGACAATGAGGCCATAGAGAATATTTAGTTGTTTTATTTATCACATATCATTCACTCCGAACATCGTAAAAAAAATCAAAATATTTAGTCTATGGATATGATAAACGATAAAGGATTCGAACATTTGTTAGAGTAGGGTGGATGCGATACATTCGGAGTAGTATCGTATCGATTCGAATATATCGTTGTCGATTTTGAGAGTAGACCCCCAGAAGACGCAGGTTCGAATCCTGCCCGCGGTCGTATTTTTCCTTCACTAAAATAACTTAATAATCTTTGCATGGAAAATGCCTATAAATACAAAAAGATAAATGAATAATTAAGTATAAAAACATTTGTAATATAATGAAATTTATTGTTATTACCAAGGGGTACCTACATTATGGTGTTGGTGGTTACACAGTTCTTCTGTTTTGCCACAAAGTGGCATGTGAAAGTCTTTGTCAATACATAAATTTACTTATTACATTTAAATCGATGTCTAAATAGGAGATTATACAACAACATTACTTGTTTGAAACTTTTCCTTATAGAAATTACGCCATATGTCGCAGTTAGTTTTGACAATAAGAAAGTACAAGTTCATTGATATACATGTTATAGAATTTCCGGTCACATTAATAAGATCTGGGATTTCAAATAACAATGGTAACGGTGTTAACAAGAATAAAACGGCGCTTAACAAAAATATTAACGTAGCTATGTAGATGTGATGTACTTTAAGAACGGTTTTATTTGCTGAAGCTGTTATAAATAACGTAAAAATAACTTTGATATAAATGAAAAAGTTAATTATCGAAGGCATAAAAAATACTGCGAATTGAGCGTACATATATACATCTAAAACATCATCGAATGTTTTGCTATCCAATATATACACTATTGAGTTGGGTATGATAATACAGAAGATTGCAGACACGATGAAAGGTACACCCCAAGCAAAGAGGTTACTCTTAAGATACAGCCTGTTAACGCCGACCCGAAACACTTTAACAATATCTTGGTAAAACGTCAAACATAGGATTATCAGCCAACACTGCCAAACATGTGTAAAGTATGATGTTATAAAATGATTAATCATGTTTATTATCCACTTTTCGTCATTCTTCAAGTCTTTTGAGTTCTTAAAGTATACATACACATTATCAATATCATTTAAAAGGGTGGCTACGATAGTGCCAAAAAATATGTTGATTAACACATAGTTTTTGAACTTACGAAAGTTCTTAATCAATATCCACGACACTAAACCGATTATCAATACGATCACTCTGAATATTAACACAATATAGTCTATAATAGGATAATTCACAAAAATCACTGATATGCTATCATGTGCCGAAGAAGAGTTATCAATTTGTGTATTGTTGTGCTCAATTATGTTGATTTCAGTAGTGTTATACATGGTGTCTGTCCGTACACAGCAGCTGTATTGAACGGCGGTGACGCGACGGCGCTCGTATGACCAGATGCGTTCACATAACGTGCGCGGGCCGTTTTGAGGATTAATTTTGCAAAAGAACTGGTTTTGCAAATCGCTGGATATAAAGCAAAGAAACATAATCATTATGTCCTTGTTCAACCTTAGCGCGTTCCTCCATTAAAATAACATTCAGATCTGAAGCAAGTGTCCGCATAATGTCATGGTCGTGACATTCGCCACGACTGTGACAGGCTGGACTCCCTCAAAGGGCAGGGTTGTTCGCATCTGCTCGAAGGCACCCCTAGTAGGCGGTGGTCGCCGGCGGCAGCCTCTCCAAGGCAGCCGCCCGCAGGCCACATGAGCTTAAGGGGTCTGTCTGCACTCTCCGGGGCCCGGTGCGTCTGCTGCGGATCAGGAGTGGGTGAAATATTCTGTCTGCTTCTGGGCATACCTCTAGTGTGAGCTGCGTTGAGTCCTCGGGGCACTCCATGCTAAGGTGATAACCGCACATACGGCACAGGTACTTCTCGAAACACCCATTTCGAGAAAATATCTAAGGCTATGTTTCTTCACGTTTCCTTCATCGTTTTAATCGTTATCTTCCACAATATTTGTGAGAGACTGGCGCCCAAGCTAGGCCGAAACCTGTGTTTCAGGACACCAGGTGAACTAATTAATTCTTCATTTTAGTGCATGCCTAGAATTCGTACCCCAGACCTTTGACTTGCCAGCCCAATGGTCATATTACTAGGCTATTACTACACTCACATCATCATAGGTACTGATCATCATCATCATCATATCAGCCAAATGAAGTCCACTGTTGAACGAAGGCCTCCGCCATAGTCTTCAACGACTCCCAGCGACCTTTACCAGGTCGTGTGTTCATCTCGTTAGAAGTCATCCCAATCCCACGTGCGTGGTCTTCACTCGAGAACCTTTTTGCCCCAGCGGTCATCCGTTCTACAAGTTCGTATCCGTCCTCCGTGCCACTTAAGCTTGCTAATCTTTTGAGCTATAGTGACCACTTTAGTTCTTCTACGGATCTCCTCATTTGTGACCTTGAGCTTTTGTATGGGGCCCATAGTGAGCGACCGCGTTTCTGTGGCATACCTCATTACTACATATTATACTGCTCATACATTGCAACATACTTACTAATAAAAAGTGCGTTAAAAAGGTGGTGTCCAGGTTATAATCGTGACTGCATGTCGCCGTAATTAGACTCGTACTTAAATTGGCACCAACAGGGCATAGCGAATGTGAATGGTGCTGTAAACTGGGTACCACTGCTATTGTTGTAAACTCGTAATTGTTGAAAGGTGACACAGGAATAATTCCTTGTTTTATACTTTTTAATCGACTGTTTAGAACTCTACTCATTTATATGCACTGGCTGTTGTTGAGTTTCTATTACAGAACCTACGAGCTTTCTGAAAAATTATTTGTCGATAGGGTTTTCTTTCGATACTGTGAGACTAAGTGTTGTTGGGATTACGAATTACCAAAACATCTAAGAAAGCAAAACAGCTTTCTAAAAGGTTTTGGGGGTGGGTGCTGTAAGGGATTAGAAATTATAGGTATACAAATGCGATAAAATCCGTGAAATGTGGTTTTATTTAATACTTATCTTATTTTAGAATACGTAGGTATACGTTAAATTGTTTTTATCGTTGATAGGGTTCCCATAGTCGACAAAGTTAAATATTCAAGATTAAAGCCGTTTTAATTATAGGTATCAAACATTTCTTTTCTCTGCAGTCCATCCAAAGGTTGATTTAGCGATAAGACCGTCCATTGTACTATTTTGTAATTT
This sequence comes from Subacronicta megacephala, assembly GCA_958496365.1. Classification (NCBI taxonomy): domain Eukaryota; kingdom Metazoa; phylum Arthropoda; class Insecta; order Lepidoptera; family Noctuidae; genus Subacronicta; species Subacronicta megacephala. The sequence continues at coordinate 6,583,580 of OY292515.1, read as the reverse complement.
TTAACATATTCATATTCATATTCTTTATTGCATGTACTAGGCATTATTTTTTGTGTACAATTAAGTATATATGTATTCTTCGTATCTGTCTATCTACATTGATATTTCATAAGGGTTTCCTCCAGTAATATGAGTGCGTTAATAGCCGCAGTATTTAATAATTATTTAAGTTGGCATCCACCACCTGCGTTTGTGTTGATTGTTTTAATAGTCAAGGTTTAGCTTTCAGACTTTTAATTTGACACTTTTAAGGCAACTCTTGATTACTTCGTTCACTATCAGGATACAAGTTTCGCAGTCAAATTCAATCGGTTAGGGAACAAAACATGAATTGTACTTCCTCGCGCTACTATGTAGTAAGTAACAGGCCGTACGCTTTCCATTCCTCCAGTGTTTGCTATATTGGATTGCTTGTAACACCATATTCGGTATGATTCGGCGCTGGCAATCCACACGCTCCCTGTTCGCGTCCGGGTTCTAAGCTCCAAAATCCGGGGTTTTCACACTTCTTGGCCTGGTTGCCAGATTTTAGTGATGGCAGCCCTAATTGTAGACCACCAAGAAAAATAGTTTTTTTTTTTTTTCATAGAAAGCACGCCATATGTTAGTTAGTTTTTACTACAAGAAAGTACAAGATCATTGACATACATGTTATAAAATTTCCGGTCACATTAATTATATCTGGCAGTGTAGTTATTACCAACGGTAACAGTGAACTTGTGTACCAAACCCCACTTAGCAAAAATACTAACGTAGCTATGTAGACTTGATGTGCTTTCTGAGCAGTTTTTTTCCCAGTGGCCGTTCGAAATAATATAAAAAGGATTCTGATATAAATGAAAAAGTTAATAATAGAAGGAATAAATAAAACTATGATTTCAGCGTATATACTTATATCTAAAATAAAATCTATTGTCTCTGAACTAATGTAGTCCGATATTAACATTAATAAGTTGGGTATGGCAAAAGTAGTGATTAAAGTTACAATGACAGGTATTCCCCAAGCAAAAAAGCCGCTCTTAAGATATAGCCTGTTTATCTTGGTAAAAAGAAAAACATAAGATCATCAGCCAACACTGCCAAACTAGTATAAAATATGACATAATAAAATCATTTGCATAAATCAACCACATATCTGTAATACTAAAATTTGTGTGATCAATTTTGTTAACAATGAACGATACGATGGTAGCGAAGAAGATGTTGATAAACACGTAGTTTTTAAACCCACGGAACTTCTTAATTAATATCCACGACACTAAACCGATTATAAAGACGATCATTTTGAATATTAACACAACAACGCTTGCGATACTAGATTCCGAAAAAATCACTGAACTGCTACCATTTGCTGAAGAAGAGTTATCACTTTGTGTATTGTTATGTACACTGATATTGATTTCTGTAGTGGTATTCATGGCGCCTGTCTTGTACAGAACTTGTATTGAAGAGCGTTGATATCGAACGGCGCTCGTATGACTGAATGTTGTGAGCAGAAATAACTTTGAAAAAAGAACAGGTTTTTTTAATCACCGAGGATAGACAACATATGAGTATCTTTGGCGCAGTACCTTTAAAATTGCGTTATTTATTTAAAGTAGGTACATCAGCTACGACATGTGAACACTAACTTGATGGATGCTGAGGCGCTCTCGTGGTTGCCGACCATTATAATTACCTACTTACTTACATACTTCTCTTAAATTCGAGGACCGTGGCTAATTAAAAATGCATAAAATAAAAAAAGAACTGCTACCTTTATAATAGACAATTTACTGAATTCAAATCAACACACGAGCAGTGGTGTCCATTTTAGAGCCGTGGTCGCGGCGGTCGGCGGTCGGCGGTGGTGCAACCGTGATATAGGCTAGTTGACTTATATTTTTTATGGTCCCATAAAAAAGTTGAACATATACTTAGATACTTAGAGCCAAACAACAAAAACAAAATTAAAATTGTTTCAGAAATAAGAAAGTTATAAGCATTTTTATTTTAGGCTTGATGCAGAGCACACTATATCGGCCTGTAAAGTTACAATCCGATGTGCCACGTCTTATATTTAATTTGATTTAACAATAGGCCTGTTATGTTCAATTAATTTAACACCAGTCAACTAGGTACTCTATTACACATACTTAAGCTTGCACCCATAGGTGTATATACGATCAAATGCTTGTTATTTTCTATGGTGATCAAAGGAATAATTTTTAAAGTCGCTGATAAGAGTGGAAATTCCAGTTCTACGAGTACATCAATGACCTTTAAAAATCGTTAGTTATTAATAAATAACTGTATTATTAAATATTAATGTTAGCAGCAAAGCATTACCCTGGAACCTGAGATCAGGATCTGAGTCTCCATACTCCGCTATGGAGTCGAAAGAAGAGGTACTAAGTGGCAGGTTGGTTCAATACATAGTCCCTGTCATGGCTTGATATTTCTGGGTATTATAATCCCTTTAACCCAATCAATGTATATTTCCTGTACCTAAATGATAGTTGTGATCGCGAACTGCCCCGTTCTATTCCCAGTAAATGAAACCGCAGGCAACAGATAGTATTAATATATCACCATCAGCAAAATTATTGTTATTTGATTTGATAGTTGGCCATTCTCTAAAACAGTATGATATAAATAAAATTTACTTATGGTCTATAATGTAGTTTAGATATCGAAGATATTTACGTAGAACAAATTTCAAGTTCACAAAGAACTGAATTTTCTAACTAAAGAAAATTTTCTAGTGAAAGAAAAAATCGATCTCAGGCAGGGTTTGAGGCGACGTCAGCACCATCTATTGGAAATGGTGCTGATGTCGCCTCAAGACGTAGAATGTGGAAGAGAAATTCGACATCACAGGCAGTGGACTCAGTAGCTTAGTTGGCAATGCGTCTGATATTCTTAACCAGAGAGACGCAGGTTCAAACCCTGCCTGAGATCGAATTTTTCTTTCACTAGAAATTTTCTTTAATTAGAAAATTCAGTTCTTTGTGAAAATTTTGCAATATTTAATGCTAAAATATAATAAAAAATAAGAAAATTTCAAGTTATCTATATTATTAGATTGTTTGAACGCGCAAATGTCCGGAACTACCAGTCAAATTTTCATGAGGAAGGCTATTAGGAGCGGGCCAAAGCGGGTGAAACCGCGAGGCACGGCTGGTATATTTCATAAAGTTAGTTCCAAAGACATGAGACGTATTCCACTGGAGTTCTATTGTGTGACTTGTACAGTAACAAATACGTAGAAGACCTTCACACACAATATAGTCAAACAGGACATCCTGTTGTTACATATCAAGACAACTTTTTGTAAGTTAGGATCGCAGAGGATGGAGAGGATGGAGGATGACGGAAAAATAATATAGGAGTATCTGCATTTGGTTAAGCTCGGATGCCGTTTATTACTCAGACACAGTAGTAGCTAGGTACCTAGTAGTGTCGCGCTGGCATGTCTACATGCCAGTATGAATGAATGCATGACCAGGGAAGTACTGCCCTCCCACAGAATATCGACGTCAAGTAGAAATATGCATACTATTGCGTTTCGTACGGTGAGTGTGGAGCGCCGGAGGCCTAATTCCTCCCTCAGTCCCCTGTTCTCCTTCCCCTCCCTTTTCCTTAAATAGGCTCGGCAACGCATCTGCAACTGCTTTGGTTTTGCAAATGTCCATTGGCGGCGATGGTTCAAAGCTCGCCTGCTAGTTTGCCGGCCAAGTGCGAGTCGGACTCGCGCACGGAGGGTTCCGTACCATTACGATTTATGACGTATTAAAAAAAACTGTTTACTTTACTAGATCTCGTTCAAACCAATTTTCGGTGGAAGTTTACATGGTAATGTACATCATCATTTTTTTTTAGTTTTATCGTCCTCTTATTTTATAAGTTACAGGGGGGGGGACACATTTTACCACTTTTTAAGTGTTTCTTGCGCAAACTATTCAGTTTAGAGAAAAATGATATTAGAAACCTCAATATCATTTTTGAAGACCTATCCATAGATACCCCACAAGTATGGGTTTGATGAAAAAAAAATTGAGTTTCAGTTCCAAGTATGGGGAACCCCCAAAATTTATAGTTTTTTTTCTATTTTTGTGTGAAAATCTTAATTCGGTTCATAGAATTCATCTACTTGCCAAGTTTCAACAGCATAGTTCTAATAGTTTCGAAAAAAAAATGCTGTGACACGATCGGACTGACAGAGAGACAGACAGACAGACATGACGAATCTATAAGGGTTCCGTTTTTGCCATTTGGCTACGGAACCCTAAAAAAGACAGTAGACAGATAAATACACCGATCCAGAACGTGTTATAATTTGTCACAGCCCTTCATAATTATTATTTTACGACAAACGAGCTTGTACTTGTACTCGTACCAAAGGAAATGACAAATTTTATAACATGTACCCTCACATATTTATTAATATTTATAAATAGGGAATGCAAATAAGTATTAATTAAAACATTCTGTACAAAGAATCACTGCTCATAATTTGCATTTTTTATATTTCTTGGTTTTACCTAATCAACGTTTTTTCCTTGTGTAGGTATTAATATAGGTACGGGAAAACCAAAAAGGATATTCGTTTTACTGGTCGCATCTGCGCATGAGTTCTAATGATCTCGGAAATGGTTTCGTAGAAGCACTGAGTGGCAGAATTACTCACAATCCCGAAATTTAACACACCAAAATGACCTATCACTAATATCCCTACCTCAAATTTAACAATATTTCACTCTGGTCGTTTGAGGACTCAGAAATGGTGGTCCATCGCTCTAACTATTAGAACACGAAGGCTGCGCAAATTTTTATATTTCGGTGTATTAAACTGGAGCAAATTTTTTGGTCTAAGTACGCGAGCAAAGAAGTTGTTGGAAAGATATATTTGGGTAACTTGCAATATCCCGCCAGAACTGAAAAAAACTAAACGGTCAAAATCGTGTTATACACGCGGGCGAAGCTGCGGGCGAAAAGCTATTCATTAATATTAGGAACCGACCACGTCTCTTATAAACAAATTATATTATCTTAGGGTCAGCCAGTGTATTACTGATAGTATAATACCTATAATAATGAATTAATAAATGAATTTAATTTAGTCCTTCAGCAGTTCTGATACAAAATCTATAAAAAAATAGTATGAGTGTCGTTTTAAAATGTAAATTAAGAATAAAATGGATAACCCATGAGTCATTAGGATACGATGTGGTTAATGAGTAATTAAGTGTTTTGATAATAAGAAACCTAAACGAGGAAATGATATACATAAATATCATTTCCTCGTTTAGTCGGTCGGTCAATGATACTATGAAAAATCTTTAATCTACTTTAATTTTCGTGCAATAAATACATACAATTTTCAAATAAATGTGTTTTAATTTAATTAATTATAACATTACAAAAAAATTATGATCATCACAAGAACCATGATTAGTCGCCGTCTTAAACACATAAAGTAATCAAAAAAGAAATGCTAACATTGCTAACAATACGCTTTATAGAAACGAACTTGTATCCATTATGTTTAGCAACATTCCGGATTTGTCGGAAAACTTGTTTTGTCATAACTATTTATTTTTTATACCCATGAATCTTATTTTTTCTACTTTTGTGGTGAACCATCATATCGGGAAGTTGGTTTAAATCGCTTCACGTAAAAATCACGCCATATGTCGCGGTTACTTTTTCCTATAAGCAAATATATGTTCATTGCCATTGTTTGCATATATTCTACAGCTGCATTTACAATATCTGGGAAATTAAAGATAATTAATAATGGTACCATCAAAAATATGATCCCACTCAGTAAAAATATTAACGTAGCTATGTAGATGCGACGAGATTTGACGGCAGTTCGATTCACAGTGGAAGTCTTGAATAACGCTATAAAAACTTTTACAGAAACAAATAAATTAATTATTAAAGGAATACACAAGACAAGTATTTCAAAAATATAGGCTGCTTGAATAAATTTTGCTTTTGTTTCTTGTTTGAAATAATTAAATGTTAATAAAAGCACAATGGAGGGTGCAATATCAATTAAAGTTCCGATTACAGGTAGGCCCCATGAAAATATACTACTCTTGAGATATCTCCTGCTGACGTCTGCACTAAAAACTTTTACAATGTCTACGTAAAAAACCCAACACAGAACGACTAGCCAACAGTGCATAACAAGTCTAAAGTATGTAATAATACCGTCACATATCACAATATACCAATAAAATGTTACGTAAACGCTTAATTGCAAGTCTTCAAAGATTTTCGTCTCATTGCATGATACCACCAAAAAGGAAATAATGCTAGCGAAGATTATATTAAGTAACACGTAATTTTTGAAGTGGCGAAATTTCTTGATTAGTGTCCACGACAATAAACCGAATATTAATACGATCACTGTTAGTGTAATCACAATGTAATCTAAATAGGTAAGTTGTAAAACTAAGCTGCCATCACTCGCGGAAGAGTTGTTATTTTGTGTAGAGTTGGACGCACTGCCGTTATTGAGTTCTGTCATTGAAGTTATGGTTCGTACGCAGCTCAGCGGCGCATACGCACTAAGTGAACAATATGCGTTTGCTATCAATCGAATCAAATGGCAAGACACCTACGCCCAATGTGCGTGCTAAACGTTGTGAATATAACTACTAGATAATATCAAATAGGCGTATATAAAATAAGAGGATTCTCAATTAACTCGGAAATAGAACAAGTTCTAATGTCAACGACCTTGACGTTTAAGCGTTGATCATAGGTAGGTACTTAAAATAGTGGTGATGTTATAGCGATATTGTTTGTTTCATTCCGCACACAAAAAGTAGTGGTCCAGCGGTGTCGAGCTGGCTGCTTATGAAGCGTAAGTTGTGACTTCTCACCGGACTACTTTGAACCGGTCAGCACTGTGATCTTAAGGTAGTTGGGTTAGATCGGCAGTTAAGTCCCGTGATTTTTTTTTGAGATCACTCGGCAAACGAGCAGGCGAGCTACCGGATGGTAAGTAGTAATCGCCGGCCATGGACATCTGCAATACTAAAGGAGTTGCAGATGCATTGCCGAGCCAATGTAAGGAAAAGGGATGGAAAGGAGAAAAGGAGAAGGAGGGACTGAGGTAGGAATTGAGCCTCCGGTGCTCCACACTTACCGTACGAAACGCAACAGTATGCATACTGCTACTTGACGTCGTCTGTGGAAAGGTCGTACTTTTCTGGTCGTGCCGACCATGGCAGCGAGGTACCCTACTACATTACTTGAAAAATATTTTGATCTGGTCCTGAAAAAGTGTCCACGCAGGTCTTCCTCCTATTTCTAACTATTGGGATGAGCTCCCAGTACAACCAGATTTACCTATTATGAAAGATTTTGGATTGGTGGATTCATCATTCAGATTCATCTTGTGAAAAGCAGTTTCATTCGATTGTGATTTAGGTATGAAGATTAGTTGAATGTTATGAATTCCTTATTAAATTCATTAGGGAACAATGTTAATTTTTTCATTTCAAAAGAATCGTATTTAAATATTGCACTTAATTATATGTATATGATTGCGCGTGAGCAAACCATACCGATCAAACAAATATTGAATACGATACCATCCTTGTGGAAATATGTAGGGGAAACTTTCGTTCAGTAATATGTACCTCGTCAAAAAATTATCTTAGCTGATATAATGATGACGATGCTGATATTGGACAAAATCCTAACATCCTAGGACAAAGTTTTTTTGAACAAAGACAATCTTAAATTTGATCTACGACTCTTCGTGAGCAAATATGTGAGTAAGCAAAAATGTTGCATGTAACGTGTTAACATCATACGCCCACAGAAGCCGTACATGTCAGAGGCAAGGCGTCATGTCAGTCTCATGGTACAAAACTACCCCTTTACCTTCCCCTACGATTTTCTAATACAATTAGGCGGAACCTAAGGTAGTAAGACAGTGAACGACATTAGAATCCATACAAGCAGCTGCTTGTGCATTGGTACTACTGTAATGAGATTTGTTGCTAAGTATCAGAGGGTTGACACAAAGAAATAAGTAGGTGTATATAAATCGACATGACATGTATAAATATAAAATCAAGATTTATAGGTTGCGGCGAAATGTATTATAATACATATGTATACATTTCACCGGTTTGAGAAGGTTAGGCGTTAGGAGAACTGTTAATAACGTAGCTATCTTATATTATGTACTTATTACTATTGCAAGCACGGAAGATACAAATAAAATTGTTACAGCTGTTTTAACTTGTGGAGTGCAATAAATGTATTAAGTATGAGTATGAGTATGAAAATAAAATCATCATCAATCCATAAACTATCTGATAGTTTGGCACGGTTCCCCTCTCATAATAAGGGTGGGGCTGCAGCTAAACCAGGCAGGCTTGGTGTAGGTTGATTGTATTTGATAATAATACTAAGTTCATAATTGTCCATGACTGTGTCAATAAATATTTTTCTTACTTGTACTTCCAAATATAATAAAGAGGTGGACTGCTTCATTAGTCTCTTGCTCCTAAGCGCGACTGTTACGCTAGAGGTGTTGTGTTCGATCCCCAGATCCAGCAAAGTATTAATGGGATTTTCTATTAAATCCTCAGTAGCAGCTCAGAGTCTGGTTTTGTGCCTGGTTAATGGCAATAGGCTGCCCTCTATGACATGGGACCTCAACATACCTGCACAGTGTGGGTGTATATTAGTACACCTCTGGCTTACCCCTCGGGGAATACAGGCGTGATGGTTTGTTATGCTATGTTATGTGTAGGGTTGGAGCGCCTAATCAATTAGTGTCAGCAACATGCAGTCGTACAACTATTAATCAAGTTTCGTCTCTTTTCTGGAAAACAAATCCTTAATGGATAGAAAACAAATACTTAATAAATAACCTCGTCGGATTTGTTTGTCTGAGTTGAAATTTGTGACCAAAACGTGGTTACAAATTTTAATACTCGTAAAATGTATTTATGCACTTTAAACAGAACAGACAGTGCTACTAACACTATTTAAAGATATAATTACAGGCGTCGCTCCTATTAATATTTAAGAAATATGAAATAAGTATAAGGTAGGAATTAATTAATTACCGACGTATAATTTCAAATCCGTTAATAGGAATGAATGGTATTTAGATAGGGCTTATATCTTAATAATTATATTTTGCCCTATTTAAAATTATTATATTGATGAAATCTATTAAGTACTTATTTAGTTTTTGTATAGTTCATGCCGACATGATAGCAAAAGAACATTTGTGTTTTCACGAGTAAGTCAATAAGTCTCTTATGTCGACAGTGTCATTCAAGCAATAATAAAGCTATTAAAATAATTGAGTCGGACGAAATTACAAAGTTCTTTTAGTGCTGCGATATCTACAACTGAATTGATAACTATCACGCGACAGTCGTTATTTTGATTTCCTTAGTACATTTGCCTCTTTGAAATGAAATGAAAATGCTTTGATAAACACGATTAATTTCGAATGAGTTGTGTTATGGCTCACCAGTGCCTACGTAATATTCATTTCATATCCAGTAATTGTTTGTTTACATGGCAACGTCTATTGCCGGTTTCATTTACCTTTTTTTTTCAATTACTAAGTACAAGATTATTTACTTTTATCAGTTCATATTAATAATTTTCCATCCGAGCATTCTAAACAAAAAGTCTTACTTTTTATACAGATTGCTTGGATGGAAAATGTAATCCTTATACATATAGCTAGATAAGTTTTATATCTGTAGATATTTTGAATTTATAGAACTGATCTGACTAAACCAGGTTGATTTTTTCACATACATACCTATCTATTAAAGATATGTATTCTTACTAAATCAACCTGGTTTAGTCAGATCAGTTCTATAAATTCAAAATATCTACAGATATAAAACTTAACTTATTCTTACTGAATCAACCTGGTTTAGTAAGAATAAATGGCAAGAATTAGGTACCTACTTGCGATTTATTTTTTCTCAACCAAGTTGAATGCTCGAGACTTTGTGCATGATGGATGTCTCATATTTATGAAAAGATGTCGTTTAATATTTTTATAATGATAACTATAAATAATGCGTACACACATAAATATGTTTCAGAAGTCGTCTGACCTAGCATTCCGCTGTCCAGTTCATCCCAATATTTTCAAGTGCCTTACAAGCATTGCTATTTGGTAAGGATAGACCGGTTCCCATGATAATGAAAAATATTTTTATTTTACAAAAATAATTACTACCCTGACGTATTTGTCTACACCATTCCACCTGTGTAACCTGTATAAGAATCGAATAGGTACCTACATACGTATCAGTAATTATCGAAAATGTGCTTGGAAATCAAAGGCAATCATTTTCGTCGTGAGCGCCTGATGATTTCGCTAGATGAGCGTAGTGAGGATGTGGGGTTTACCTAGGTATAAATAAAACAATCACGATATTTCATAAATATTTATATTGAACTGGCCTTAATAAATTACAACTTAAAATCAAACTTATAAAAACTGACTGACGTTTTCACTTATATGCAAATGGGTGATGACAATATCAAATAATGTATCCAAAACATTGAAATAACGGTTTAACCGTAATACTATACCATGAAAATTTGATATTTTAATATTATACAAAAGTAAATACTTATTGTTCTAATTCTAAACGTGTTGATAATGCTTTTTGCACTATTCAGTCACAATTCAAATCGTAAAGGCATAGTCTTATCAGTCATGACTGACAGTTGTCCTCTCTTTGGTGTTCTAGCCGTTAACTGTTCACGTAACGTCACTTCTATTAGGTAATGAAAACACGCGCAGTAAAGCTTTACCTATCTAAACATAATAAGGTACATCTGATTTTTATATTAATATAAATTTCACACTTCAATTACATTGATATAAAACACCTATATTCCGTTTTAAATACACAATCAAAAAATATTGTTTCAAATTATTTTTAGTGCAGTCTTATAAAACAAATTAGGTAGAGCCTCTAATGTACTATGTCTATACTTCTCAATATCTATAAAACACAACTTACGACTAAACTAAATGCATTATGATAAAAAATATCTATACATTAATAATTGCATTTGTTACAAATGGTGATATGTTGTGGTAGGTGCCCTGTAGACGTCATAATGACGAAATATGATGGTTAAAAGCTATCTAGATAGGTTACTGGTAACATCACCAGATATGACGACGGCATCTAACTGTACCTATAGGTTCATATAACTTATAAAAGCAACACAAAAAAAAAACGACAAGACGGCTGTAAAATATTCGTTTAAAGAGGCTTTGCTTCCCCCATCATTTGGTAACAGACCAATGACTGGTAACACAAGATTATTTTTTACCTATTGGTAAAACTAACCACACTTTCAATAAAGGTATACAATTCACTTCAATCACAATATTATTTTACACAAAATAATTTTAACACTTGGGAATTACTGCTATTTATTGCTTAGGGTAAAGTAGGAGCTAATTTATACAATAATAGAATGCTAGATAATTAATTAAATAATTGCCAGGTTTATGTATATATACATTTCTTGTATTGCATTTAATTTTCAGTAGATTGAATGATGATTGATGAATCAGCAGTATTTAATTTAATATGGACGTAGACGATTAAAAATATTATTTATTTTCATATCAATTATTAGCTATTTACTGACCTACCATTTATTTACCTACAAAAATAATAGCCATACGATGTTTTACTGAGGCAGATCATATTTCAATTAAAAAATGTTTATTATTACTAAGTTCAATGCCCATGAGAAAATTTCGTTGTTGTAAATACTATAATACATGCTCCTATTGTAGTTGTAGATGCATCTAACGTAGGATTGCAATATGGAATAAATAAACTAAAATATATTCAATGACGCCTATTTCATTCTAGGTCTAGTCTAAATAAATAAAGCGTTTCACACTCGACTAAAAAGACACTTTACTTTGGTATAATTAGACTACATTATTACTTACCTACTGTTTTCTTGGTTTCTGTCACTACAGTAACAGTTAATTGAAAAAAGAACTGTAGATACAATTGTCTATTATTGTTGGTAGTAATATCACTGTTTCAAGGGACGGACATTATAGTATTAATGCTAAAATTATACAAATATCGAACTAGTTAATTTTAGAACATGATTACATTAGTAACATCACGTTTCGCAGGCTTCTTAAGGCACTAAAAGGTAACTTATATTTAATAAAACGTAATATTTTTATTTACATAATTTATAATATGTATAACTTCGTAGTGGCGGTAACGGTACATATAAAATACAGATATTGAAATGCCGCCTCACTCACAGAACCCTAAACATATAGTTTTAGTTTATTGTTCTGATCTGTCATATCATACTCTAGCATTTCCTGTTTAAATCATATCAATAATTATAAATTATCGGTAGTGGGACTTAAGGACGCTATCACATTTTTCTACAAATATCAGTGCTTTTCCGGTACCATTTTAACGAATTAGGAGCACAACTCCGAGGATATCTTGGTTTCAAATTAAAGATAATATATTCATCTCCACAATGATTCCATAAAAATTGTATAACCCTATACAACATTTTCACATAAATACGATTTCACCATCACACTAATCGCAAAAAAATGAAAAAAATGGGGTCTGAATAAGTACCAGTATAGCTAAATCCACTGCAAATTTAAACATAAAAATAATAGAAAAATGTTGCTTATATAGTCCTCTATACGAATGGCTAAAAATTTTGTAGCCAAATGAATAAATTTTTAATTTATGAGGAAAATATGAAACGCTGCCAAATTTCTCCATACAATTTCTACTCGCCGTTCGTCATTCCGCGCTCAAACGCGCTCGCGGAAGCACGGGTGTATCGCATGCTGGCGAAAAAAATACTACGTAAAAGGTGAGTGCCCTGTTGTATACTCTGGTTGGACTCGGTCTCGAAAATGTTGATACTTTTTCGGTCCGAAATAAAAGTAAGTACAAGTATTGAAGTTTGTTTTAGAAATAAATACATTGTTGTAATTTTTTGTATAATAGATGTACATACCATCACGCCTGTGTTCCCCGAAAGGTAAGGCAGAGGTGTACCAATGTACACCCACATTTCGCCGGTATGTTTTGGTCCCATGTAATAGGGGGCGAGCCTATTGCCATTAACCCGGCACAAATCCAGACTCCGAGCTGCTGCTGGGAATTTCATAGATAGAAAAACCCAATAACACTTTGCTTTGACCCGGGGATCGAACCCAGGACCTCTAGCGTAGCAGTCGCGCTTAGGACCACTAGACTAATTAGGCAGTAATGGATGTAGATTACGGATAAATAATGATATTATTATCTATAGTACAAAAAAAATGGCGTAAAAAAATATTTTTGAGACATGCGATACCGTATATACTAATAGTTGATTTTGGTATTTTTGGGGGTGGTGATTACGAGTACGCACGGCTACACATTAAGCTATACAAAACCAGTGTACGCTGGCCTCTTATTGTATAGAAAGCCTATACAGTGCGAGATCAGGTTAAACTGGTGTATAGGTTGACCTGTAGCCGTGTGTACGTCATTTATGTTTTAATTCAAAATGGCGGGTTTATTTTTTTTATAAAAAATCTATATTTTTATTGATTGTGGAGGTGATGTTTATGAATATACCATCCAATTTTTGATTCAAGATGACAGATGTAATGTTTTTGTGATAAATCGACTTAGTTGGTACGGTCGCCAGCACATCAGGTTACCACAAACTGACAAATTTTTTCACTCGATAGTGAACTTAATCACCAACGCTTAAGGTTTAAAATAATTTGGAAAAATTTGACAGTTTTGTATATCCTGATGTGCTGGCGTTTGTAAATCAAACAGGCGCATGGCTGTAACTTTTGACACCAAATGTGCTTTTTTTTTGTTGTGCATTGGCATTGCTAAAATATTGATATTTGTTATTATAGATGTGACTTCGGAAATTTGGACAAAGAGCAAAAAAACTGCACACGTAGCAATAAAAAAAAGTAATGAGACTTTGTTAGTAGTCAGAAATCTACTCTGGAGTTTTGTTATGCCATACCTTATATTAGAAAATATAGTAGGTTTTTTTATGGAGTGGGGAGTGCAGCTTAGATGTCTCCGTAGGTGATGATGACCAAAATGATATTTCACTTGTAAGTTTATTTGATTTTGGTTGGGTACCTACTAATGTTGCCTTTTTGTTTTCAGGAGCAGGAATAGTTCATGGAGATATAGCGTAACAAACATAGAAAAAAAGAAAAAACACACAGACGAATTGAGAACCTTCTCCTTTTTTGAGTTCGGTTGAAAAAAGGCTGGCCTTCATTTTAATTTTGAACTTTTTTGCAAAAACTTCTTTGCCGTCTGTTAGGACAGATCAACTCAAAGCTGCTATGGCTCTTTCTTCAAAAGGCCTGTTCTGATTTTGCCCTAAATTGTAAAATTCACATATCTATGATATTACTATTGTCTGGACTTTAAAAAAGACCATGGTTCTCTGAGTTTGTTTCGACATTTCTTCTCAGACGTCGTCGGTATTATTAAAAAAAACGATTATTATTTATAAAAAAACGATTATTTGGTAATCTTATTAAAAAAACGATTTTTTAAATCGATTATTATCTTATGAAAAATAAATTTTTAAAAATCGATTTTCAAATAATCGATATTTTTACCGTAAAGTCACATCCCTAGTCGTAGGGAAGAAAATATCGGCGCCACCTACTTTAAAAAAAAATATTGACTTGTAAAAGTGTCTTTAAAAGATCTATTTACCAAAATAAATATCATTTCATTTCGGTACAGTACTGTATACATTTTGCGACTTTAATCCTGCCTATTTACAGTACATTATACTGTTTACTACCTACTTTTGTTTTAATTTTTATCAAAAATACTGATCTCAGTAAATAATATACTTACAGTTTCCATAAGGGAATGATCATTTTTAAATATCAAAACGAAAGTATGCTAGGTATAAACTCCCAGGCTAATATTTGAAAATATATTGATCCAACAATTGTCAGCAGATAAGTAGTTACATCTTTTCAAAATGGGGATCGTAGGTTTTCCTTGTAATAGCAAAATGGTCGTTAGTTTCGTATGAATATGGTAATTAATCCATTTATTTTGGGTACCTACATTATGATATATTACAAAAATATATAGATATATGAGTATTGATAAACTATAAAAATAACTGAAAACATGATTATCACGCAGATGGTACCTACCAGGGATAATCATGTTTACATGGTTACCAAAATCGATTGCAAACTTATTACTAATTTGACTCAATTAACACCAGTAAAATAAATTAATAAATAATACCTTCAAGTATCAAGATTAGTTAAGTTACGTATAAAATCGTCCGGACAGCGGTTTCAATGTGCGCGTGCGCGTAATGTTGTTGTGTTGCAAATAAGATACCTAAACTTGAGCAAGTTCAAAATGTGATAGCGTCCTTACATAAATGGCTCTTAGTTGGTGATAAGGGGTGTTAGTGGTGATGGGGATTCGTCACCGTAGTACCTGTAACGGTGCGGGACTTGCAGGGTCGCGGGCGCTTCAGCCACGTCCGAGTGCTGCGAGTCGCGGTGACGGCGCAGGTCCACCTTCCGTTGGAACGCCTTGTCGCACAGCCCGCACGAGAAGGGCTTGTACCCAGTGTGCTTGCGCATATGAGTGATCAAATTTGAGCTCTGGCTGAACGCTTTTGAGCATACAACACATTTATGTGGCTTCTCACCTATAACAAACATTTTCTTTATTATTATAGGTACTTAGATTTTCATTGAAACCCCTAAATTTTTTTTTATATTTTGTAATATCCCTGTAAAAATGAAAAAGGCGATTTTATAAATTATATTGAAGAATTATACTTATTAGCGTTTGATTTTTTTTTCAAAGTTTAAGTACTTATGCATGTGACAGAACTCGTACTACATATTCTTAATCTCAGAGAATATGTATACTTAGATAATACGAAAACAAAGTTATCGAACAGGGCTCACATTACAAAATTTCAATTTCCTAATAATTTATAAACCACTTATAGACATTACGGTACCTTACGTATCACATCGTCAAGTAATTAAAGCTTGAATAAGTAGGCCAATACTTGTCATAATCATCGACTATTTATTATTTACGGTGAGGTTTCCGAACTGATTTAATATGCAACGTCGCCTTCGACTTGTACACCGGTATTTATTAACTTTAACGGTAATTGTTCGTAGCTTGATATAACGACGTAACACTAACCAGTTTCACAAAACTTTATTATTCGAAGGGTTAATGAAGGAGATGTACCATCGTGATACAAAACAGAAGTAAAGTTAATATAAAACCAGCCAGTAATTGAGATTTTTACCCAACCAGTTACTCAAAATCTCCAAAGATAGTTTTACGAATAAAATTATAGCAAAAAATGCAAATGTCATTTTATAGATAGAACAGGATTTAAGTTTACTTTTTGTTTGTGCCGTGATCGTTGTGCACGTGAAGGCCTGTGAAGGCTGCGCGGCTAATTGCAGGCCGAGCCGCATTTTGGAATATTGATGATGAGGCATTTATCGGGAGGACGAGCACCATGTAAGGCCGCTGTAAATCATTCGGAACAGGGCAGAGACGTGACGAGATGTCTCCGGCCAAGACAAATATGTCCGCCACATTTTTTAGCTACTATAATTCGTCTCGTTGAGCTTATTGGAAGTAGTCGGGCCATTGAAAAACGTATGTGACATTTATTTTTCTTACAGTTCGTCTGTTTTTATGTTCGTACGATATTTATTGATAGTTTTATAGGTACCTACAATATTCTCATTCACACGTTCTTTTGTATTCATTACTGGATGTCGTCTTGAATTTCAGCCATCGAAATCCTAAGCATCGAACAAAAGTATGTATGGGGTGTGGAAACTAAATAGAAACAAACCGCGGGTCATATATTTTTTACATATTGGAAATTAATTAACGCGTAATGGACGTGCTCTGTGCGTTTAAATATTTAATTCCCAAGGCACCGTCTGCGATGTGTCGGGTGATTGCTTTTATTGGGCGCATGCCTATATGTTTTCCATTTAATGAACTTGTTTCACAGTAGAAAAGTCTAGTAGGCTATACATTGGTTATAACACTATATCATGTACTTATACAGCACAATAAATCGACGAGGATAAAGTCGGATAACGTCTTCAGCAGCTGTTTACTGTCATTCCGATTAAAAGGGCAATCGTTGGAGATTACCTATCATTACACGCTCGACACGAACGTACGTGGATATCGCCGACGACTAATTGAGAAAGTAAAATTTTATGTGAATAAATAAATTAACAGCTACTTGGTAATAATACAAATTCATTTATAGGTCGACAGGGTTGGAATTATTACGGTTAACACTAAAATAATGATATCGGACTTCTTTATCGCAATAAAAAGCGCTTTTTCTTTTTTGCCACGTAGGTGCGTGACTTCTAGTGATACTTATATACATTGAACACCTTTTCACAGTTATGGTATCATCGTAATGATGATTTCTTTATGGACTAAAAACAGAATCCGAACCAATATGTTATTAATTAGAAGGCGAGTAAGTGGCAGCTAAACACTACTAAGTATTAGAAGTCAATTTGATAAAGTATGTAATATTGCTAAACTATGGTTGTTCGGTATTTAATATAGCACTAGTGCAAAAGCCCATTCCGAACGTTACCCCTGCATTGTTAGACTCACATAATGTAGACATATCGAAATAATTGGACTTTGAAGAAAATCATGATTTTTTAGATTTTCCGGCGTTTCATGTCTAAATTCGCCAGATAGAAAATGCAGGCGACATCTGCTTGAAAAAAATATCAATTAGTAAAAGTGTCCATAAAAATATTACAAAAACAACAGCTAACTCTTCAGTGTTAGTCGCCATTCAATATTAAGTTCGTTCCTAATAAAAGTTTCAAATGAAATGATAGGGCTTCGTAAAGTTGTGTAATGAGTGCGGGACGCGCTGACACTTGACGCAACTTACGTGAAACATGAAACAGCTGTCATAATACTTTGAGTTTCACACTACTTTGAATACACTACCATATAATTTACTGGTTCTGACATGCAAGTGTCATTGTTTTGATAAATCTTTTATTTTTACCCGACTACGGCAAAGCCAAAATGAAGGGTTATGATTTTAGCTTCAAAACAATCTAAATCGTCTAAGTCGGTACGTATGTTTATATAAGCTAAGAGTGTTTCATCGAAATACTTGATTTATGAGATGTCAATCGATTCTTTATTTATAATTTGACTAACAAACCTACCTAGGTAGGCT
Source organism: Subacronicta megacephala (assembly GCA_958496365.1). Lineage (NCBI taxonomy): Eukaryota > Metazoa > Arthropoda > Insecta > Lepidoptera > Noctuidae > Subacronicta > Subacronicta megacephala. Next base: position 6,565,250 of record OY292515.1, on the reverse strand, counting down.
ACACTTTACACGAAAAAACAATACGTTCATAATAAAGTGGGGGTTTCAGTTTTATTAAACGAAAATTTTATCATCAATCAGTGATTTTTTTGTGTCCTATTTATATCGGAAAACAGGTAACTGAATGTTATATCAGGTTTTCTTTACATTTGCATGAGGACCGTTACTATTGTGGTACATACCTAATAATGAATTGATACGATATAGAAGGTTGATAGTAAATTTAAATAAAAGTCTCTTGACGAAAGGCAAATACACCGGCATCAAATTTTTTATGAAAACAACTGTGTGTCAGTCCTTATATAACCTAGGTACGATAAGACCTTGAATTTTTTGCGCAGTAGAAAAATTTTCACAAAAATTTAATGATTTTGTAGAATATATTTATTTCGCTCGCTCTAAATTACGCTACAATTTCGATACCTTACTAGGTAGGTAAGTGGTTACTTTTAGTAAATTTATCCTTTTCATCGAAGAAGTAAGCAGCCGACATACCTACCTACTTGAAAACTTAAATATTGTACTTAAGGACAACCACCCCGTCATAGTACCAATACTTTAAGAAAACCGTCTGAAAGCTTTTACAGTTAGAATAAACCGAGACGAATGGAGAATTGAGATAGAAAAAAGAGGCGGGCTCCTTCTTTTGAATTCTAAAGCAGTTAGAAATAATATAAAAATTTAATACGCAACACTCCATACCTGTGTGTATATAGGTGTGCTTCTTCATGTCTGATTTCTGGTGGAATCGTTTCCCGCAGTATTGGCAGGGGTACGGCCGCGTATCCGAGTGAATCAGCAGGTGAGTCGACAGCGTGCTCGAGCGCTTGAAGCATTTTCCGCACTGCTTGCACTAAACAAAACAAGAAAATAAAGTCATAAAGATAGTATATCATAACATAAAGCCTCACTATCGCCCATAATCATTTGTATAAAACATAGGTGATTGCGGATAGCTGATACGCAGTGGGCAGAATGGACACACTATACCTACTCCCAAGAGACTTAAGTCTCTTGTTATCGTGCTATAACCTTCTTCCTACATTTTTTAATAATTACAAACATGCGCCCCTCATACAGTGATATTTATGCCGAGCCTGTCGTCTGTAAGTCATCGATGTTAATAACCCCATAAGTAATAGTTACTATTGATTGACGTGCAAAGGAATATTGCAATAATATTATTTCCTTGTAGTTTGACCTCGCGACGATTGCTAAGAAATCGGGCGAAGTAACAAAGTATGCCGCTAGAAATAATTACAAACCTGGCCAGGACAGCGTCTATCACCTTCACTAGTACGGTGACAGCTAGTAATAAACTAATAACAGGCCTCTACCCCTTTCTACACTTTTCTTTGATTTCCCATCTACTATCGCACGGCTGTGAATTTTTTCCTTTGCCTAGTAATTAGCCTCTATTAACCAGTTATTAGTCATATTTTTCACAAAGAAGTCTCATAAATTTATATTTTTAAGGGTATATTTTTGATATTTAAACTCAATGTGGCGAGTAAAATTTATATTTATTTGTCCTATGACCTATGTAATCTCACATGATCTATGTCATGTGAGTTTAGGTGCTTACAATATAGCGTAATTTTAATAAATGACCTGAGTACTTAGTACCTAATAAATACGTTGATTCAAACAGGCATGCACTGTAGTGATTGGTAATGTAAGTCTCTAAATCCCTCATAAAGCTTGAAAATAGTAAACAGAATTTCTTCAGTTCAGCTTTGTGTGCGGACAAAAGATTTCTAACTAAGTCTTGTACTTTTGTGTGACTTTGCTTTAGATTTATTTAATCAGATGTTTTTGGTATGCGATGGAATAATTTCGTTACAAACTTAGTTTGTTTACCCGACACACAGATTAGGAGTGTTAGATATGGGTTGTTTTGAAATAGCATTTCACAATCACTTGGTTTTCACGTTAGTATGCAGATTAAGTAAAACTTGAAGACATTCGAAGGCTTTCGATAACAAACGTTAGTTACCTTCACAAGCAATGTTCAACAACAAACAATATAAATTAACACAAAGTATCTTACATTTATAATTATATATTATTAATAGAATATGTATTATTAAAGAAATGGTGCGTGATTTGAATAATACTAGTACCACCACCTATCTACTAACTTTAGTGGAAAGAACCATTAATCTGCATACCTAGTGGCTGATATAAATACATGAGAGGGAAAATGTGTTGTACGGCTATTAGTCGGGTGGGTAGTCGTTAAGTATGCGGCATGATAATCCATGGCACAAATCCGCGTAGCGGGCCCTGTGACAGTTGGCAGGGCAGCTGCACCGCCTCGCGCCTCACAAAAACCGCTACTTTTTTGGTCGCCTTTTTATACAATCGATGCACTCTCTTATAAACAACACAGGTGCGAGGGTATGACCGTCCACATATGGTTATCGGCTTGCACCACGTAGAGAGGTGATTTTTTATGATAGCCGTTTGAATTTAAAAAGTCTAGTGTCGTTTTTTACGAAACTGGCTTTTTATTAACGGCTTTGTAATACCTGCTGCGGTCACAGTCCCACGAGAGGGGTTCATATTCAAGACATCAACTATTAAATAACTATTTTTAAGAAATGTTCAGAAAACTGTTTTTTGTTATGTGTGTTGTCAGACCCTGTAACAACTACAATTCTTTCATTAATTTGCAATTACTATACAGCTTGAGGTTTTGAAATTCGTTTGCAGTGCTTCCTTCCTTGTACAGCAAGGGCTTTATGGAAAAAATGGGTCTTCTATTTTCGTTGTCCATTTTCTAATTATGATAAAGATTTCCGACCCCTATCAGAGTCGAATGAACGAACGAATCATAACGTAAAGTAGTAGATATAAAAAGTTTCTGCTATAAGTTTAGAAGAAGCTTTTAAAATTGGCAAAGGAATACCTAAATTTAGTAAAAAAATATTATTATTAAACCAAAATAGGATCAATCCGTTTTTGGAAATTAGTGATTTTAACCTGTTGTGCTTTTCAGGCACGTGCAGTATTACTCCAAAACTTATGTTAGTAATAATATATACAGACGCTCACGCCCTAGGGGTAGGCAGAAACTATAGAACGCCATAGGTAAGGAAGTAATAATGTTATAAGGTAATGAACTTATAAAGAGGCCAGCGCGTGAGTGGCGCGTGGCGCGCACGCGCCACCTCTCCTGCCGACCGTCATTGTTTTACTACGAGAACATAATGCTACCATAATTAAAATTTATAATCGTTTTATAAATGACTTGATACTCATTGTGGATAAATGAAATAAACGGTTTAAACGTTTCATTTTGGTTCCAATTTATTTCTTAACAGCAAATTATTTTTGTTTATTAATATTATAAGCACCTTGATTAGTTTCGATTTTTAACAATAATAGGTATCTTAAGTCGCCATAAAGTTTTGATAGATGTTATAAAGTGTCACTTTCAGTTATCTACGACTTTATTCAAAGATAAAGTGTGTAAACATGATATTGCTCTTCAACTTATTTATCGCCGCATGACACAAGGTAATATTAGTCCAATTATAGACTTGCATACCGTGATATTAAAAGTTGGAATTTTGATTAAAATCGATGCGGATTTTCATATCGGCGCGGCGGTACGTAGAAAAAACGAAAGCCACAAAAATGGCGAGAAGACGAACCGGCAGGCTGGATGTGAGCCGCTGGCGGGGGACGCGCGCCGGCGCGTCCACGCAGCGCGCGACCCGTTCTGATACGCGACTACTTATTAAGACAGGGGCAGTTTTTGCTATTTGATTTGTTAAAGAGACTAAAACGGATACTGGTTTGCTATTTAAAAACATTTTGAACGGAAACTGCACCGTTATTCTGAACTTGTTAAGGAGATAAACATCTTGAAGCTAGAACTGCAGATTGAGAATTTTGTGAGAGATACTTTTAAATACTTACTTGAAATGATTTTTCGTGTCTATTCTCGTTTTTCAGGAGTAAAGAAAAGTTGAGGTCCGCCGCTGGTGAGGGTTTGATGGGGTAGTTTTGGTGAGCGGGTGCAGAGGGGCAGCGGCGTGGTTCTGTACTCGGCGGACGCTCTGCCTCGTCAGGATTACTTCGACATCTCTTGACTAACTCGAGTGGCGCGTCCATGTCTTCATGCCCTTCCCATCGTGAGATAGGTGATTCTGGCCCAATTTCCACTTTTTCACGTTCGCATGCGCTTCCCGGCGACCAAATCTGTCGGTTCTTCGTTGACAAATTAAGAGGAAGCTCTTCCTCGTCATCTGAAAAAAATTTAACATTATTATACCAAGTCTTCCAAGGAAATATAGTGACATTGTAATACTGTGTCAATAGATACATATACTCGTAGTGAGTGCAGACGATAGTTTCTCTTCGACTGTTCTTCACGCTTTTATGACTAATTTAAAGTCGGACGAGTCAAATCGGTCGTTTGTGGAGTGACTTATGAAATCTGTACAGGTGCGCCACTATTTACAGACGGTTTCGTCATTGTTTGTTCTATAATACCTAAATTTAAAACATACATAGGTTACACTTTCATTCATATTGATGGAGGATGAGATATCATAACTTGATTTCTTCTAAGCTTATTATTTATCTATCGTGATGAATCCACTACAGCTAGATTATAAAGAACGACGGACATATTATTAAGTCCATATGTACTTAAAACAAAACAGAGAGGTGTGGAGAAGTTTGGGAAGGCCTTTGTCATCAATTGCACCCATATAAAAGTTATATGGGTGCATGAAGAGAGCTGTGTCCGCCTCTAACACTAAAGTGGACGCCTCAACGTGACCACGACCGCTCTGCCAAGAGCGAAACGACTGAGAAGAAGAAGACAAATTAAAATACTGACTCTCATACTGGTTTCTAACACTTACGCGAATATTAGACATTGAAATAAAACTACTTTTTACGGATTTTATCGCGTTAATTGATATTTTTAAATTCCCGATGTTTCGGATCCTTTACAGCATCCATGGTCACGGGTGGACTGAGGTGTTGGTCGTCCTAATGTCAAAATTATCAACAGCTACCCTACATTTTGTTGATTATTATTTATGCCGGTCACGCAGAATGAGCTCACCGTATGCAATACTATAACGAAATCCTTAGCCAATTCAGAAACAAACAAGTGCAACAAACAAACACTCATAAATTAAAATTAACAACGAAAAAAAGTTTACAATCAAAAATCACTAATTACTTTGAAATATTGAATAAAACAAAAAACACTACGTCTATGGATTTATTTCGCAAATAACCAGAGACTTACACCGATTACGTTAGTTCACCAAAATATTGCGGGATTACTAAATAAACAGGAATTTATTGAGGTAGCTCTTACAGACTTACGAAAACAATTGGACACAGATTCAATAGACATATTATGTTTCACAGAAACATTCCTCAAACGCGGCTGTGAACAGAACGTCAGTATAAACAATTACCGACTAGTATCGTTTTTTTCTCGTGCTAACCAACGACGAGGCGGTTCATGTATCTTATTAAAAACCAACTTACAATACAAAGAAGTCAAACAACTCACCCCAGCAATCCCTTTACACTTCGAATGCTGTGCTATAGAAATAATTAACTATAATCTCATAGTGGTGTGTATCTATCGAACACCTTCGTCAGACTCTAAAATATTCCTTAATAATTTAGAAAACCTTACCAATAGGTTATGCAAAAAACATAATAAAACAGTAATCATCTGCGGTGACTGGAACATAGATGTGTTAAAAGAAAGCAAGGTCTCAAGTGATCTTATATCTATACTTAGGAATAACAACTTAAAAAATTACATTAACCTACCTACGCGGAAAGCTTCATGTCTAGATTTAATAGTAAGCAATGTGCATGAAGCTAAGTCTGCTCTCCATTGTCTCGCACTCTCAGACCATGAAACAGCCCAGTCAATAACCACTAACTTGGAGACTGATCACAATATTAAACAAAGTCCTAGGTATTGGTTCAAGACCATTAGAGAACTTAGTGCGGAAAATATTGCATCGTATAAATATTACCTGTCATGTCTTACATTTTCCGATGTGTACAACTGCCAAAAAACAAATGAAGCTTTCGATAAACTACATGATATTATCACGCTTTTCTATAACTTATGTTTCCCTATCATTAAAGTAAAAAATACTTGTAAGCCGGTGAAAAATAGAGCCTTGACTAAGAGTATTAAACGATGCTGCATCAAAAAAAGAACACTGTACTTAAAATACCACCTATGTAAACATAATAAAAAACATAATAAAAAAATATACGATAACTATTCCCAAATACTAAAAAAATGTATCAACAAAGCACAGCAAATAAATAGCTTGCGATATATTAATAGCGCGAAAAATGCAAGTAAAGCAGCTTGGAAAATTATAAAGGAACAAACAAAAAATGACACCTGTAGTTCGGAAATTGACTCTATAAAAAATGCCGATACAATTATTGACGATCCAAAGGAAATATGTGAGCTATTTAATGATTATTATATATCCCTGACTAATATGAATACAACCATGAATACTAAATCTAAGACAACTAGCATTTCTCATAACTCTAAATCTATCTTTCTCACACCTGTAGACAATATTGACGTATACAAAATTATTCAAGCGCTAAATAATACAAGCTCTGTCGGATATGATGACGTAAATACTAAAATTTTAAAAGAATGCGCAACAATCTTAACTCCCCCCCTAACGCACGTCATAAATTTGTCCCTAAAAGAAGGAGTATACCCAAATCGTCTGAAAAGGTCAATTGTTAAACCCTTATTCAAAAAGGGGTCGAAAACAGAAATGAGCAATTACAGACCAATAACGTTAATCCCTATCTTATCCAAAGTTTTTGAGAAGGTAATGTACAATAAAATAGAGAACTTCCTCTCATCGTGTAATATTCTAAAGAAGGAACAATTTGGATTTAGAAAGAAATGTTCAACGACTTTAGCATGTTTCTCTCTAATAAAACATATAACCGAAAGCCTAAACCAAAAGTCAAAGGTAGGATGTGCTTTTCTTGATATGACGAAAGCATTTGACTTTGTCTGTCATAAAACACTGCTTGAGAAACTATTTTACTACGGAATACGAGGAAATGCTAACGAATGGATCAAAAGTTATCTAGAACAAAGATCACAATGTGTAGAAATAACTAAAACATATCAATCGGAACAACAAAACTTTAGATCGTCATATAAACAAAATAACTTCGGTACCCCACAAGGAAGCATATTGGCTCCCCTCCTCTTCCTTATTTATATCAATGACTTCCCTGATGCGGTGAATGAAGGTTGTATTTTATTCGCTGATGACACAACGCTAATTATTAAGAGTGACAACAATGTAAACCTAGAAAACAGCATTAATCTATCCGTCAGTAAAGCTATTGAATGGTTAGAACAAAATAATTTAAAAATAAATGTGACGAAAACAAATATCATTCAATTTCAGACATTCAATGCAAATAATAGTAATCTTGATATCCACTACAAAAACTATCAATTCAATAATGTGAGTGAATGTGTATTTTTGGGTATAACGGTAGATAAATATTGCAGCTGGAAACCACACATTGAAAAAATCGTATTTAAAATAGACCGTTTTATATATGTACTAAAGAGAATCAGACAAACTGTTAATTTACACACTGCAATGGTAGCGTATCACGCTTATGTACATTCTGTTCTTAGATACGGTATAATTATCTGGGGAAACTCGGTAGAGGTGGATAGAGTTTTCAAAGCTCAAAAAAAGTGCATGCGGGCAATATGTGGTGTCCAGTTTACGGATAGCTGTAAACCACTGTTTAAAAAAACTAAGATCCTAACAGTACCATGTCTGTATATTTTTGAGATATGTGTTTTTGTAAAGAAGTACCCTAGTCTTTTTGAGAAATTAGGGGATAATATAAATAGTCGCACCCGACATAAGGACAGACTGCATCTACCAAAAATTAACTTAGAGCTATTTAAGAGAAATGCTTACTGTATGTCAATTTTAATTTTCAATAAATTGCCAGATAATTTAAAAACATTACCTATGACCATGTTTAAGAGGACACTATTTAATTTACTCCTGACAAAAAATTATTATGATATTAAGGATTATTTAAAGGACAAAATAAGTACATTATAATTTATTTCTAATAATTCAATAATTTATTTTATTCTATTGACATTGTAATTATATTTGCACGCCATGTTCTATGGCAGAATATGTGAAACAAATACGCCTGTAACATCTATTGTACCATATTTTTGCAAATAAAGTGATTTGATTGATTTGATTGATATCCTTAGGTCTCGCAGTCTTGTGCTTGGATTTAATCGAATCTATGATGGGGTTCCAAGCAGATGGTAAGACCCAGCCATCTTCTCTATTGAAATTTGGATGTTTTTTTAATTTCAATAGCCTCGCGAATCATCTTAGGTAGGAATCGGTTTTCTTTTGCAAGGACTTGTGGTTTATCAAATCTGATGTAGTGCTGGGTCTTGTCAAGTGTATGTTCACAAACTGCTGACTTTCCGGAACGGCGGTGTTTGACATCGGCGATGTGTTCTTTCGTGACCATGGATGCTGTAAAGGATCCGAAACGTCGGGAATTTAAAAATATCAATATAACGCGATAAAATCCGTAAAAAGTAGTTTTATTTCAATACTGACTCTCGTTACAATTCCCAATTCCATATGATTACAAAGATTCCTATGTAATGAAACTTCTTTATAGTCCTTTGAAATATTTTAGTTACTTAAAATATATTTTCTTATCAAACGCAATTAAACACAGGTGCAATGTAAACATTAAATAAAAATCAAGTGCTTATTGAGGTTCCGACGCCCGGTGTCTTTGTTATCTACGAGGTTGAGTCGTAACCGGTACTACGGCGGATAAGAAACAATTAGAATACTCAAATAACTCGGTTGGGCGACGATGAGCGCACTCGTAGGTACTTAGTCGCTTTTCCTTGGATTGTGGAAAACAAGTAAGTTGGTTCCATTGGCGGAGGTAAACGACATGTAAACGACGACATATCAGCGCCTCGAGTTATTAATCGGTGCCTTACACTGATAGCTATTCTAATGAGTATTATTCAGGAGAAACAACGTAAGGAGGCCGAGGCGAACGATGTTTTGTAATGCAGCAAACGTATCTAATTACCATTTTTAGGATTCTTGAAACACGTAAACACTTTCAGCGTTCGATGATTTAAGTACTTTGCAGATGAATTTGAATGATGCAGTGTGACGTTATAAACAAACATTAATTCTTCAGACTTTGATTTTAAGTGCACGTTTGATTTAGAGTTCTTACTTGCAAATATGTATGTAGGTCAGTACTTAGGTATTAACTTAAAAATGACTAACAGTGAATGTGCGGAGAACCAAACAAATTCATAGGTACCTCTACCATCTATACTAAATAGATACATGTTGTGTGTTAACAACATTGACACCCAGACACATTGTTCTAGAATTAAACTAGGGTACTGTGAGTCACATATAATAAGTTAAAACATAAGTCCTACGTATGAACCTGTCAGGTGCTTTCACTAATTCAGTAACGGAAAACAAAAGTATAAGCAAACTTTGTAAACAAGGTTATGGATATGTACAGAATTTCATTAACAAAATCATGTCTCGACACCCATAGTTATTAGAATTAAATCGTACAAACTTACGCATCGGTAATGTCGCGAAATGGGGTTCCTGGTGAAAGAATAGTTTAAGAAGAAGAATAGATGATATTCCGTGTCAGACTGAGTAGTTAGAAAAACTCTATCAACTTTATTTAGATCGTTAAAGCTTGTGGATTTGCCGTTACAGTGTTTCATTTGGAAAATGTTATGGTAGTTACCGTCTCTCGGTGGGGTGTGCCTCGCGTGGTCGAGGACTGGTCGTGCGAACTGGGGCGAGGCGCGAGGCATCAGCAGAGGCCAGACCCCCGCCCCACTGTACAGCGCCCCAAGGCCGCTGCAGTACATCAGCGCTCCCAGCTCTGTACATAATAAATAGCTATTGACATAAGGTTCGATCAATACTCGCAGACAAAGTCGAATTAAATAAGTACAATCAAGAGTCGGAACGCACTGAATTAGGACTCATTTAGGAATTCAACAACACGTTTAACAAACTTAATACTTATTAAGTTAAATGGAGAAATAAATGCTTTTAAATACGTAACGAAATGCATTAAATCCCATACGTAACACATACCAGTTGCTCGTGCGTATTGCTTGAGAGCTCTCCCGGCGATCTCGATGTCTCCCAACTGTAGTAGATCCAATCTGTGATGAGCAAGAGAGTCAGGCGAGCGCAGGGGAGAGCGAGGTGATGGTGGGGTACTGGGGGAGATGCTGCCTTCTGGTGAAGGAAACCGATGAGCCCCTGGGGGTGGCGGCGATGATGGCTGGAATTGCTCCGCCAGCCGCGATAGCAGAACGTGCCGGGACATCCTGCGATAAGTAAATATAGTCAACCTTTCAAAATGATGTGCTGGCTCATATTTTTTATTATTATGATCTATCAGTAAAGGTAAAAAATTTACATGACTTGTGAAATTATGAAGCAGCCGGAGACGGCATTCTTGTTTAACTTTGATTAATTAATGAATTCAATACCAGGACCGGCAAGGTGATAGCATGTCCTAACTGAAAACCAGCGCTGGGGCATTATGCTTATAATGTCGCAGCATAAAGCTGAGTTAGGGTCCTTTTTCGGCCTCGTGCAGGGAATTCCACATTTGTTTGTTTTAAATAATTATTTGTAACCTAAATGTTCTGTGCGAGTCTGAAATAAAATATTTTCATTCTTTCTTTCTTATTTTGTGTAAATATCTAATGTAGTATTCCAGCCAGCTTCCGTTTAGCGGGGCTGTGGGTGTACATCAGTATACCTCTGCCTTACCCTTAAAGAATAGGTACCTACATGCTTAAATAAATGTAACTGTATGTTAACAATTATAGTTTGCATCACAAAATTGTCATAGGTCTGAAACCCCATTTTTGCATCCAATTAGACCAAACCACTTAACTTTAAATTGTCCTAGTACAGGCTTATCGATCGACCGTAATGCAACCGTTCTGCTTTCCCGTGGGAATCTCCAATAAGCTTTATATTTACATGAAATAATGATTATTTTTAAGTGTCACAATTATTCGGATCCAATAAAGGTTTTAAAGACCTAACAAATTCTACAATATGTTTAGAAGTTAAGATAGGTATAAATACCTATAATTTTTTGCGAAATAAATGCTGATATCTGGCGTTCGAACCTATATCCTCAGATTCTACACTCGGACGTTTTAGCCAACTACAGTTTCAAGACGACTACCCGACAGTATCGGTAGCTTATCTATATATCTATTTATATAAGTAGAAGGTATTATCATTTATTTGACAGGTTTGAAGTTTGATTTATCAGCCTGAGATCGTTTCGCTAATATAATTAATAATTAAGCCAAAAATAATTTAAAAAAAAACTTTAGATTTAAGTACCTATTAGTTTCTTCCTTGTTTTGTTTGTCAGAAACAATGGCATCTGAATTTTGATATAGATTTTAATAATTAGATATAAAAAACTTACATAGTACTTATTTCATTGAGTCATTATAAAATTATTGTCTTAATAAATTAACATAATTAATTACGAAAACTCTAAAACATTTCCAAGCAATAATGGTTTGTTGTCAGTCACCTTGTTTACGAAGACAACTCAATATGATGGTAAGTAGCGCGTTTATCAAGATTTTACGGTCAGCGCGGATCAATTCAAAAGTTGCGATATCATCTTTGTTTTACGTGACCGACGTCATTAGTGTCCATCCGACTTCGTACGTACGTATATGTTGACAGCCCTTGCTGATTAATCCGACCGCTTGTTTGTTGACAGCGAATCGTATTAAAAGCTCAATCAAGCAAATGAAGAATCAGAATAATGTAAGTGGTCGGCGGCGGTAAAGCGCGCCAACGCCGCCGTTGGCGCCCGCTGCGTACGCGCATTAATAATGCACGTGTCGAGTAAAACAATCTTCATTAGACTAACACACATTACATATTTACAGAATGGATGTCCGCGTGTTATCATACCATTCCAGCGCGCTTCCATTAGGAATTAAAGTCGAGAACCTCGCCAGTATAGGCGGAGACATAACATTTGTCGTCGTAAATTATAAAAAATGATGTCGGACCATGATTTGCCAAATTTCCTAATTACAATAATGCCCAAACAAAGTCCGTTTAATAACGAATCGTTTTCATGTATACCTATTTTATATCGATTTCATTCATGTTACCCGCGTAGGGACAATTTAATTTTCTTGTTTTACAAATGCAAAGCAATTGATTCGTGCTATTACTGCTAATTGGCTAACGAGCTAGTAACGCGATGGTTGTGTGTCGCAATGTCTTGTTTCAATAAAGCTAGTCCTTATTTATAAGATTGCTGGTTTCAATTACCTACCGCGCGACGAGTGCCACCTATTCTTTTTTCCTTTACGGTAGTGGGAACTCAAGCAAATGTTGAGAAAATCAATCACCGCAAAAATTGTAGGGGAATTATATAAACATATTTTTTCTTATTTGTTCACGTCTATTGTCTCTTGCTAATCGTATACATACACCTGCGTGTGAGTTATAAAATCAGCTTTACGTCGAGTGCTATGAACAGGTGTTTTTAGAAACATGGAAATCAAAAAATTGTGTGATTATTTGAACAGATTTCGCCGTACAAATGTTATGATGTCAATCAATATCTTATATAATATAAGCAAAGATTGATAATTATATTATTAGAAATGATTCTATTGATCCATAAATTAGGTATATCTATAGTATTTTAAAAATCAGTCTTGAAGCGAGGTATTGCAGAGACCCGTATTATCTATAGGTACTTAAGGAGCTGCCACTACTGACTTAGATAGCTTGGGCGTTAGATGTTAGCTTCCATGTAAATAGTTTTCCATATATTTAATTGCTATGATTTTAGACCATGATGGATTGTGTTAATTGGTTGCATTGTTTTATGTCAGCTATCGTTAACTATTACTTAAAAATATGCCTCGATTTGTATACGTTAGTTATTTTTGAAGTAAAGTAGAAGTATAAAAAAATGCAGGCGACAAAAGGATAACGTTAATTTCGTAAAATAATCCTGATAAATTTGCAGACAGAAAATTTTTCACCGCCCAGGGTTTTATGTCTCCAACTCGTATTGTGTTCATTAATTCTAGGTATTGACGCGTTGGAAGTAGTTGGAACACATGTACAAATTTTGTTTCGTCTTGTTTGTATATTGCTATGTGAAATAGACTTGCAGATTATTTGCATTGCACTGCATCCTCCAGACGAAGTATGGTTTGTGCTACTACTTACGTATTACTTTGTATTGTATGTTATATAAACATAGACATGAGCAAATATGTGGAAAGTAGGACTTCCAATATGCAGTTTTTGCTTCCGTAAATGCTGTATGATTTAGTTTTTCTTCATCGTTGAATAATAGCTCATTTTGCAAAAAAGTATTTTAGTATAATTACGTGTTACTTACGTAAATGAGAGGTTTACAATCCAACTTTGAATTAAAAGCTTGTTATGATTTATATATAAGATAAACTTTTACACTAATTAATATCTTAATCATGGATTTTTTTTAACAATCTCTTCTATGGAGTTTCTCGACAGCTCTTCTCCATACGACCCACTTTTTGGAATCGTCCTAGTTTTTGCCTATTCAAAAGTAATATATATATATATAAGTATGCTTTAATAATATAATTGAAATAAAACATTGGAATTTTAAGTTAATTGAAACAAAAACAGGCAATAGTTTACATATAAAACAATATGAACAAATTTCAGGTGAAAGGTGTACTAAAGTACACGTTTATGGTATGTCTTAGGTCCCATGTAATAGGAGGGTAACCTTTTGCATCTAACAGGTTTTGGTAATCAGGAACAATTCCAAACTCAGAACTGCTACTAAAATTTACTACAAACTACTAATAGAAAAACCCAATAATACTGCTCGTCCTGGGAATCGAATACCTAAGACCTCAAACACAACGACCGCGCTTACTACGACTAAACTAATGAAGCAGTTGTGTAAATGGATAGATGAGAGTACCTATAGGTCGATAATATATGGGTTACATTAAAAAATACATTAAACCAAATACAGGTGTGGCTACGACAGTGGCCTGTTTTTATTTAAAGTACGTTTAAATAAAATTATTTATTCGTACAAAATGAGACTAATATAGAATGACATTATAGGTTAAAACTGTATAAATTAATTTAATATTTTCATATAAAGAAATCAATTGTGGCATGACCCTACTACCTACTTGAAAGTTGAGATTGTTGTGAATGGCTAACTAATTTGGCTGTTTGTTTTTGTTGTGCTTGTACTTAATTATCACAAGGATTTATTTAGTTTTTATTTTATGGGAAAATTTACGTAAGCGAAACTTGAAGCCCGCGGGCCACTTGTTTAAAAATTTCTATAATTAAACAGAATCAATCTATGAGAGGATAGAAATTGTACGTTCAGTCCGAAAGAATAGGTCCATGAAAATAGGACACCTGTAAATATAGTAGTATATACACAGCTAATTAAAATGCATTATTTTATATATAAGTATGTGTATTTTTCAAAACCTCAGTATAAATGCCAACATAGTATTTTAATTAATTCTAGCAAAGTTATTTTAGATTACAGGTTCCAACCGCATTTATGCGCAATAAAATTGTAATCCTACTAACAAACTTTAAATGTTTTTAGATAATTCTGAAATGGATCGCATTGTGTAGTATGTTAATTGTTATTACATATTTTTTTACAATAAATAGTAGATAAGTACGCACCCATTTGAACGTAGTAACCGGAATAATAAACGCGATAAAAAAAGATTAACTTTTTCATTTATTTCGGGTTCTGCTAAAATAATGGAAAAATATGTTTATTAGGCATAATACGAACTATTAACCTTTCTAGTTGGACTATTCTTCAATAGGGTGCGTGTACTATGAGCATGTAAGGGAGCCATGAGTGTACATAATACCTACATTAATTTTGTATTTCATTTAAACCTTTCCAAAAAAAACTAATTATACCTAGGTATATAGGTATTTTATATTTTGATGACATGTTTGAATAGGTACCTGCCATATCTATCTGATGCTTTAAATACCTATATATCTATCTATTTTTTATTCATCTGTAGACTTGGTTTTACTTATTAAAAATATATATTTGCAATGTGTACTCACCTCAATGGGAACTTGTACAAAACTGCGCAAATCTATTTCACTCACTGCTACGAAACACTGTAAATCTACCAATTTAAGATTCCTAAATTATATTTGTCCAATATACACAATACAATGTCATTTTATGTTATATTAAATAATACAACGGATAATAAATCTAGTGAACTATATGACGTCGCGAAAATCGTAAGGCTGCGTAGGATCGGAAAACGTCACTGGCTACGGTGCGTCGCGTTTGGCGCCTGGCACCTGACTGAAATAAGGCTCGCGCGCCCCGACCTACCCGACTGCTCTTCCACAATAACGTTCTTTTTTCAAAACTCTGCTAACAAAAAAAAGTCGGACGGAGCCTGAGCAATAAAGAAATGATTTGATGAAACAGGCACTTGACAGGTGGCTCGCATGCACCACTTAATTGTTAGCTGCGCTTACGTTGACGGCTCGGAGGATGCACTGAAAAATGGCTTTTAAGTATTAATGCCCACAAATAAGCGGTTGCTCCCTATGTGACATTAAACCCCTTGTATAAAGAATCGCAAATGTTAGTTAGTTGCCCATAGACCGGTCCGTCACTTAGTACGAAAGCCTCGGGTAGGCTATACGTGTTGTACTTTTGGATTAAGTATAAATCTTATATAAAGAAAAATACTTATTAATTTGATTGTGCCTAAAACTGAGATTAACTAAATGCACGAGGTTTAGATTTCTCGTAGCGGTGCGCCCCGCCCACCGCGCGCTATTGGCCGCTATCTAGAGCTGGGCGGAGCGTTGCTTAGATACTAACTTAGAAGCCTTTTTGACGTTACAATCTAATATTATTTATTTACAAACGTTGGCTTCATTTATTTTAGAGCTTTAATGTAAATTAATCAAGTCTGTGAAATGATAGGTTGTATGTGTATTAGTGGTCTTAAAGACACAGGTAGGATCTTATTGAGAGAGGAATACTAAGAGAGAATTCGAGTTTTTTTTAACTGAACGGATATTTATATCATTTTTTCATCAGAAGAAGAAAAAACATAGGAACTCTACGTGCTAGCACTTAGCAGACAAAATATATTTAATAAGTTGTTAGCAGCAATTAAAAAAAAAAGTTTGTACCTACACATTTTCAGAGCTTACGCTGTTAACGTTTTAAGCCCAGCGTAAAATTGATAACATTTGCATAAATAGGCAATGTTTCTTTTGAATTGCCAATTGACTGGACACATGAAAGGTGCACTACGTGTGCAAGATTGGCTATCCATACTTTTCTTGTCATTTATAATGCACTATTATGTATGTATTACCTACAGATGTACTTAATTAAAATATTCACGGTTAAAAGTATTTTATACTTAGGTACCTACCTACTATAAATAGAAGCAGATAGGTCCAAAGTAAAACGTGCTATGTTATATATGCGTATTGTTATAATGTGTTTTTGAAAAGGAAGATAAATTTGGTTTTTATAAATTAATGAACAAGTAAGTATATTTCTTTCTTTCTTCTGTCTGTTTATCCATCAAGTTATGTGAAGTTTTCAAATATCGTCGATCCCATCATTGCGTAAGTAATATCAGAAGGATAATTTTGAGACTTTCTCACATCATGTTCAAAATATCCAATCTTATCTCAATAACAATGTTCCATTTAGTTATTTAATTTAGTACCTATTAAAGAAAGAGGCATGGTAAAGACAACTTAAAGTGTATGTGCTGTTGTCTTACTTAGTTTTTGTAACAAGACTCATCATCAAGAAAAAAATTTAGTAAAATTGAATACAATATACTTATTAGATTGATCCCGACCTCACGCAGGACGTTAAGTGGTAAGTTTTCTAACTTATCATTTAACATTTATGATAAGTTACAGAGACTGGATTAGAAATACATTTTGAATGGTTTGAAAGTAGGTATCAGAATGAGCCTTCAGATGAGAAGTAGGGAAATACTATCCCGATTCAACTAGATATACTTATATTACTATACTATTATAACTATGTATCGGGATATCCCGATATCCACGATACTGGTATAATTTAAGTATCATACAATTATAAAATTTATTTGATGTTTTACATTATACTTAGATGTGGCGTCTCTGAATCTTAACAGACGACCTTTAAACTTTTGACGAGAACCGCCGAAATAAACACAAAGAAATATAGTAAGTATCTTGAAAAACCAAACAAAGGTACCTAGTAGTATTCTCAAATAGGTATGTGCGATTATGTCTCACAATATATAATATATATTGTGAGACATAATCGCACATACGTACACGTATACTTACATATTGCTGGCCTTTTGAAACAAATGCCATACTTAGTAGGTAACTTTGAGTAGATCTGATGATGGCACGCACGCATCAGTCATCGTGTAGCTGCTTAGTTACTTACATACTGCATATAGGTAATTATGTGTAGTTATAGGAATACCAATGGCTGCTCCTAGGTACATAGGTAAGTATCTACATAATAGCCCTTTATCTCATATTTAATACCGACAATTCAGTCTGCATTGATATTCATGGTCATCACAATCTTTGTACCGAAGTATGTGATAAAATCGCCTAATTAACATCGTCAACAACCCGATCAATGTCCGACTTCTCCAGATTTCGGGTCTAGGTATTTAACCTAACAAATTAGTTCCAGTCTAACAAATTACAAGTAGAGATTTTATAGCTTTGGTTGTGTTTTGATGAAGTGATTGTTCGATATCAATTTTAATTATAATTAGCACCTAAGTACTTTTATCGTAATTCTAGCTTATTTGAATATTGACTTTCATTAATCACATTTCCACCTGATCAAGCGATTGTAATAACAATCTCGGGAAATTCAATTAGGCGGCTAATCTGCTTTGGTTACTACGTGTTTTGTTACGCGAGGAAACGTACGGCTTCAGGTGGGGGAAGTGCTTCAGCGAGTGCATGCCGTAGGGAGGGCGCATGCACCGCGGTGGGGGAGGGGACATGGGGGCTGTAAACATAACGGCGAGCGCGTGTCAGGGTGCGGGGTGGCGGGGGTCGTGCGCGGAGTGCGCGGGGGCGCGTCACGGCCCGTTAGCGCGGATCCTCGGCGCGTGCACATGTCGCCCTGGCACGCGCCCGCGCCAGTTTTTATGCTTTTTTTCTGTTACTGTTTTTGTTTTCTCCCTTTGTTCGAAATTCGAATTAAAGCCTCCATTTCGATTTTTAGTGAATTAATGAAGCCGGGTCTGTGATATCACGATTGTGCGACGCCGTCGGATATTTTTTTTTGTTCATTAATAGAATCATGCAACTTTTATTAGACCTTACTGAATGTCAATAAAGATAAATGATTTCAATAAAGGTAGGTACTTGCAGAAATTGCATAAAAAATGTGAAGACTTTAAATGCATAAAATAGTCTTCTCAGATTTTCATTTTGATTTTAATGAGATAGGTACGTAGTTATCGCAAAATAAAAACGAAAACTGCAAGCACACAGGTAGGTAGGAGGCTTAGTGCGAGATGCATGTAGATAAAAACCATGCAAATCCTTAAACACGTTCATAAAGTATGCGAGTACATGGTTGATAGATAAGTAAATCAAAATAAAACAGTTGAAGGGTAGATACGTATGTTTCAGCTGCAGGCGTGCAGAACCGGTCAGTGGTGCGGCGCGGGCGCAGGCGGCTGACGCTGTCGCCGTATGCCATTCCTTACAGTCAACTTTTATTAATTGGGCAGATGAGAGCCACGGCTTCCATGATGAATGCTTATCCCTTATACGGCCAACAGTTCGCGAAACCTTTTATAGATTCTCAATTAAAAGTGTCTATTATAGTTAATAGGACGATCAGACATTGTAGCGTTTATAGAAACGAGAATATTTGCTCTAAGTATGTAGAAAAACAGGTAATATAACGGAAAGGACGATTAAGTAGAATAAAATATAGTGTAGGGGTGCGGGTGGCAGGTGGCTGCGGCTTAGGGATGCTCCCATTGTTCTTACTTAGATATATCGACACGGTAAGGAGTTTTGATTTGGAGAATTGGATATATTAAGCATTAGTTACTAACTATAATATAAAAATAGCAATAATAGGTGAGCTTTTTGACTTTTTCATTGACTATAAAAATGTGATTGCCTCATTGGTCGAGTGGTCCTAAGCGCGACTGCTATGTTAGAGGTCCAGGGTTCGAGTCCGAGGTATGTTTAGTTCCCATGTCATAAGGGGCTTACCTATTGCCATTCACCGAGTGCATATCCGACCTTCGAGCTGCTACTGATAATTTTATTGAAAAATACTGTTACGCCGAGTAACTAATAGAAAAACGTGGATAGGCCACGAAGGTTCTAGATCCGTCATAGAAGCACGTCGAAACATAAAAGAATGTACCCGACTGCACCGCGCGCAAATAATAACCGTTCAAGGCCAAGGTCACGGGTCAACGCCCGGAAACAATAGGCGGTTAGGTACCTACGCGATATTTATCGACTTATCGCGACCATTCGACTCTGGAATCTTCGTTGCGCGTATAAATACCGGTCGTGAGGGCTAGGCAGAGTAGTCTTGTCTTGGAAGCGAACAAGTGAAGATCGAAGTGAGTTACCAAGTGATTAATTGTGCGATATTGTTGAGTGTAGTGTACAACTATAGTGACGTTGTGGTGATTATTGTTGGTTTAGTGAATTTAATTAAAGTGTTTGTTTGTTTATTGGTAAATTGGTGTTAATTAATTTATCCCGAACCCCAGCTCGTAACAATTTGGTGTCAGAAGTAGTGGGATAAATTATGCCAGTTTTGCCAAAGGACGACACGGACGGTATTCGTACCAGAAGTCAGCGGCAACAGGATATGGATCAGAGGCGGTTTGGAGATTCTCCTCCAGAACCTTCGGGCCGTCAGCAAGCGACGGAAGGACCAGTCCCTGGCCCATCTGGAGCCCCTCCAACACCAACAGTTGACCTGGCGGCCTTGATAAAAATGCTCCAGGAACAGCGGCAGCAGGATAAGGAGGAGCAGGCACGCCGCGAGGAAGAGCAGGCACGCCGCGAGGAAGAGCAGGCACGCCGCGAGGAGGAGCAAGCACGCCGTCAGGAGGAGCAAGCACGCCGTCAGGAGGAGCAGGCTCGCCAACTACAAGAGCAACTGCAGCAGGACAAAGAGGAGCAGGCACGCCGCCAAGAGGAACAGATGCTCCTCATAAAAGATTTGCATGGCACTCTTGGCAAACAGCTTGGGGTGATGAAGGAGCAGGTGGAACAGCACGAAAGTCGTATCTCCAAAGCCGAAGAACAGATTGCCAACGTTACAAAGGCGTTAGGCGATATAAAGGCAGGAAACGGAATTGTGGCTCCGGTGGTTGCTGCTCCCATGACCACCTCACTACATGGGTTTAAAGTGCCGCCTTTTGATGGAACCTCCTCATGGTCGGCTTACAGGATCCAGTTTGAAGCCTTCATGAAGACGAATGGGTGGGACAAAAGTCAAGCCATGACAGCACTCACCTTGTCCCTCCGCGACCAGGCTTTATCAGTGCTGGAAGCCCTCGGTAAAGACATGACCTACGACCAGCTACTTGAAGCGTTGGATTCGAGATATGGCGACGCACACCTGGAATACGTGTTTCGTGCTCAGCTGAAGGACCGGGTACAGCGTAGTGCCGAGACTCTACAGCAGTGGGCTGTAGAAGTTGAAAAGTTGGTTCGGAAAGCCTATCAGTCCAAACCTGCGCAAATCGATGGAAATCTGGTCCAGGCGTTCGTCGATGGAATTCGCGACCTGGAAGTCAGAGCCGCTGTGAGACTTGGGCACCACAATACTCTAAAAGACGCCTTGGCCCATGCCTTAGAAGTGGAGGCAGTCAGACAGGACCATCGGGCTCACCGTATCCGGGAGGTTGTGTTGCCTACATGTCATCTCTGCGGGGAAAAGGGTCACTTCCAGGTGGGATGCGCGAAACGCAGCGAGGGTCGAAGAGATGGTGGTTCGCCTAGATGCTACATTTGCGGGGAAAAGGGCCATCTCCGAGCAAATTGCCCAAAGGGAACCTCCTGGCGTGAAAAGAGTCAGAGCGATAGAGTAAGGGTGGTGGATACCACCAACGATGAGCAGCAGGGAAACTAGAGAAAGCCAGGACTGCGGGGCGGGTGCTGGCTGGTGGGAAAAGAGCCCCAAGGATTTCGATCTCGCAAGCCCATGATGGGAATAGCCTGATCATCAAAGGCGAAGTCAACAGAACACCCTGTAGGCTAACACTAGATACTGGAGCTTCTCGCACGGTCGTGAATTCTCAGGTGGCACGTCGGGTTCTTGGGGACTCTATCTATGACCGTGATAGCATACAACTTGTAACAGCTACTGGTCAGCACATACCCGTCCGAGGCGAGAAGGAGATGGAACTGAAACTTGGAAACAGATTATATCGGCATAATGTCATCATAGCCGACATAGTAGATGATTGCATCCTGGGTTTGGACTTTATGCGAAAGCATTGTTGTGAGATCGATTTGAATCAAGGAGTATTGAAGTGCGGTTCAGAAGAAGTGTTTATGGAAGGTGCAACTGCTGGGAATGTGTTCTGCCTAAAGAAAATTGTCCTTGCCCCTAAAACGGAAACAATCGTCCCTGTGACTTTACCGAAGAATGCTGGGCAGAAAAATAGATGCGTTCTTATAGAAAGATTGGACGGTGACTTCCCATGGAAGATGGCACGAACGTTGGTTAGGACTACCAATGTATCAGCAGTGCGCATTTTGAACCCAAGTGATAAGGAGCAAGTGATTAAGAAGGGCACATTAATGGGTACTTGTGAAGAAGTAGCCTGGATGCGACGGTGCAATGACCAGTGTACTGGCAAGATTTTGCAAAATCCGAAGTTTAACGTGGCAACGCTCTTGGAAGACTGTCGGAATGATTTATCTGAAGAGGAAACAAACAAGGCCAAGAAGATGTTGTTGCAGTACGCTGACATTTTCTCTTCAAATGACGCGGACATAGGTAAGACTGGATTGGTTCAGCACAAGATTAATACTGGCAATGAGTTACCAATTCGTCAGCGACCCAGGAGGCTACCAGTTGCACGAGAGAAGGAAGTGGAGACCATGATTGAGGGAATGGTGAAGGATGGCGTAATAGAGCCTTCGTCTAGCCCGTGGTGTTCTCCTGTGGTCTTGGTGAAAAAGAAAGATGGCAGTATGCGCTTCTGTGTTGACTATCGACGGCTGAATGATGTCACGAAGAAGGACAGCTACCCATTGCCAAGGATCGATGACACGCTGGATACATTAACCGGAATGAAATGGTTTACAACCCTGGACCTAAAAAGTGGCTACTGGCAAGTGGAAATAGACCCCAAGGACAAAGAGAAGACTGCATTTTCTACGGGAAAGGGTCTGTGGCAGTTTAAAGTCATGCCATTTGGACTGTGCAATGCTCCTGCCACGTTCGAGAGACTCATGGAACTAGTGCTTACTGGCCTAATTGGAGATGCCTGCTTGGTCTATTTGGATGACATCATCATTGTGGGCCGTACGTTTGATGAACACCTTCAAAACCTTGAACGTGTGCTATCAAAAATTCAAGGAGCCAATTTAAAGTTAAGTCCGAAGAAGTGCTCATTTTTCAAACACCAAGTAAGTTTTTTGGGACATGTAGTTTCTGAGAAGGGTGTCGAAATCGATCCAGAGAAGGTAGCTGCTGTCAAAGACTGGCAAGTTCCAAAAGATAAGACGCAAGTTAGAGCATTCTTGGGATTGTGCTCCTACTATCGTCGGTTTGTAAAGAATTTTTCGGACATTGCGAAACCTCTACACAAACTGACTGAGGAAAAGTCGCAGTTCCGCTGGGATGCAAACTGTGAACGTGCTTTCCAAGAGTTAAAGGAACGTTTGTGTAATACACCCATACTGGGCTACCCTGACACGGAGAACGAGTTCATCGTGGACACAGATGCAAGTAATACAGGAATCGGTGGCGTTTTGTCACAGCGAAAAGGAGATCAGGAGGTTGTGATAGCCTACTTCAGCAAATCGTTGTCAAAACCAGAAAGGAACTATTGCGTCACAAGGAGAGAACTGCTGGCAATAGTTAAGACGTTACAACATTTTAGCAAGTACTTATTGGGACGGAAATTTCATTTGCGAACTGACCATGCTGCACTGAAGTGGCTATTACAGTTTAAAAACCCGGAAGGACAAGTAGCAAGGTGGATTGAGCTACTACAGGAATTCGACTTCGTAATTGAACATCGCAGTGGCAGATCTCACGGTAACGCAGATGCGTTGTCACGAAGACCATGTCCGGAAATGTGCAAGCACTGTGTCAGACAAGAGGATAAGGAAGTAGTTTCCGTGAGGATGCTGAAAACAGACCTGAGTGATGAATGGAAGGAAACCTTACAGAAGGCTCAGGAAATTGACACGGATATTAAACCGATTCTTGGACGGATGAAAGCTGGCGCCTCGAAACCAACATGGAGTGATGTTGCAGCGCTGAGCACTGTGACGAAAAGTTATTGGGCTCAATGGGACAGTTTATTGATACAGGATGGTGTCTTGTGCCGAAAATGGGAAAATGCTAAAGGGGACAAGTGTCACCTACAGATGGTAGTCCCTAAGGCAAAGGTACCAGATGTCCTGCGACTGTACCATGACGGATGTTCAGGAGGTCATCTAGGAGTCAAAAGAACTTTGTTGAAGATTCGAGAGCGATTCTACTGGATCCACTGTCGGGATGACGTTGAAGACTGGTGTCGTAAATGTACAAGTTGTGCTGCTGTAAAAGGACCGCATACGCGCAGCAGGGGTGCATTAAAAGTCTACAACGTGGGTGCGCCCTGGGAACGAATAGCTCTAGACGTTGCAGGACCGTTTCCGGAAAGCGAAAGCGGGAACAAGTATTTCATGGTTGTGATGGATTACTTTACTAAGTGGCCGGAAGTGTTCGCCATTCCTAATCAAGAAGCTTCGACAGTCGCAGATAAATTGGTTCATGAAGTCTTCTGTCGATTTGGAGTACCCTTGGAAATTCACAGTGACCAAGGAAGGAATTTTGAGTCTCAAATATTCCAGGAGACATGTCGGGTAATGGGTACCCATAAAACCAGAACTACCTCTTACCACCCGCAATCTGATGGAATGGTCGAACGGTTCAATCAGACCTTAGAAAGGTATTTGGCAAAAGTCGTAGGAAACAGGCAAAGGGATTGGGACAAGCACATCCAGCCGTTCCTTTTGTCATATCGGAGTGCAGTCCATGAAAGTACGACGGTAACGCCAGCCTTCGCGAACTTTGGAAGAGAACTACGGTTGCCTGCGGATCTACTCACCGGTATTCCCCCTGATGCCCCCCGCTGTGTGACTGATTATGCGAACGACTTACGCACCAGAATGGATGACATATATGAGCATGTCAGGCAATCAGGCCAACAAACGTCCGAAAGGATGAAGACCCGCTACGACCGCAAGATGAACAACAAGGGTTTCGACCAAGGTTCACTAGTGTGGCTGCATAACCCGGTGCGCAGCAAAGGAAAGTCACCTAAGTTACAGGCAAAATGGGACGGTCCCTACAGAGTCGTGACTAAGATTAACGATGTCACCTACCGTATACAAAAAGGACCAAGAGGTGCCCCGAAGATCGTTCATGTGGATCGTTTAGCGCGGTATCATGGATCTAATGATGCTCGGGACGAGCATGTCTTAGGAGGGGGCAGTGTTACGCCGAGTAACTAATAGAAAAACGTGGATAGGCCACGAAGGTTCTAGATCCGTCATAGAAGCACGTCGAAACATAAAAGAATGTACCCGACTGCACCGCGCGCAAATAATAACCGTTCAAGGCCAAGGTCACGGGTCAACGCCCGGAAACAATAGGCGGTTAGGTACCTACGCGATATTTATCGACTTATCGCGACCATTCGACTCTGGAATCTTCGTTGCGCGTATAAATACCGGTCGTGAGGGCTAGGCAGAGTAGTCTTGTCTTGGAAGCGAACAAGTGAAGATCGAAGTGAGTTACCAAGTGATTAATTGTGCGATATTGTTGAGTGTAGTGTACAACTATAGTGACGTTGTGGTGATTATTGTTGGTTTAGTGAATTTAATTAAAGTGTTTGTTTGTTTATTGGTAAATTGGTGTTAATTAATTTATCCCGAACCCCAGCTCGTAACAATACTAATAACACTATGGTATACCTGAGAATCGAACCCAAGACCTCTAGCGTATCAGTCGAGCTTAGGACCAGGAGGCAGTTTTTTCTTGATTCAATTTAAAATATTAATAAGTACCAATGTATCTTTATAAATAACAAATATATACAATGATTTTTTTGAACAAACTAATATTTTATATTATAGGTACTTAGGAACTCAGATCAAATAAAAAGTAAAGATGGAATTTGCGAACAAAGAAGTGAGGCCGGGTAAAACTACGCCTAGCCGTGTACAACACATAATTACACGCACACATGTATTAGTTAACAACGCCTTATCTTGTCGGTCGAGCCTTCGATAGCTCGACTGACAAGATATGGCGTAGTTTCGGTATACGTGTGTGCGTGTAATTGTGTGTTGTACACGGCTAGGCGTAGTTTTACCCGGCCTCACTTCTTTGTTCGCAAATTCCATCTTTACTTTTTATTTGATCTGAGTTCCTAAGTACCTATTATATAAAATATTAGTTTGGAAGTTTAGGTTAAAAAATCAATAATAATTTATATTTCGTTAAAACTAATTTCGTTAAACTAACTTTTATAAATTATATTATTTCATCCTCCGCATAGACTCAAGGACTGGAAAAAGTATTTAATGTACATACATAGATAATATCTATAAATAGGGATAATGTCCTAATGAAGATGTAACTAATTAATGAGCCGGTATATAGAACACCGCTCCATTCCTTCTCGTATTCTTAGAATTATCTCTGTGACCTTGCCACTTAAAAAAACTGAGCATTCTTTTTCTTTAGGTGGTTAGACCTCTGTACCTACTTTTAGTTTACGTATTATTATTATTATTTAGGATGTATACCTACTATAAAATAAAATCAAACCTGTAATTAAATGTTGCGGATAAGGCATTAAGTATCCCATTTTACTAATGTTAAATGTACTTTACATGAAAAAAGAAAACACGCCCTGAATCCTGAAAATAATATTATCTACATTGATAAGTCATTTCAGGCATAATTTTCATAGAACACGGAATATTAGATAAGTACCTACGATGATACAACGCATAATGCCAAAGTTGTTTTTTCGTAGCTCTCCTAAAAGCTGCTACGAAAGAATGCTACGACGCCTACGGTTGTAGCACAAACTATGTAGATATAACTTGAAAAGAGAAATCATTCGCTTTTCTAACGTTTAAATTAAAAATAATTTATCGATAACTGCAATCGACATACGTAGCGTTTCTAAGGAGCACCCTCAAGACAAGATTCAGCACGCGAGTCGACGCGTTGCTTGCGCCCGCGCCATGTGCCTTTAACGGATTTATAACAGGGCGAGCGCCTGCGCGTGCCGTGCGTCATTCACTCGTATACACCGCCTTTATTTGTCGGTAGTTTATAAGTGTGACCACTTTCTCCACACCTTATGGTGCAACTGATAAACCGTATCTACTTAATAAAGGGTACTAAATATACATCTTAAAGTCTTATAAGTTAACAGGGGCAACCAATAGAAGAGAGAAGCTCAAAACTTTTTGATGAATGGAGTGCTATTTTGAAGAAATTTAAAAAATGACCGCGGCGTATTTTATTGTCTAAGTATATGTTCTAATGATTTTCTCGAAATTTTCTAGACCTGTCGATATACCTATATACATAGGTATCTATAATTTTAACTAAATTTACTAACGGAGTAACTAACTTACCTGTCCCAAATCTCTGCAAGATTGTTCAATTGGAAACAAAATATCAATGCAACCTCAAATTGATTCACCAGAAAGTTACCCCAAAAATATAACATGTTATTGCCTAAACAGCCGTTGGGAGAGAGAAATATTAATTTGCATATCTCAGCAGTTGGAAGCCTATAGTTAGTTGGCCACTGCGGCGAGTCATATGGCGGGCGTCGGATGAAACCGTAAAAGCTTGACAAGTGTGCGCATGAGCTGCGCCCGCGCGCCCGCGCCGTGCACAATGCTGTGCTTTGTGTGCGCTGCGCGGACGAGACGCCTGCTCATTACAGCGAAAAAGAACAGTCTTCTCCACTAATTGCGATCATTCTTACGCGTTCCCATATTCAGTGAGCACATGTTCCCGAAGCCGAGGCCGTACGCTGCTGATATGTTGCGGTTTTCGATTACTGCGTGTGTAATTGTGTAATGACTGAGCGAGTCCTTGGCAAAAACTCACATTTGACATATCCATATATTAATAAATTATTAAATATATGGCTGTTAAGGTTTGCGGTAACTGACTGCTGGGAGAGTTCAAGATCTTGCGTGTGCGCGTATATAGAGCCTCTCACAATCGCGTCTATGGTATTTTTAAAAGGAGACAGGTATTCACTTGACTTTTGATTATTGGAAGCTATCATACACAGACATACACAGGCATGCGAACGTGTATTCTTTGACAATTTAATAGCATATGCGCTTGCACCTGTCTTTGCAAAAAGTAGGCGCACGCTTCAGGCAGTGAAGCGCGGAATTCGTCGCCGCAGTCGTCCTCTAGCCTATCTTATACGCTATTTATTGGTAATTGATTGGAAAGGTGCATTAAGCCCCAGTGTTATGTTTTTATAACGATTGACCATACTTGGATTTGCTGGGTCTTTGTCAAGAGGTCGGAACCTAAATAATTTAATGTATACATAATACATCTTGTTTTTACATTTCAGGGGCACTGACATAATTTAATTTGTAGGTATCTACCTATAGGTAGGTACCTACCTGTAACTGAAACTTTCTATGTAAAATATGCGTTATAATTTGATAATCCTGGTTTTCCATATCAGTTTTATTGTAGAAGGGGACTACTTGATTATGAGTGGGAACACTGGACATTCAAACTAAAAGTGGGTAGGTATTTACGTTACTGTTTATTTCGTGTCGTCTTGATCATCTCTCGCGGAAGGCAGACTGATAATCATTAGTCCTTTTTTTTATCAGTTGAGTGTCCTGTCCTTCTAAAATTAGTGTCACTGTGCAATAGGTAAACCTACCTATGGAAGGTAATCGTTACTATTTATCATGATCTTTAGAAGACAATTTTGGCTGAACCGTAGCTTCAAGAAATAACGAAAAGCATTTTCCATTTATCAAAGAAAATCCTAAGAATTCTATAAATATAGTTAACATATTTTTTTCATTTTCAATTAAAGCGACATCTTTTGCAGACATGGAACTTATTGAAATGTCTAAATTATGAACCGTTCAGGTTTTATTTCTGTGGGCTACGATCAGTCTGGTTTGGGCGGTTCTCTGGCGCTCAGTGAAGATGTCTGCGCGAGTTAACGCGTGCCCCGCGGCTGCGGCTGCGGTCGCTGCTCATGTCCGTTTAATGAGTGTTTTAACTACTGTTGGTAAATCATGCGTTTACGTCCTTCAGGCTCAGATATACGACGCCGCGAATCACCTGCTCATCATGATTCAGAACTTAAAGGCAATTACCATATGCAATCGAATAATACTTATCAACAACAGAAAGGTTGAACGCAGAGGCCCATAAAATTTATAAGATTTTCAGTAAAATCGTCATTAATATGAGAATAAAATGTTATGTGTACCTTAAGCTATATTTTTATTTAACGACACAATATTTTTATTCATACACACACCAATGGAAATAAACCCGGCAATGTGGTGTCCCGCGCGACGACTTGAAATTCGGTTACAAAAAAATTAGGTTACCGCAATTAACCACCAAAGGTGCCGCGATTTTGCAGGCGGATAATGAATGGGCAATCACGTGCCTTTGATAAGTACGCGGGGTGACCAGACAGCGGTAACCGTTGGTTGTGAAGGAGCTACGTCTCGGCGGCCGGCGATGAGGTTGGCGCGAGGGACGAGGCAGGTCGGCACAGCGCTGCCATGCGCGCGGCGCACGGCGGGGAGCAGGCGCGGGCAGGTGCCGCGAAGGCCACTCGGGGACCGGGAGCGCGTCGCCTCCAGTTAATTGATTCCAATCTGAGAAGCGGCCCGCGATAATTCACTCCATAAGTGAGTGTGCATCCACTCTCGTTCTTTGGTAATTATAAAACGGTCGACAGGTAACGGCATTTCTTATTCCTATTGTTTTTTAATCAATTATTTTAAAGATGCGTCTTAACATTTTGTTCAAAATGAGTTTGTAACAATAAAAAAAAAATCGATAGCTCATCTTTAATTAGCATTGTCTTTGATTTATTATAATATTTATTTGTGTTCTATTGTGCAGAAACATCTTTATTTCTTATTCGTTTTTTAAAGCACTATGTTATTAGGATCAAACCATATCCGTATAAACAGAATACTCTAAATTACTTCAATGTAAATACCAACACAGACATCAGGTTCT
This sequence comes from Subacronicta megacephala, assembly GCA_958496365.1. Lineage (NCBI taxonomy): Eukaryota > Metazoa > Arthropoda > Insecta > Lepidoptera > Noctuidae > Subacronicta > Subacronicta megacephala. The sequence continues at coordinate 6,535,508 of OY292515.1, read as the reverse complement.
TATGGTAAACGTGAAATATCATACCTACCTAACACAAGAACCTGAAAATGATATATTTATTCTGTATTAAACGATCATTTCTCAAGTACTCATACATGTACATTGCAGAACCATTGATTTTCATTAAGTATAGCCTAGAAGACGGTGGCATAACAAAAAACGAGCTTTTGGACCGTAGCGAAGTCGCGCGCCGCCTGCGCCTCTGCGCGGCCGCCGAGAGCCGAGTGAACCGATTTAATTGCCGTCATTAATCCGTGGACAAGACCGTTTCCTTTGCACAGTGGCTATTTTGAGTGCGCATCGCAATTTTTCTGTTCATTTTACGGGAGCAATAATTGGTATCGATATTAAAATGACTCAAGGTATATTTAAGGACCGAGATCATTTTTTAGAAATTGACAATCAATTTAGGTTATTGATTTATTAACACATTTTGGCATGATACATTTATAAAAGAGTTTTAAACTTGAAGGTGACATTTGCTGAATTCAGTTTTGGCTTGCGCTTTCTTTGCTTTGTTTTCATAAATAGGAACGGTTAATAAATGACAAATACGTAATTTATATTATATTTTTTAGATTCATATCATAGCTTATCTATAAAGATCCTCGTTACATGAAATCGAGAAAGGATTTAAATAATATAATTTGTCGATGGAGCCGTAATGAAGATACTCGCACCTTTAGACCGAACCGGGTTTTTAAAGTTTTTGTTTTGTCTCTTAATCGCGAAGAACTACAGTATTAACGATAAATGATATATCAGTAAGTAGATACTTATTCTGACAGGAAGCGAAACACTGGATAAAAAGAAACTGTAAACTAAACTAAGTATATAAAACACTTTGTTAACTTATGTGATTAAAATCAAACACAAAAAATGCTAATCAAAGGGCGAGTGTTTTGTAAAGTAGCTGTTTCCATATATGTAAGCAGACGGCGGCGGGTAGCGGGTATTGGCGAACGGTGCGTGTACGACTCGCGCAGACTGAGGCGCACGCGCCTAGTAATTACGCGCAAAAGGTCGCGCGCGCACATTGCGCTCGCTTGCGCCGCCTGCGCATGCCCCATTCTACCACCATTACATCGCCTCGGGCTCATCTTCACTTTCAAATAACATTCAACGCACTATGTACTATGTAGGCACTATTGAAATTAGATCCTGTAACATGATCGCATTCAATCTTTCTCATGTTCAGTGTAGGGATTGTTAATATAAATCTTACGTAAACAGACGTGACATTATAACGGAAATATTTAAACATACGTATTTTTTAATTGACTGCACGTTTTGTATAGTGATAGAGCAGAATACTTACTTTTACTGTGCCTAGGGCCTCGCCGTTGCGATAAGTGTCGAGTTCGATTCCCACCCGAGTCAAATATTTAGATACGTGATCGACAGTTATTTCTTCCTAATCTGGGTGAACTTTGTGTACGTTTATTACTTATATGTTTGTAAACCTTCTGCAACACAGGCCTATTTATGTGCGAGAGCTGTTTATTTAAGAAAATAAATATAAAGTTTTGTCGATTGAGCGTTAAGGGGACGTACTTATTCAATATGTATATCACTTAAGAAAATAAATAAAAGTTAATATTTCTCATCCTAAAGATCTTTGTTGTAAACTAAATAAACCATCTTCTTCGCTGAAAAGCACATATATATGCAACCTATAAATTTATTAATCTAGTAACAATTTTTTTAATCTTCTAGAAATAGGTTCATTAGTGCTTAACGGTGACACGTCACAAAGAACGCGTAATAAAATTATTCTGTATACGGCAAATTTCCGCAAGAAACACTGTTTATCAAGATTGAGATGAACAATTAGATATAAGTCTCAAGTTCTATTTTGCTAAATTATGTAGGGAACATAGAAATAATATTGGCAATGACATTTTAATGTTTAAAAAGCAGTAAGTAGGTAGGTATATCATTAGGTAATGGAATGCCAGTTAGTAGGAAACTAGGAACGAACAAAAACGCTGCAAGATTATACAAGTATCTCAAATACTTATCTACTTTACAAAATTACCCTTAGTTTACCTATGCAATAGACGCAAAAATACGATTAATAATGCATATACCATAGATGTCATATGGCAAATGAAGAAATAATCACTGGAACATAAATATATTCCATTTCGCTGACCGTGCCTATGAGATATTTATGTAAAAAACCCATCGCATTATTGGCGCAATACACGCAAGTAATTTGATTAGATTTTTGCAAGATCATATCTGCTATTAACTGGTATTCATTAACCAAGGCAACTAAGTATTGAAATTCCGGGACATCATCAAAGTTACGCTCTTGGCAAAAATTATTCTTTTCACTTCAGTAGCTCAAACATGTAGGTTTTGCTGCCTGAAATCAGTGAGCAAAATGCGATTTTGCTCACTGAGTGAGTTACTTCGTTAACTTTTTTTTTTTCAGATCATTGATCACTATTAAGATATCTTATTCAGCCTTGGGTTAATCATACAATTCGAAACATTCACACTCTATCTCTTTCCCGCCATTAGAAAGAGAGAGAGACAAAGACCAGCCCTTTCGAAGTTCCGATTTTGAATTCGACCTCAAAGACAAACACGTTCGGAATTTCGTACTAACTAAAGAAATTTTGCAAAAAGGAAATTATGTCTTTTAATGTAATTTATTGAATTTTAAACTTATTGTTGTATTTAAACGAAAATAAGTATTTACTGCAAATAAAACTAATATTTAACCTGTAAATATTTATTCCTAAAGTGTTCTCGCTGCTGAAGTGAAAAGTTATGTGTGAATCCCTCGCCACACTCAGGATTCAAAATCAGCACTCGCAGCAAAAAACGACTTTGCTCTCTTGTTGCACAAATAACTATTGTTGGTACTTCAACTGTAACTAAAAAAAAAACAACTATTGGATTTCTAGATCTTACCAGACCTGATGCAAGTGACCATCTTATTAGGATAAAGTTTTAAACGAAGCATGATTGCCTTTTAACAAAAATAATTATAAAGCTTATCACAGATATATTTAAAATACAGCAAAGCAAGCATAGATTTTTCTAGACGACTTCATCAACATAATATCGTAAATGCTTTTAACGATTGCATTTAGAAGTACCTACGTTAAGTTAAGCAAAAAGGTAAACTGAGTGCCAGTGTTAAGCTTTAATATTGCCATAGTAAATTGTATATAGGTGGTGGTGGTATGTTGGTTGACTCTATTTGAATGTGAAGATATTTTAAAGATTTTATGGATGAGGACCTATGGGTATATAGCACAGTACCGGCCATGATTGCATTTAGTAAGTAGTATTATGGGTTCACCAATGAATTTACATAATATTGTAATAAGTATTGTCGATCGACTTATAATATATGTGCGAAAAACGTAAAAAATATATCCACGGACAAAATTCGAGGCAATTTATAAAAGCTATGCATTATTCTGTAATGTTGTAGGAGAAGAAAGGTATTTAAATCGATATATTATATAAAATAATAATATAAAACATAACTGCCTCGTTGGTCTAGTGGTCCCAATCGTGACTGCTACGCTAGAGGTCTTGGGTTCGATCCCCAGGTCGAGCAGTGTTATTGAGGTTTTCTATGAAATTCTCAGTAGCAGCTCGGAGTCTGGATTAATGCGTGGTGAATGGCAATAGGTTCGCCCCCTATTACATGGGACCCAAACATACCGGCGAACTGTGGGTGTACATTAAGTACACCTCTGCCTAACCCTTCGGGGAATACAGGCGTGATGTTATGTTATGTTATATTATAAAACAAAGTCCTCTGCCACGTCTGTCTGTCTGTTCGCGATAAACTCAAAAACTACTAAACCGATTTTCATGCTGTTTTCACCAATGGATAGAGTGATTCAAGAGAAAAGTTTATATTATAATACATACATACATAGTAGAGAAAAGCTGAAAAACAAACAAACATACAACCAAATTCTATTAAATCATTATATGTGGTCGGTCCTGTACAGAATAACTAATTCGTATTTATTGAGTCTTTGTGCCGTACATTGATGTTAGGTAATTTAAACGTGTGTTATAGAACGTTCTAGGTTTTGGTAGATAATAATAAAATTAATACCTACTTATGCATTGAACACCTTCGTATGTCGATCCTTAATTGTAGTCTTCATTTTTATTTTAGTGAATTATTTTTTTCTTTGCAATCTGAAAATCTTTTATCGCGAGCTTGCAGCTGAATAAACAATATTGTAATTAGTAGCAGCGATTTATTTGAGGAAACACCCAGCAATTGTGAAAATAAAATGATTTAATATTTAACTTTTTTAAATGAAGAAATATTGATACTTACCTACACTTTCAAGGACAAGAAGTTTGGTTAGTCCGTAATAAAACAATACCTACATTCTTTGCACATCAGAAGCCGTTAATAATATGATAAAGATGTTTCCCGATTAATTGTTGGTTCACCACGGTCATTCCGTCCGTTTAATTATTAAAAGCCGATTGGAATTAAGTGTTGGCGGCGACGGCATGTGGTAGTGGCACAACAAAAGCTCAATTAAGTTGGCACGACCATGAATTTCTTGTGTTATGATTGTGCGACAAGTACGCGCGTCAGTCGAAGACTGGTGCGACGCGTCGTGGCTCACTGCGTCCACTAGTCGAGACATCTGCCGCTGCCTTTAAAGCCCAACGGACAACACTTTTAACCTGCTTAAGCAACAGTACTATAGTCAATATGATTATAAATAAAAACTAAAAGAATACTTACTTACAAAGGTACCAAACCACAGGTTTAAATCAATTTTGTTAACGATTTGACACAACAGTACTTATAAAAATGAGAGAAGTCACTACACATAAAAATATACTACAAGTAAGTAATAACAACTGTCGAAGTATATGCTATACATAGATCGTAAAAAAAATCCTTTTTAACGTAAGTATAAAAAATCCTATACTAAAGTAATTAGCAAATGAAAATAATCATTTAAAATTCAATGTTACTTTGGCGGCTTTGAGTTTATATCAATGACTATAACAATTTTACGATTTCAATTAGGTACCTTTAAAGTTATAATCTAAAAGCACTCATAGGAAGCAAATGGGCATTTATTTTATATCTACATTTGAACTGAATTAAATAACTTTATAAAGCGTATTTTATAATAACTAAGTTTGATTAAGTTTTTTAGTATTACACTTTGATCTCGCGTCTCATTGATGTTATAATTATGAACAAAAATGAGATCACTTCAGTTATTATTCTAATGCGCTCTCTGGAAGATTCTGATTGTGCGTAGGAATTTGTAGAAAGTGAATAATTTCTCGCCAACTTAAAAGAGCTTGTGGCGCGTAATAGCTGAACAGGCAATATGGTTATAAATAAAACTTTCGCACGGCGCAAGCGCGTTAAATCGAATCCGACGATGGCTGGAACTCGTCCTGGCGCACCTGCGACAATTTTTATAGTATAAATTTGCATTAATTCATTTAGTCCTGTTTTCAACGCAGTGTATAAATGGGTTAGCCGGTAAGTGGTGGGATCTAGCCGCGGCCACGCGGGTGGACGCAGGCGAGCGCGGCGCGCGTCGCCTGTCGTGAACCACCTTTCAGAGTTAATCGACATAATAGTAGATTCGCTTCTGATCGAAATTGCAAGCTTTTGTCTTTAGTTGTTATAAAGAAATTCAATACAAATAAAAATGGTTATTTTGTAACTGATTTCCCACGTCCGCATTCGTCGCCATCTAGGTTACTTCGAATACACACTCGACATTTGGATAATTTCTAGTGTTTTGACATACCTGCCTACTTATGAAAAAATAATTAGAAAAGAAAGTAAGCATTTAATAAACATTTAACAAGCACACTAGCAAGTTAGCATCAGGTGTTGCATAAATCGGTTAGTTCCCTATGCTCTAGTCCCGATATACTCGACTCATAAAATACCTACATACTAAAAAGTTTCGCTATGCACGAAATAATATTACAAGTCGGGCAAATAAGCTCCGCGAAAACAACTTAGAGTACGGATTAATTTATCTACGCTCATTTATATTTAACTAGTTTTCTGTCCGTAACTTCATCGATATACTAATTCAGGATTTGAACAATATGTGTGGCAAATCTCATCCTGATTTGTCCATCCGTTGAAGGATGAACAAACATTCAAACAACGTAACTTTCACATTTTTATGTAATATAATAGTAAGAATCCGGCGAACTATGGGTGTACATTAAGTACACCTCTGCTTACTCTTCGGGGAATACAGGCGTGATGGTATGTTATTTTATAATAGTAAGAAAGGATTTGTAATACAGTCTAGTATTAACTTACAGCTCTATTCATAAAAAATCTTTAGTTAGAATTTTGATTGTCAGAAGGAGACAAAACGAATTTTAACTTAACAAACGCTTACGCATATAATATACGAAAAGCACTATAAAAATTTAAACTTTATTTCAAACACTTTTCTTTCAAACTAACTTCCATTGTATTAGTAGATTTGAAAAATTTCGTGCATAGCGGAAGTTTTTAGTAGGTATTTTTCGTATCGAGCATAGCGAACTAGAGCATAGCGGGCCTAGGTAACCAGCAAAAATAAAACCGTGATCGAGTAACATATTACCACTATGTAGGATGAAGGTACTTACTACCTATGCTGTTTAGTCGATAGTTATAAAGTTTACTAATTACTCGTATATAGGCAAAACTTCAAAAAGAAGTTGTCCTGGCAAAATATTTTATAGTTATCGCCGCCCTGAACAGCTTCGGACTCATGGGACTGCAATACCTAAGGAGCTTGCTGTTGCCTTTTTTGGGAAAGCTTTTCCCATTCAAAAACTGTATGTAGGTAGGTTCAATATATGATGGATGAAATTGTTTTTGCGTTTTTATATTAAGTATGTGTATCTACATATAACAAATGGTATGTTCTTTGCACTACCGACTTCTTAATTCTATAGAAAGTTTTTGAATTTAAGAATAGACTAAACCGTGGACACACCATCTGTGTATTAAGTCCATCCACTCACATAGATCGAATCTGTATTTACCTATACGGTGTCAGCTATTATCTTCGATGTAAAGCAAGTCGCTTTTTATCATGTAAATACAGATTTTTACTTTTTTGGCCTGCAGGCTAAATATCTTTCTTCAATCAATTGGAGTACGCTAGTCGCACAAAAAGCGACAATGTTTCGTCCGATATGAATTATATTTTTGTTGTGTTAGCTAGTCTAGCAACAATATACCTAACCGAAGAATTTTTTTTTTCTTACTAGTACATCTAAGTAGGCACATTATCAGTAGCAGGTCGTAGTAATATTCACCCGCATCTGGTGAGACTGGAACCCCAACATAGTTGGGAAAAGGCGAGTAGGCTGATGACCTATGTATTTTAAAAACTAGTTATCTTATGATTTGACTAATCTATGGAGAGGAGCTCGTTCGCCCGCATTTGGTACAAAAAGTTGAGTAAAAGGTTGCCACAGTCGAAAGATTTGTAAAATTGTGATATAATATAAGAATCTACAGCTACTTTTGTAGGTACTTATGACGCAACAAATTCATGTGTATGAACAAATCATGACAATTCTGATAACACCCTCCCGATTACTGTTTTATATCAAAGTGACATTTATCAGTGGACATTTACGACTGATATGATGCGCAGGTTTCATTCACTTTCCATTTCACCGCCGAGGACTAAACAGGTTTATTTCACACCCAATTTACTCGCAGACTTAATAAAATACACACGTGTTGCTTACAAGGCAATTCACTTAAGAGTTAGGTGAAGTTATGTAACACGTGGTGTAGTATAATGACAATATAACATTAGACGTTACGAGGATCCGGGCTAACCGTCTCGGCGTGACGTTAACCTTCCTTTGTTTATTTATTTACTGAGTTTATTCCACATTTTCTCATGGCATACACTGGGAAGAGTCAAAACAAGACTTAGAAGTATATAAATCGAGTTTTTTTTATATTTTAACATGTTGGCATTGAATCGTCGAATCCGGTTGATTTGTTCACAATAATATGCTGTTGCTGGTTTTCAAATAAAATGATTACCTACTTCTGCTTGTGATAATCAGAATGCAAAGTCCAATCTTTGAGAATGTGGTAAATTGGTTCAATAACTCACCAAAGCGCTTTTTAAATACTTCATAAGACAAATAATAAATTCAAAATACTGAAAGAATCAAAATATATTTAAACGACTTCAAAAAAGTTATATGTATGTTCACCGATTTCTCCGTCAATTGCGAACTGCTTTTGAATCCCGGAGAAATCGAGGGAACTCTTCAAATATTATATGCATATACCTATAGCATTTCGTAGATAGCAATATAGTTTAGTTAGTTAGTTGTATTTTTTAAAGTAACTCGTTCGTTTGCTCTCGAAAAGCATAATTTGGTGAAGTGGAACCTGATGATGAAGGTCACCGCTGCACCGCAACTCCTCAATAATAAGTATCGTAGCGTTTGCGATTCGAATATGTACTCTTATATAGTTGCAATTTATGCTGGTTACAATGCATATGTTGCAGTACATACCTGGAGAACTCCTCAATAATGAATGTAAAAGGTGATGAGCAGTTGACATTAGGTTATTGTAACTTAGGTAAATTACAATCTTACCCACTGAAAAACGATGTGATCACTAATTTTTTTTAAATAAAATAACTTTTAACAAAAAAATTAAAGCCGCCTTCATTATTTTTGAAGGCGGTTTTACATGTTTTGGTAAAACATATTTTATTTATTTATAAATAACAAATAAGACCTGAAAACACCACAACATACACTAGTCAACATCACATTTTTTATAGTAATGAATTAAAATAAACAATAAATAAATATCATATAAATATATATACTAAAGAAATGATAAATTAACTCTGAACGCCTAAACTTCTGAACCAATTTCGATAAATTTTGGTATACCTACAGCTTTACTCAATCAGAAACAATAAAATTTACTTTACTTTACTTTACTTGATCAGACCTTTGAGAGATATAGGCAATCTTTTGTCCTTTCAAATTCATTTATTTCACATAAAATAGGGTACATTATAATTATGGTCTTAGTCTACTCGTATTGCATAGGTCAGCCTATTTTGTCTTAGGAAGACAGTGAGATTTTGTCAGAAGTGACAATTGAAGTCCAAGAGTCCAATGGCAGTTGCGTATAATTTATAGATTTTTTATTGTAACCGAAAGACACTGACCGTCCAATTCAATTTTTAAATGAGATAGCTGGGCAGACTCTTTATCATCTGAATGTCTGTTTAAGAATAATACGTATTTGGCAAATCAAATCAAATACTTTATTTCCATTAGACCATTATTACAGGTACTTTCTTATGTCAAAACTAAAGGCACGGTTCCAAATAGAGAAGTGCCGGCCAGAAACTCCATTAAAAGGTACTCTTAAATAATAAAAATGCTTACAATGTTTTTATTCCGAGCACAATTTAGTTCTATCAATTTGATAATAATGCAGTAGGTATAATGTCAAAGATAAGTATAGATCAGGACCACTAATTCCAAATGTCTTCGAAAAAGATATCAAATCAAAATCCGGATTGAAATACTAGCATGCCAGAGCAGACCTGTCTCGACAGACGGCACACATTCTACTACGAGTTTGATGTGTATATAACGTCGAGACAAATCGGACAGTTCTGAGTTATACACCTCCTTGGTTTGTATAAAAATGTATCTGTAAGGTTTAGTGGTCGACCCTTGAATCGCTTACGATGGATCCACCATATGGCGCCCGACATGCGCCTGCGCCCGTGCCCGGCTAAATTGTAGGTTATATCAATTGGACTTATTCAACAGGGGGACCTAACGTTTGAACGAAGTTGGTGTTAGTATAATTGTTTGCACTTAAAACGACGAGTTTATGTACCGTTACAAATTGTCACGGATAGCCATAAGTTAAAGTTTTTAATTTAAATCCATATATAAACCCTCTTTTCAGAGCAGGTAGGTTTATTGTTTTATACATAACTTGATGTTTATTAATTAAAAATACCATGTTTGAATGTGGAAGAAGCGAAAGAGATATGCAAGAGTCGTAGCAAGTGGCAATCCATAGTTTCTGGCTACCCCTGTGGGAAAAAGGCGTGAGTGTATGTATGTATGTATGTATGTATGAAAATAACATTGTCAAATCAACCCTTTTTTGAATTGAACAATCTTTGTGAAAGTCATTTGACGTCATGTCGTTGGGTGAAACAAACCCTAGAGAGGCATAGGAACCACATTATTATTAACTTTGTTCTCGAAATATTGATCATCATCATCAACCCTTTCGTTCGTCCCGGTGCTGGACACGAGTCTCTGATCAGAACTTAAGGGATTAGGTTGAAGTCTGAGAAACACCCTCGTCAGCCGATTTATAAGTACATAAGCATAGTCATGTACATACACTAATTTACAGTTTACCAGGTTTCACTTTAAGATTTGAACATTATTTGATGAAATGTTTAAGGTGACCAGGAAAAGCGGAGGACAGGCTGAAATAGCGCACACCAGGGGAGGTCCACGTCCAGCAATGGACTGTTGATGATGATGATGAGGTAAGCAGATAAAACAAAGTTTGTTATGCAATTTACTTTACAATTATTTTTTTTTTTATAAAAAGCTTACTAGCAATATGGGTTACACGTTACTAGTATTCTTGTTAACCCCTCGTACTAAGCTAATTGCTTGTGTTACGAGTGGGTTTCGAACCGGCAACCACATGATCGCAAGTCCGACGCCCTAGCCATTAGGCTAACGCCGCTTAAAACGACGAGTAATTATAGCTTATTTATCCAATTGTACCTACTGTTACTATTAGTATTGATACACAACACTGTAATTTAATTTATTTACATATTTACATAATTAAAAAACACTCAAAAAGAATTAAAACATTTACATCTATCACTATGTTTATGACCGTTAGCGATGGCAATTGGAATCACGTTGAAAATAAGCAAGAAAATTGGCCATAGAATTCCCTTTTAGGGTTTTTATATATACATATACCATCACGCCTGTATTCCCCGAAGGGTTAGGCAGAGGTGTACTTAATGTACACCCACAGTTCGCCGGTATGTTTAGGTCCCATGTAATAGGGGGCGAGCCTATTGCCATTCACCGGGCACAAATCCAGACTCCGAGCTGCTACTGAGAATTTCATAGAAAAACCCAATAACACTTTGCTCGACCTGGGGATCGAACCCAAGACCTCTAGCGTAGCAGTCGCGATTGGGACCACTAGACTAACGAAGCAAAAAAAACCTAAAACCCTGACTGTTTTAGGGTTTTTTTTTGCCAAAAATTTACATCATTAGAAATGATTGAAACCAGAACAAATCTACGTCTATTCGATTTTACTACCCCTCTCATCTCCGTTGAAAACTATGACCAATCGTTTGAGAGATTAATTCCCACTACGTGTCGACATTTTAATTGTTACACATTGTTTTAGATGGAGGCAATATGTCGGAGGCGGCGGGCCGTTATCTGATGAATTATGTCCGTTATGATTGGCAAACAAACAGTATGGCGCCGCCATATGTCGCGGCACGTGCGCCGGCGCATCCAACGCGCTGCTCACTCACCAGTGAAACTGTAAACCACAGCCACTTTAGATGGATAGATTGTACATTCAAGAGATTTATTTTGTTTTATATTGTTAAAGTGCTCAAATATAGCGTGTACAAATCTTACCACTATATTCTAGTATACTCGTATTTAACCCTGTGGGCTTGGATAAACGGCATTTTTATATATGCAGTAGTGTGTATGTAGATACAAGCATTTTATCCATCATAATACTCGTACTTCTTTCACTTTAACGAGTACCTACCTACTTAAACACGAAACGTTGATGCGGTAACCGAATAGCCATCCAACTTGCAAGCCCATAAGCCTCATAGGTAAGAGGTCTGAGTAGGTAAGTCCGTCTTTTTTTAATCATAAAAAATATCCTACCTGATTTGCTTGTGATTGTAATCCCATTACAGAATACTGCATCGTAGCTGAAAAAAAGGGTAAGGAAACTCTATTTGTTATAAGGTCTATGGACCAAGAAGCCAGTGCGCGTATGCCGCCCATCCGTCAGTGTAATCGCTAGTTAATCATTATTCGGTTGATGTGGTTCATTTTGCTTCACCCTACATGGATTATAATTCATAGCCAATTTTAGGCGTGCAAAATTTTGAAAATATTTTTTTGCACAAAGTATTTACCAATGATGTGCAGTCTCAACGAGGCGGGTTTTAACAAACAAGCCCGTATGGCTCGACCGCGGACACCGCGGTGCGACCCTAACGCTGACATTGAACTCTACAGATGAGTGACAGTGGGTTAAACTGAACACTATAGTTCCGATATTTCGTCCTTTTTAGTATTAAAATCTTTTTATCATCGTCATTTATATTCATCTAGTACTTACTTTGAAACACGAATTCCACCTCTGTAAACCTTATTGCTTTTCCCGAGGGTTAATTAAAATCCAGCTGAATAACAGAATGGCTTCAAAATCATTACCGTAGCAGAAAGTGTAATATTGGCCGAATCCTCTATATTACGGTACTTTTTGCTACGATATTTATGGCTAAAGCGACTTATCTTGGTTTTTCGCAAATAATTTGGCCTAAAATAGTGGAATCCGCAAAAAAATCAGTATACACCTAAATCTATTACCATTTTTAAGAAAAAGTTGAAATACTAAATCATCAATAAGTTATTGTTTATGTCGCAATTTCTACTACAATATAACTAGAATATGTTATGGCCGAATAATTTGCGAAAAATCAAGACAAACTTGAATTTCGCGCCCAAGGCTGCCGCTTTAGGCTAACTAAACCAACAGTTTTAGTAGGTACTTAGTTGTTAATACATAATAGTTGATATCGAAATTTCTACGGCCATGGTCCTAGAATGTGATAAAGACGATCAATTTTCGAAAAACCAACAAAAAAACTATTTGGCGCTAACCCAAGGAAGGAGGATCCGAGGAATCAACAAAAACGTCCAAGGAGAAACGATCCGCCATTAACAGTATTACATCAAGCTCGCTGACATATTTTATATGCTCCAGTAACTTGAAGAACGAGTTTCTTCCAAAATCAGTTTGATGTACTTAGGTAAGTTAATTATATTCAAAACGTTCGTCGAGCGCATTGTGTGAACGCGTCTTGCCACGCAAGAGCCCCAGCGTCGCCTCGGCCGCCGCCGTGTGTGTGATATCATTCGTCGAAAGCTGCGCGTACCTACGAGTTCCGAGCTATGTCTGCAATCATCAACTACACAGCACAGAACTCTACACCAACTAATGACTCGTCTGCTGCCAGTGATAGCTGCTCAGTGCTACTATTTACTACTTCGGAGTACGTAGTGCTATCACTAACAGTGATAGTATTTATTGTCGGTTTAGTGTCGTGGATATTTATTGTGAAATTTCGGCATTTCCGAAATTATGTCTTGCTGAGCATAACCTTTGCGCGAATTATTAGCTGGTTGTTCGTGAACTTTAATCAGGAAAAATGCTATGAAGAGCTAAATTTTAGCAGGATTATATCACCATTTTGGTACACAGTAGTATATTTGGCTATTTACAAATACTTGAGACTAGTTTTGCACCTTTGGCTGGTAGTTCTGTGTTGGGTTTTTTACGTAGATATTGTCAAAGTTTTTGGTTCTAACGTCAACAGAAGGTACCTTAAGACTACCATATTTGCGTGGGTCATACCTTTTATCGGAGTAGTAATTGATAATATACTCCCCATTGTGTATTACCTAACTAATTATTATAACTACCTCACAATAGAAGAGGAAGAATTATTTTATCAAGCAAACTTTGCCGTTAATCATATTATTCTATTTAGTCCTTTGATAATTAACTTATTTGTTTCTATAAAAGTGTTTTACACTTTGTTTAAAACATCCGCTGCAAGTGGAAAATCTGTACTAAATTCTCGTCGCATCTTCATAGCTGCATTAATATTTTTGGTTAGCGGAATTGTATTATTATCAATACCATTAATGGTGGTATACGATATCCCAGAAATTGCAGATATAGTTATTGAATTTCTACAAATTATGGCACTAAACGTATATTTTATCTTAGTAAAAAGTAACCGCGAGTTATGGTGGGATTTTTATGTGAAACGGTTGAAACCAAGACCTTGTGCTATTGGTTTACATCCGAAAAAAGAAATAAATCTATCTAGTATATAAATGTGTGTTGTGTGATTCGTCTGTGTGTTCCTCCGACCTTGATTTGATTGCGATGTAGTTATTGTTAGTTTTGCTATCGCAATTCCGATGCACTCACGGCTACAGCCGCGCGCCGCGTCATTATTAAAATTCATATCACAATTAAAATTAATGAACTTAAATTCATGCTTATTTTTTATTATTTTTTAGCATTAAATATTGCGAAATGTTCACAAAGATATGAATTTTCCAATAACCAGAAGGACGCAGGTTCAAATCCTGCCTGAGATCGAAATTTCTTTCACTAGAAATTTTCTTTAATTGGAAAATTCATATCTTTGTGAACTTAAATTCATGTTTCGTTTGGTCCCAGTTTGTTACTGAATATCATTCAGTCTTAGGTAGGTATTCGTTATGCCAAGATGTTCTGATAAATATATAGTTCATTTAGCCTGAATTGTACCAAAACTAGTAAACGCCTCCCGCCGCTATTACCATGTCAGTCAGTTGCCCACAATTGTAAACCAGTCTGGTTGGAACGCGTCAAAGGTCATTGAATTTAATCGTATACTCCAAAACCCAGTTCTCTAAAAAAAAATGATCAAGTAATTTTATTTAATTAGTTCGCCGCTATGGAGGGTAGAATATAAGGAGGACCATCTCAGTGTATTAAAAAGTGTCCATTGAAAGGGAGCAAATTAAGGTGGCGCTGTAGTAGCAAGTGGGAGAATTTAAAGAAAATATTTATTTTTATTTCAGGAGTTTCATAGGTTATTATTTACTAAATTACAGTTGACTACGTAAATAGTTGAGATTTTAAATACTGCATATTTCTTAACTACAGAAGTCAAGAGAAATCTACATTCATATCATTTCCACTTGCTACACTAGCGCTAGTTCGGTGAGTGTTCGAACTATAATTTGCTGTATACAAGTGGACACTTTTTCGACTAATCCCCCATACAAGACGGTCCTCCTTTCTTCTACCCTCAATATTCGCCGCGCATATATATATTGTAGAAACAACTGACAACAAAATGACAACTGTTCTACAGCAAGCTAAGGGCTCCATCTTCAAAAGAATTTAGTCCTTACCAAGAAGGATATCGTGTTATGTATTACTGACACTGGCGGTTATTAAAATGGGTATACTCGCAACATAGTATCTATCAACTTTACCTTACTTTAGTTTGCTGCTTTATGTGTTTACCTACAACTATGTCTAAATTTAATGTCTCTAGTGCATACAACCTGTTTTTTATGCTTTAATTTGAACAAAACCTTGCGAATGTTAAAATAATATATGAATGACAATGAGCACCCGTCTCCCCTGCGGTGTCGCAATGTAAGACGTCGACACCGCACGTGGTGTCGTCGAGGCGGGCGCGGGCGCGGGGGGCGCGCGGTGCGCCCCTATGCCGTTCGTAGCGTAGTGCGGTGATTTGCATGCTCCTCAAGCGAGCTGATCACATGCACGATAACTTTAACAGCTTCGACGGTTATAAATAACACATGACGCAACGCTAATCGGTTAAATCAAACTTTATTTGTGGGCACTTAAATCTAATCAAAGCTATTGATGGCACACACTAGATTAGATTTTATACCTAAATACTAACTTTCCGCCCACGGCTTCGCCCGCGTGGTCTCTCGACTTTTCTGTAGGTAATATAATATGTATTATACATATAAGCCTTCCTCGAGAACCACGCTGTCCATTGGTGAAAACTGCATGAAAATCGGTGCAGTTGCTTTTTAGTTTATCGCGAACAGACGAACGCAGCAAAGGACTTTGTTTTATAATATGTAGTGATAGTGATAGAGATTTGAGATCTTAATTTGAAAAAGCCCGTTTGCTATTTGATTCTTTACCTAACAAGAATATGTGTATTAAGGTATCTAATACTAATATTAAAAAATACCTACTGCCTTTAAAATAAACAAATTCTAAGTATTGTAAATTAAAAAAAAAACTTACATCGGGTAGGTGATGAGATATTGGTTCCCACAGGAAGCTATTAGCCCCAAACTGCGATGCCCAATAAACAATGATAAGATTGCAAATGTGTTTATAGACCCTACTAAACAATTTTATTATCTCCATCTATATTTTCAATTAAGATAAAAAAGTAATTCAAATAAAGGGGAACATTTTAAATAACATTTCGCGACGAAGGAAACAATATATTTTAAGGTTTACGCGATTAATGTATCGAACTTTCCATAGCCAGCGATAAAAGACAATAAACCAAATAAATTATTATTGCGAGGTATATCTATTATTAGAAGAAGATATTAATTGCGCGTACGCACCTGGGCTTGCAGGTGACAGTTTCAATTTGGGGTCAGCCATGGTTTTGACACCGTTGCAACATTTAAAGTTGTGAGAATTTTACACCGTAAAGATACCTGTAACCATGTAAGTTCATATATTATGTTTCAACAATTGAGTATTTTAAAAAAATCGTTCATTAAAATCTTTTTGCGTATGGAACAAAAGTTGTATGAAAATCCATGTATATTTTTCTAATATTTAGACATCAACGCGTTGTCTGCACCTCTGACAACACAATCGAATTTGAGATTTTAAAAACCATCCCTCTTGCCCTATTGTTACAGCCATAGGATTCGTCACATTCGTCCCGACCATGTATGTACGGTACAGTAAAATCAGCGCATTCCATCAATGGTCCCTCGATGTACCTACAGGAATGTACTTAGTTAAAATGAAAGTCGTTATAAACACTTTTCCATTTATTTAGAATATTCAATATAATTATCACATGTCTGTAAGAGTTGACAATAAGCACGCCAAGCATTCTGTATCTGACCATGAATGTCGGTAACCGATCTAGGTACTCTGCCAGACCAGCACCAGTGGAGAACATGGTGAATAGCTTTAGGTGCGACACGGTTGGCTCAATTTGCGTTTAGTCCAAGTCGGTGCGAGAATCGAATCGAATTCTAGGCATTCTAAATAGATAGATAACAATATTCTGACCGATTTGACTCACCGGCTGCTGTCGATGAATCGCCTCCGTCGTTGGCTTGATTCGTGAAAGGAAAGAACAAAATTATAATCTAAAAAGATTCTTACTTTCGTACGTTATAAGGTCATGGTTCTAACCTAACCAATATTTAGGTATATGTCAGTTTTGATATATTTTTGGATTACATAACGGTTTATATCTTACTGCGACATATACGTATTTATTTTTTCGTATAGCTTTGGGAATGTATATTTTTATTGAACCAAAAGCGATTTGTGACAAACGCGAAATGAACGAAAGCAAATTGAACCAATCGCGCCTACAGGGTTGAAAAACACAAAAAACAAAGAAGATATCACACTAACATGTTAATATTATTGTAATAAAACATACCCATAACCTGTTCCACGAGGCTGTGTGAGCTAGATTTAAAAACATTGAAACAATTAGGGCTGTATTCTCTAAGAAAATTTCACAATTAACATGGGCAGTATTATAAATGAAACTGCTTGGAAAAGCGAATTATACACGAAAAATTTTCTGTTTAAACTAATAATTCTTCGGAGTAATGAAACTCAATTTTCTTATCGTAAAAATGTTTTAGTGCCAAAGCAAGGAAATGAGAATACGGGCCTTAGCAGTTTGTGACAGATCACCTATAAAAAAATATATCTCATAGGTGACGAGCCGAACGATTGTAACGCCTAGGTATTGCATAACATGTTACAAAAATTATAGCAGCAGAAATCTTAATTCGGTCAGTAAATTCCCTGAATCTTCAACAACGTAGTAAATAGAGTAGAACCCTATAGGCAGCCGATCTAAAATGTTGGAAACTGGCGTGAAGGTTCAATAATTAAAATGTATTTGCAGTTGCTATTAACCGTAAAAAAATAAGTGTATCTTGTTGTGTTTCACAAAATCGCATTTTATTATTGGACCCAATGGTGAAGGATGTATTCTCGATATATCCACTGACGGATTTTTAATTATATTTTACAGTTCTTTAACGTCAATGGATATTTAACACACTAGTAATGAGTCGTAAAATTGATGTAATAATCAGGTTTCAGCTGAAGATTACCAAGACAACATTTGCAAACAGGATGAATACATTGTGTTAATGCTCTGAATGGGTTCAAGTAGGTTCAAGTGCACCTGTGTCACATGGTCGTATAATTACGGCAAAGCTAGAGAGCCCATTGATTTCGTGATGCTAAATGAAATGATATAATTGTACCCATTATTATTGTTATAATTAATCTTTGTAAATTTGCATAATAAATCGAAACTTGTATTTTCCTAGCACCTTAATGCATGCTGATCAGCCTATAATTGAGGCTACACCATATACATGTGTAAATTCATTGTATCCTTTGTATGAACTATTGGTGTTGTATACTTTGTTGGTTTTCCTTGAATAAAATAAAATAAAATTAATGAAATACCGATAATATCAAATAATATTGATTTGTCCAATTCACCTTGTCAGTATTATGTCTCGAGTTATAAAAATATCCTTTGCATATAATATAGATACTACTTAATGTTGTTCAATGGCGCGTAACTAACGAAATGTTAATTATTCCTATACAGGAGTGCGACTAAGGTGCACTTATTTTTACGATTTGCCGTACGATAATAATGATGCACTTATTTCCAACAATTAGTTTTTGATACACAGATAAATTCAAAATGTAGCTAACCTAGTGAATAATAGTGAGTTGAATAAATGCGCCAAGTATGTTTGTACACAATATAGAATTTTAGAGAGAAAGTTAACATAAATGTCTTTGGGCTTGATCTTGATCTTAATCGTCCTATCATCTACACCGTGACTTGAGATTAACTTACAGACCGCCAAGTATTTAATCTAGCCTCATAATCTAACCTCCTTATTTAAAAATAAAATTATTAATTACTCTTGAAAATATAGAGCACACTACATTAAAACATTAATTATTGCTGTGTCAGTTTCATGTGCATATGGGAGAGAACAAAAGAAATAAAACCCTCTTTAGGTGTTAAACTTTTACTATCACATGAACTGATCCTATTACGTAGCAGTCACACTAAGTCAATTTGCGTTGTTTGTATTGTATATGTAACCAGCGGAGTTAGAAATGGTATAGATAGCCCCAGCCTACGAATCATATTAGGCTAACCTCTCAATATTATGTTGTTTCTACTACTACTAATTACACGTTATTGTTAGCAGCTTTTATATTAACATCACGTCATTGTGGCAAAGGTTTAGACGAGGCTACATATACATTGTCGTTGCAGCAATCTCAAGTTTTCGATATTGACGAAAGCACGTGGCTCACTCGCCCTCACACGCGAAAATATCTTAATTATAAGCATAAAATTATAATAAAACTAACAATAATGGTAACTAAATCTAGCATAGCAAAACTAGTTGCCAGACAGTATTTACTGTTAGAAAAACAGTATGCCCAATAAAACATTATTAGAGTGAACAACTACTAAAAAAGTAAGAAAGACTTAATATCAATAGGTACACAATAGTAGGAATAACACTTGAGATCCCAAGTTTTAACAATATAATAATTACATGAATCAAAAAATCGAAACAATTAGCTAATAAATCACGAAGAATAAACTAATTTTAATTATACACTGTTTTTAGAGGCCTATAATTAGGTACTTAAGAAAACTGATAACATTGGTGTCTATCGAGGCAGTATATATACAAATATATACATCCAGCAGGGACTGCTATAGGCTGATTGATGATGATAATGGTACACATGGACCATAAAATAAAGTATTGTTGATAGAACAGGTTAAAAAAAGTTATTTAGAGCCCCCGCAGACTACAGACTCTTTTAATAAACATTACAGGACACGCTTAATACTTAATAAAAAACGGCCTATAATAAAGTGCGGTCCAATCCGTCTGAACTATCGGACGATAGTTTACCTACTTTATACTTTGTGGGGGTTCTCAAGCTTCTGACGCAATTAACCGCTTAATTAACCATTTATTTAGATAGATATCCGGCTAAATAGAGAGGCGTAAACTTCGCCCAGTCAAATGAATGAATGAAATATTAACATTCCATTAAAAACGTTTGGCTGAAGCTGCGGCAGCCGACAGTCTAATTATTGGCTAGTCAAAATGGTCGCAAATCATTTAAATTCTTTTTAACACTTGTAATAGAATTGGCTTATAAAACTGAATACTTACAATTTATTGAAAGGTTTCCTTCCTTTTTCGGATTTTAATAAATAAGTACGTATTATAATCCCATTATTTTAGCATTAGACAGTTATTGTGTTATATTGTCGAAATGACTGGATTTTAGTGATTAATTTATTTACGAATTCTAAATTAGATACAAGCCTTAGTATTTACTGGGAAATAATGGAGCTTAATAAACGTTTATAGCAAAATAACTATGGTGTTATAACATTATTTGTCTAATGTTAGAATAAATGTAATATTATACATATTATTATTAGACACGGGTTTATGTGGTTATAAGTGCCAATAGATAACCAATTAAAATTTACAATAAGTACCTAAGTGTAATTTTTCTGTATCAGCGACTGAGTTGCTTAGAGCTTAGCTAGAGTAAATTTTTGGATAAGGCAAGATGAGAGTTAGAGAAGAGGTTATTGTAGTTATTCATATACAACAAATATAACCAGCCACGAATCTATATCTTTGGAATGCAAACATGTACAAAGTACTACCTAACAAAAATATAGTTACATAATAAGTATTATTTATAAAAATTAAAGATTATTTAATGTGAACACTTTCAAATACACAGTATTAATTTAATTGATTGCAAAACTTACGTTGAAATCTTTTTATACTCACATGTAATTAAATCAATACCATGTATTGTTTCTTTTTATATTTAAAACCTTATCTATAACTTAGTAAGACGTATAAATACAGGATCTAAATATCTTCTTATTAAGACGACACTAGAAACGACACGAAATGATTAATCGATTGAAACGAAACGTATCGCAATCGATTAATAGTAATGAGTAATTTATTTGATTTAATGATGTCATAATTTATTTAACCGAATAATACGGACATAACCACGAGGTAATGATAAATACAATAACAACACTTCAATTCAATATATGAAAATAAAACATGGTCAGCGCAGCCTAATTATAATGGCGCCTACCGTTAATATCATAAATAAAAATAAATGCTTTCAGTGAGTCGACCATCTAAAACAGGGCATATCATTATTTTTTTTTTTTCATTTACGATTGCTTTTGTTGATGAAATGTCGATACCGATAAAGTTAACCAAATAATAAATAATACAATCTAGTAACTCAAAAGACTAACCCAAAAAGTTTAAAAAATTACCCAATAGTGATACATTTCATAGACCCCATAGTTTAGTCATTACCATTATAGGTTTCATTGTTAGGTATTTTACTTCTTACCAAGTAAGTTAATGTGTTATTAACATATCATGTCAATACATTATAGCCATAAATGAGACAGAATATAACATTAGATATAAGTGATAGATATTGATGAAATATTAGTTTGTTAGGTAGTAAATTAGAAGGGTATTGACGAAGTAATCACGGGTAGTGGTCGATTTGCATTCCGTTAGTTATTTAGAATGTAAGCTACATCCATTACAAGCCTCCGATAAGATCACTGGACGTGATCGACGGCATGTGCATCTACACGCCTACCTGTATATATTGTGAGTAAGTATACTAGTTTATAAAAGTAACTATCTATGCCTCCGCTGCAAGATCATGCGTTTCAGCGTTTAAGTATAAATATTGAGTTATTCGCGTCCTTAAAATTTACTATCTCTAGATTTAATAATATGTATCAACTGGCTTTGCATTGCTTTTCATTTTATGAATAAATGGTATACATAGCAACGTCATGTTTATAGATACACTAGTACCTATTACCTACCTGGGTATAATAATATATATTATGTATTTTATAGAAGCATACATTCATTTGAAATGTAAAATTTGACCTCACCACGAAGGCATTGATGCATTATCGATAGATAACAATGAGCACTATTATAAAAACATATATTTCTAATCTGCGAATAATTGTAAAATATAATATTTAGGTGGGCTAATATGTATCTTTTTAAAGCGGACATGTATAATTTCAATATACAGTAAATCCGATATACACATTTATATAATTATAAATATGGGAACTGTGACGGAGTTTCTAACAAGAGAACCATTACCTATGTACAAATATAATGCAATAACACCTGTTACGGAATATCATGCAGTGTAAACAATGGGGCCGCGGTACCGCCCGTCATATGGCTAATTATATGTATATGCCTACCTCATCTCGACTTTTTCTGATGAATATTGTGCTCACTTTCACTTTCTATGAGTTTAACTTGATTGTGAGCCCAAAATATGGAAGAAACCAAATTTTTATTCATTTAACAACCTTTTTTCACTACATAATTGTTATGCAATTATATATGAATTTTCAAATCATAGTTGCCGAGGAACATTAATATACGTGCTTGTAAATACGTACCTACCTACTCCAGTGCGCTCATCCATCACTTAACAGTCATTAATTTAAAACATATCCATAATTTAGTTTCCACGCGGAATTTGCCACAACTCGAACAACCGCGACCCTGATTTTCAACTCTGTGGTCACAGATATTACAGTAGCCCAATACAAGTTTACAAAACTACGTAAACTTTAGAAGTTTCCGTACAATTTAAACTAACGTTAGTTTGTGTCAAAATTTCCAAGTATATAGCAGATACGTTTTGAGTAATATTATTTTCCGAAATTGGCTAAAAACACCTTACGAAAACTTTAAAGTTTACGCATATTGCAAATTCGTAATACAGGGGGATCTAGTATTCTTAGGAATAACAGTGCGAAGATAGATAGATGATAATAATTAATTATAATACATAATTCCTTACAGAACCATTCGATATACGTTTTCACTCTCCATAAACAGCGTCATAATATTTGGAATGACAAAAAAGTTGTAGTATAATTACAAAGAGACGTGCACATCGAATCGTTAAGCATGGTAACATCATTTATTTTTGGTTACCTCTTCTTATTTTAAGTACCTATCTTTGCACTGTTTTATGTGTTATAGTGACCAACATCGCATGTACTAAATATATAGATTGCAGTTATTACAATGCTAGTGTTAAAACATCGTGTAAGTATTTATTTGTGCACTAAAGATGTGAGCCTCTTCATTCCAGATTTAGTAGTGCCTTTGGTTTTCTTAGTCTGCTCTTTGACGCCCCTGAAAATTGTACAACTGGTCAATAATTCAATCAACTAAATAAATAAATAAGTGATAGTACCTACTAAAAATTACGCAATAGATCTTATAATGATTTTGTCATTGAATGCAACCACTAAGTTGATGCGCTTAGGTGACTACACCTAAGCGCAATTAACACACATTATGTTTTTTTGCATCTAATTTAATTTGAAATCAGAATCCCGAATCTGATCGGTAGTTTCGGTATGCTAGTCCGCAGCGATTAGTTGCGAAACTAGTTAACCTGAAATTCACTTTTTTACAACAGATACCGAAAGGTTATGTTTCATAACGGTCACCAGGCATCTAAGGCTTGCTATATGGACTTCTATTAAGCTACTTAAAACTTCGTGGAAATATTGAAGCAAATGAAAAGGCGTGATTTCACGATAGAACGCCAAAATGACCGTTACAAAAACACCGCCAAAAAAATCATAGTGAATTGACAAGACTAGATTACCAGTATTTTAACAAAATTATGTACCTACGTGTATATATGTATAATGGCCCAAAATGATAAAGTCAATAAAATATGATCAACATAATCATAACACTAATATCTACTGATAACTGTATAACCCAATAAAATGAGTGTACAAAGATGTACAAGATAAATGACAACTAAACAAAACTAAATAACTTTTCATAATTAATATTATTTTAATCAATTTTATCTATGGTTACATCGAGGTCTTCGTCACCAGCCTCATTTTCCGGGATTTCATTTTCTCCGGGACTTGGATCACACATACCGAAAGTTGCATACCTATTTAAGATATCATAAAAAAAGTAAAAGTAGCATAGATTTCGTTATTTTTTGGAACTATCTATTTATGCTAATCTCAACTAGTATTAAAAGTGGAAATATTTGTTTGTTTGTAATCGATAAAGTTTGAAATTAGTGAAGGGATTTTAATAATTCTTTCACCATTGGAAAACTAACATTATCCTAGGTAACAGGATTTTGTCATTGGTATTTATTGTCCCGCGGTATAGCTGGGAGGCCAAGCGGGCGAAGCTGCTAGCAAAACTCTATTATTTATACAATGACATGTGTTGTGAATAAACAGAACTTTTAAAACAAATTTAATCAGCTTTAAAAACGAATTGAATCTGTTCATTCGTTTAGGAGCTATGACGCCATCAACAGATCAAGGCCTTAAACTAATAAATGCTCTCCTTTTGCGTCCCAGATTAAAAACTAACTTAATGTGCATATCTGAATATGCCAAAAAAAAATCGAACTGCTTTAACTCATTAATATAGTAAACACAAGAACGGCCGCTTAAATTAAGTCCTGGGTACGATTCCCATAGCAAGCAGCGTTATTGAATTTTTCTACTAAATCTTAGTAGCAGCTCGGAGTTCGGATTAATGCCCGATTACCGGCAACAGGCTCACTCCCTTTTACTTACGACCTAAAAAGGAGAACTGTATATGTACACCAGCACACCTTACACACAGCCTAACCTGTTGGGGTAACAGTACAGGTATGCTCTTTATTGATAGTTTTGAAGACTTACAGATAACGCGTGAGGTCCTCAATATCGACCAGCATAGAGTCTTGTCCCATGTGCAGTTCGTCTCGCGCCATTAACATCTTCACCAACGTGTCGTTCAAGGACTCTATCTGGGAGTGCAGCTCGTTCACTATTACCTGCAATAACAATACGAACGAATGAAGCGATCCGTCTGGATATAATTCCTCTGACTAGTCCTTTCGCAATCTCAAAAAACAATAGAGTTAACTTAACTTAACAACTATTAGAAAGGTTTAAACCTAAGAATGTAGTGCTTGGCTAACCTACTCATTAAAAAGTATAAAAATAAATAAGTGTTACTTATTCATCTCACATACAAGAACGCAAAAAACTATAATAACCATTGATTGGACATCTATTATTGCTACAGTAACTAATGAATTGTTATTTTAACCTTAACTGCTACAAATTAAAGTTTAAAATGGGAGATCAGTGATAAACGATACTTATTTCTGTAAATAGTAATTTTAAGGATGTTTTAAAAGTCAATGTTTGAATTTTTAGAAACATCGAAAATTACTCAGAGAATTGTGGTCTCTTTTAGGTCATTAGACATAATAGTAATGTATATTTATTGTTTTCTTCCGCAAAGGTTAACAGCACATAGGTAGTACATTTTACAATAGGTATCAATATATTAACAAATCCTTTGTGGGAGACTGGTATCTGAACTAGGTTACCCTGTCATACAGATTTTCAGGCGATAGTGTCTAACATGTGAGCGTCATAATACAAAACAACCTGTAACATGAATTTTGAAAACCAACAAATAGTTTTAAATACTAAACAGCTCAGAATGTAATAAACTAAGTATATATAATGTATACATACGTAATATTATACTATGTAACGCGTCAAAAAACTCACAAAATCTTTACACAATAGTTATTGTGGTTGAATAAATCCATTGTATTAATGGTCTGTGTGCATGACTCAGCGCGCAACGGAGCCGATCTTGATCCTCAAGGCCGCGGCCAAACGTCATAAAAACTGGCAATCATTATCATACTGCACGTTTACTTAAAAAGCAGGTTTCTAGATCTGTACAATTTTTACAACGACCCATAATACTAAGAGTCGTATAATAGCAATGTGCAAAGGTAACATGAATCATAAATTATGGTAACTAGAATATGACAACAAAGAGAAAATGGAGGGCAGGCTATTAATATTCACAAATAAGTGCAGTTTCTTAATATAATTCTGATGAAATTAAACTTGCGTGGGATTTATTTCGTGAATCCTAAGTAGTTCTTTGTCATGAATAACTTCGAAACAAAAAATGAGTAGGTATACTTGCTATTGCCAGTCATCTTAAATGTAGTGAATATTTTTAAATAAATCTTCTATCTAGTTCACTGTAATGACACAATTTGCATAATGACTTTGTAACAAACACCCAGGAACTAGTTTAAAATACTAGAGCCTATTTTGTGTCGTATCCTGGAGTTGTGGGAGACATTCGACTTTACCAAACACTATCCTAAGTTAATCTTAGCAATTAATTTTACATCGGGTAAGTTTTTAGTGTTTTTTGAGTGCAGTGATAGCCTAGTGATATGACCATTGGACTGCCAAGTCAAAGGTCTCGAGTTCGAATCCAAGGCACGCACCTCTAACTTTTCGAAGTTATGTGCGTATTAATAATTAATTATCACGCGCTTAAACGGTGAAGGAAAACATCGTGAGGAAACCTGCATGCCTGAGAGATTTTCTTGACGGCATGTGAAGTCTGCCAACCCGCAGTAGGCTAGCGTGGCGGACTATAGCCTAATCCCTCTCGTATTGAGAGGAGACCCGTGCCCAGCGGTGGGACAATGTAATGGGTTGATGATGAAGTTTTTAATGAGTTCATTCTTGATCCTGAATTATGTGGGAACTTGTTTCAAAAGAAAAATACCTGCAACTGCGCAATGTTCATATCGGTGAGTAGCTGACGAGAGACGCGGCGCCGGTCCGGGGCCAGCGGCACGTTGGCCTTCTGCATGCTGCGCCGGAGCATCTCCGTCACTGGTGAAACTGGCCTACTGCGCCGCTCCCGCTGCAATAGTGGGATACATCATGTTTATCTTTTTCTGTCTTGTATGTGCAGAACTTTTAATTAGAATAATAAGTCAATCGAATTTAACATTATGTATTTATTCATTATATTATATAAAAAATAGCTAAGTATAAGTTTCAGAGCCTGTCATGAAACAGTATTGAAATAATGGATATTGTAATAATAGTTGTATACCTCCATTTGTATACGAGCCATTTCTTTAGCTTGTGCCAGTGCAATCCTGGCCTCAGTTTGTAGAGTAGCTTGTAGAATATAGAAGTCAGACTCCTTTATCTCAATGTGTCCCAGGGAATGTGACGACCTGGACTTTGTTGTCTTTAATGTTAAGGACGTAGGACGCAGCTTGGCACCTGGAAACAAGTTAGTAAAATTAATATGCATTTTAACAAGACCATTAAGAGAAATCAAGGAAAATTTGTTGCAGGTTTTTTTAACATGAGATAACATTTAAAAGAAATGATGGTTTAAACTACCATTATTAACACAAAGCAGAAAATATAAAAGTATTCAATCAAATTATATACTTAATGCATAACTAACTATGACAAGTAATATAACATACTTTTTTTAGAAGCAAAGTGTACTTGTACATAAGTAATTTATATTTTTACCAATTAACTTTCATTCAAACAACAAGCAGCTAAAGTTAAATATATAATGACAAGCCTTCTGTAATGGTGTTAAATCAATTATTCACACACAGAATGACCCCAACATGAAACAATAGGCAGGATGTACTCACCACTCTGAACGGTGCTTATTTTGTCATGTTTTGTGATGTTAACAGATAGCGGTCTTGTTTGATATGGATGGTTGTAGCCAGACTTGCTAAAGATACTTGACCGTGACAAACTTTTGGTGTTATTGTGATTTTTTTCTATATCTGATGCTTGAGATTCATTGTCAGATGCTGTCTCATTCATGAAACATATTTGTAGGTTCATCCCTGTACCACACACCACAACACATTTAGAATGACAACATCACAAAATGATTGTGAGAACCTAAACAGATACAAATTTAGAATAGGAAAAGTAGTAGCCTACTTGTATGTCATCTTGAATGATCAAATTATTAAATGATGATAAAATATATTAATTTTGTAAATAGATCCTTTAAAGACACTTTTACAAGTCATTTTTTTACTTTTTTTTAACTAGATGGCACCTGCATGTGTTGGTATGGCCTATCATAATTGGCATAGATTAAAACCTATATCAATTTTCTTGTCATATTGCTGGTAAGTATCTACTAATAATTAATTTTGAAACAACTGAAATGTAACTATTCAATGCTGAATGTAACCAGTTACTTTGGAACTGGTTTCCAAGTCTGATATTAAGAAATTATAGCTTCTAGAATAACATTGTGAAAGACATGAATACAAAAATCAGTTACACCCAATGAATGATGTGATGAAATGCTTAACCATAATGTATATTTTGTCCACAATTAACCTTTAAAGTTAACTTTACAAAGTAAGATGTTACTGTATTATAAAATAAATATGCTACATAATGTTAACTGATAACAATAATTAATTAATTACTAAAAACAACATGTAGCTTTAATTACTGTTTACAAAGTCACAGTTATCTAGTCACAATTTAAATGAGCAATCTAATTATGATCCCACACATAATAAGATTCCAAAACCAAAACAATGCTCACCACTTTGAAGACGTGAGTGAAGGCTTGGTTTCTTTCCAGGGCGCTCTGTATGACCCATACTGTAGTACTCCTCAGTATCTGCTCCCATCGCCAGCCGCCTCCTAATTTCTTCCCTGTCATTGCGTTTCTGTAAATAAAATTTGCATAAATACCATGGATGAATAATTTTTCTATAGCATTTCCTTAATAAAAAAGTACTTATTCAATTAACTTATGTTTATCTATCTCAATTTCAATGATTACAAAGAATTAAACCACCTATAGAAAAACAATGTTTTTATGAGTTGAGACCCACACAATTCTTTGAAATTATTAAAACAGCATCTTAAACTATCAATAAATTGTAAGGCCTTAGAGTTAATATTTAGCCATTTTTACTTAATGATATTCTTATATTTGCATAGAACATGTAAAAACTGGTGATTCAGAGTCAATAAATGAAGTTCATATAACAAATATCCCAATAGCTCTATTATAAACCTAATACAACCAATATCGTCTGATTCCCACTATAAAAATATTTAATTTGCATACAAAAATACCAACATAACATTATTGTTAGTCACAGTTAGTTAAATAATTGCAACCTTACATTTTTGTCATATGGAGCATTATCAGTAACTGTCACGATCCTTGTGAATTTATCTAATATGTTAGGATTATTATCGGCAAGATTTGGCCATTCTATCTCTGTCAGAGCACACTCTGCTGAGCCAATAGCCCTAGGGCTCAACACTGTATCATCACAATTTTCAACGGGAACAATTTCACCGTCACTTTTAGTGAATTTTAACTTGAAGAGATGTAAGCTTCGTTTGAATCCAGATTTTTCTATTGTATCTGGGTTGGAGCTGTCATGAATCTCTTCAGGTGTTTTGCTAAATTTCCTTCGAATATTAGAAACTAAATTTTCGAACATATTAAAAACTAGTCAGTCTTCTTTAATTTGGCAATAATATGGCACGGATGGCTTTTGTACAAACGATAACAGTAAAATTATTAAAGTAAACAAAAAATGGTAGTCCTGTCATTCCTGTCAATTTGACATTTAGGGCAAGGTCGGGAAAATATTCCATTTAACCTATTTATCGAATGTTAAGCTTAAGCAACAACTTGCGTATTACATCACAAAAAATTAAAGAAAAAACTTACTAAGCAACAAATGTTGTCAACAGATTCATGGTTATCATACGTTATTGTGTATAAGTCCAATAGAAATCTGGTATCTTTTTTATAATGTCTTTGTTCTGTGTTAACAAAATAAGGCATTGACGCCATCACTTAGCTGAATTTATAATATTGAAACAAAATAAACTTATAACGTAGTCTAAACACCAGCCGCACACCTTGCGGAATGAATCGGTATTTAGTTAGAGACTGGCAGCCTGCTACGCTGCCGCCGCCGCCGTCGCTGAATCACCTTAGAAAGCTGGACGTAAGTACTGCCTATTGATAATTAACTGTTACACATGGCTGCGGTAGACGTGGATCAACCGCGAATGTGCGGTTACCGTTAACTTAACACCGCGAAATTTAAATACTTATGATCAACTTTTATCATGTTTAGTACCTAAGCGAAATGAACTAGAATATTACAGTGATTTGTATGATACGGCAACATTATGGAATACTATGACATAAATACGTAACACTTCCCCGTTTAATAATAACCTAGTACACCTATACATATTTTATAAGTTTGTCTTACATTCCAGTCATCTTGAGATGATAAGAGACGTCTTAGTCTAGTTAGAAATCTCGAAGCACTAAAAGCATTAAGAAAAGGAGAACTAAATTTATCTTTGTAGTCTATATCTAATAAAAAAAACTCACTCGTCTTTCAGCTTCTTTTGCTGCTTTTAAATGATTCTCAATAGCATCCAAATCTAATTTGGGCAACGCTGTTTCAATATTGTATACGTCAAAACTTCCTGAAAATTACAACGAAATATTTGTAAAAATTGACTGAGACTGTCCCAAGCGCGACTGCTACGCTGGAGATCCTGGGTTTGATCCCCAGGTCGAGCAAAGTGTTATTGGGTTTAAGAAATTCTCAGTAGCAGCTCGGAGTCTGGATTTGTGCCCGGTTAATGGCAATAGGCTCGCCCCCTATTACATGGGACCTAAAAACATACCGGCGAAATGTGGGTGTACATTAGTACACCTCTGCCTAACCCTTCGGGGAATACAGGCGTGATGGTATGTTATTTGTAAAAAAATAATAATATGATAATTTGTAATTAGCAAAATGGTAAAAGTACCTAAAACAAATAAAGCAGCTCACTATTCGTTTCTCCATTATTTGCATAGATAATATCGTTAAAGTTGTTCGTAATATTACTTAATAGGTACTTAGGTAAGGTTGCTACGCTTTCAGAAAATTTGTAAGTTTAGAAAGTATATAGTATATTATAGTATGTACAACTATTTACTACTCTACTAGTACACACGGCAACACATCAAGCTATACAAAATCCAGTATATGCTGTCCTAAAATTTTAAAAGAAAGCCTTTATAATCGGAGGTCAGTCTAATCTGGATTTGTATAGCTTGATATGTAGTCGTGTGTACATGATACTCGTACGCACGGCTACACATCAAGCTATACAAAACCAGTATAAGCTGGCCTTGAGTAGTGCGAGAAACTTTACAATGAGAGGCTAGTCGAAACTGGTTTTGTATAGCTTAATGTGTAGCCGTGTGTACAAACAGAAACTTGGGAACTCTACGACCATAAAAGTCATACAACAATAAAAACAAGCCTAATCTTAAACATATGGCAAACTTACCCAACTCTACGTCTTTTGCATTATCATTTTTACGGACGGATGTTTTACTTTGAGCAGTGCGATGAGAGCTTTTACATGAAGTATTTTCTTTTTGTTTGTCCCTGGCGACTTTGGGTTCACTGAAGTATGAATGCATTTTAGTTTACACTCTCAACACAATAAATAACTATTCTAAGCAAATTATTCTGCCACGCCTCATTGGCATGAATTCCACCAATACAATGTGGGCCAGCAAAATTAAATTGGTACAAGGAACTCCAGACCACAACCCGTATACTTCTCCCTTCTTAATTTAACGGAGTTATATGTGCTGCGTCAAATTCTATTTTTAACGTTAACCTAATAATGTTGTATTCAATGAGGTAAGAAATTTGCATGGGTACACGTAGGTTTGCAATCAAATACTTATATCGGGACAGCGAGTTGCAGGTTCTTAAGTTGCAAATATTGCAAATTTTTGTCATAATTTCTTGGTCTTATAGGTAACTAAATGAAAAAAACATCATGATCCTTAGTTATAAATGGTGAAAAAGGTACTTACTTTTTCAAGTGCATTGTCTTCCTGACACTTACATGATTGTCGGTGTGCCTGATGGGTATGCTTACATTTGGTTTATCTTGCATGTGAATACTATTATTTAAACTGCAACCTTTAGAGTTATTCGCTATTTCATTTGAATTTCCATCTATAAGCACTGTTTCTTTTTTGCTTTCCGCCCATAGTCTATCTCGTTCACGCATCTCATCTAGTTTTGGAATAATCTTTCTGAGCTCAGTGCTGAGCTGTTTAATGGTATTTTCAACATTAAGACTCAGTTTCTCCGGGTCGTAATCGTTAATATTTATTTCATCTTTTCCATCTGATAGAAATGCGTCTGTTATCTTACCATTAGTATTACTCTCTAATAGTAAAAACGTAGGCCTACTTAGACTCATCTCCATTCGTGTATTTGTTTCATTTTCTTTATTTATTTCATTAATTTCTTTGTCTTTCTTCTGTTGCTGAGTCAAATTAGCTATTTGATCGCCATTTTCGGTACAACTTTCACATTGGGTTTCTACTAATTTCTTTATGACATGATTAACAACGTCACTTATATTGTTAATAGTATTTTCAATGGGTTTCGCAAATGTATCTTTTATATCTTTACGTAATTCTTCCAAATCGTCTTGAATGTTAATATTATAGTTGAGTAATTGTTTTATTTCGTCTTCAATTTCTTTATTAAAGTCACCAATAATATCCTTAGCGTGGAAGTTGTTCTCTATATCTGCATCCGTACAGTTTAGGTCGAAACTAAACGCCTCATCATTGTTGTTATTATTTCTGGATACAGTTTTTAAGAGATCTGGTATATCGCTTTGTATTTGACTATCTTTAATTTTTTGTTGCGAATAAGATTTACTATGTGGGGAAAGTAACGTTGTTTTAACAAGATCTGATTTTACGTCATTGTTGTTATTAATATTTTTACACTCCGTAGTGCCATTTTGATTAAGTTCAGGTTCATATGCCAGGTCCGTAATTTCTATATCAACGTCATCATCGGTCATTTCATTCTCCGAATGATAGAAGTTTTCTATATTTGACGAATAGTCCTGAAGCAGTAGAATTAAATTGTTAGTGTAAGGTAAAAATACCTAAGTATTCTATATTACAGAGGTAACAAAAGGCACAAAAATAAGCTTATGTAGAAATAGGTACATATACACGCAAATAGAAACGGAACCCGGCCCATGCAGTAGGTACTTCGTTCAGTTACAACTGGGGCTTCTTTTGTGCCGCTGTAACGAGGCAAACTTAAAATACTTCCAAGGTTTCTTTTCATAAGTGAAACTTTACCTGTAATGTGTGCGCTAAGTGTTGAAAACCAGGATAATTTGGATTCACGATTCCCCTCGGCACAGGATGGATGCCCTTCTCAGACATCTCATCTGTATCAGAATGCTCAAATGCTCTTTCCTCATCGAATGGCGTGGTTTCTGCATATACATTAGTATTACCTGAAATGTTTAATGTATCATCAAATCAAAATCGTATCTTGCATTTTGAAGCTTGTTTTTGACCTTAATTACTACACGCTGGGAACTCATCTAAATAATTTTGTAACTCCTAGATAGAGGCATGTTTTGTGGCTCATTATCAACAGTATTTACGTTATTGTTGTAATACGTACGCACGGCTACACATCAAGCTATAGATTTAAATAAAAAATATATGTTTTGAACCTACATAAGAAACCTTCACTAGAAGCGCGGACAGTTTCTGCGGCGTCCTCCAGATTGTTCGTCTCGCCGTTATTGCGCGACTGCACGGTATTCACGTTTCTGCTGTTAATTCGATACTGTCTGTTGCATACCAGTTCTGCGCTCAGGGTCGAGGCTCCGCTGTCTGTACCGATTTCCGTGCCAGTAGCGTAATTTTCTAATGTCTCCGAATTCCTTCGAGGATTATAAATTGTGTTACAATTTGTTACTTGTGAGTAATCCGCTGTACTCTTACGTAAATTGGATCCAACACTGTTCGCAGTTAACCAAGTTCTGTTATCGGAATTTTTGTGTGACGAAAGGTCTGGTCGATTGCACGGTGTGATGTTACCATTGTCCTTTGTTTTGATCCTCATGATTACCTGTAAAGATAAACCATATTTTTTTATGAAGTAGGTAAGTACTCACATCTATAATAGGTACCTATTTCAAATGTTTTAGTTTAGTTACGAAAGTAAACTAAAAGTAAAAATAAAAGGTATTAACTACAATTCAATATGGCACATTTAAAAGAAATAACGCTTCTGATAATTCCTTACAAACTTGTTCACCCTTAAGTGATTATGTCTGATTAAGCCCCATTTGACAGCAGGCAAGTGAATTGTCCACCTAAGCTCTGATTGGCCAGAAAAACCGCAGCTTATCTCACCCAAAAACAGAATCGCTTTAAAGTAGGTATTACCCAATTAAAATTAATTAATTAATGTACAAACCCTGAAGGTGAAAAATAAATACTCGAGTATAGAAAAAAAAAATATACCTCATGTTTATTTTAGGTACGAGTAGGTCTCATTTATTACACACCAACGTAATCTTATGAATATTCAATTGAATTTATCGTTAGTCCGTCGTACCTACCTGTACGAGAAAAATTACTGAGCTTACTTATTTGGTTATAAAAGTATAAAAAATGCCACATAGAAATGTAGGTAGGTACCTAAGTATATATGTAAGTGGTAGGACAAAAACTTTGTTCAAGCAAATTGTACACAGAAATAGGTATGAGCCTATAAGTAGGTAACAGAGCTCTTATAAAATATATAGGTAACTATGTATATTGAACACCTGCGAAAATTACCTTTATTTCAAAGACCCTTGTATTAAAACATGAATCCACCCTATTCATGTTTTAACAACCTAAGTAACAGGTGGTAAGTAATATTTTGGTTTTCAGAATACTTATTTGAATATAAAAACCACAGTAACGTTAAAGATTTTTGTTTATTATTTGTTATAAACAAAAATCTTTAACGTTATATTACACACTAGACTGGTTATATTATAATAATTGAATTTCATGTTCTTAATCCATATAGGGCGATATTGCGGATCAGTACCGGATATTGTGAGCGGGCGCTTTCTGGTCGTTTCGGCACGGCTGGGGCGGACAAGGGCGGGCGGGGGCACATCACGCCGCAGCGTGTCTCGAAGTCCGACCCCAACCCCGCACGCACCCACTTAATAAACCGACCGACCTCACCCATATTTACTAAAGATAACATTACGAAAATACCACAGAGCACATTTTTCTTTACATTTCCTACGCGTTTTTAAATTATAAGGAAACTGTCGAATCCTTTTACTCATTCGACAACCCGCAAAGAAAAAAGAACATAAAATTCATGGATATGATAATGCTCGAATATTAAAGGAATATATTAGATTAGCATATGAAGGTTTTATATTCCCATATACATTATAAGTACCTAGTATGTAGGTCTATACTTAGTTATGAAACACTTTATGGTACACTGTACCGTATTTATCGAATCTATTAGAGGTATTAGGTACTTTAGAATATACAGGTATATATTCAGTATATAACTGCTACGGTAGAGGACTATTATGTTAAGAAAATAAAATAGAGGAAAAAAAAGTAGGATCTAGAGTTCTCAAGAATCGCAGAGCCACAGGCACTTGCCCAGAAGATTTTTCTCATGTCTTGATTGTAAGAATTGAGTGTAAAAGTAGAGGTAAGTACATTGGACAGCGTAAGTAATGTATGTATTATTATAGTACCTAGGTAAGTAGGTAGCGATGGGTTTATGCCCAAACTTAAACACTTATTCACTGAACTGAATTTTAAAGAATTTAATTCCAAACTGCACGAAAGCAAACTTAATCTTAATCTTGATGTGACCAATACAATACGAATATTTTATAAAATATAAACTTGAAAGTAAAAGCGATAATATAAAATGTATGGTGCAATGAACGCTTGTGTGCTAAGCTAAGTTCTATCACACAGCTCATTGGTTTAAACATAAAACTTTAAATTCTATGTGTAGAGAACGAACTCCTTAGATAAGTGAGAGATGTAATTAAATTTAACTTTACCACCAAGCCCCGCTATCTAATGGCACTCAGATATAAACAAAATCTTATTTTTACTTAATGGTCTCTTAATCTTGTCTTTCATTTACCAACCTGAACTGAAAATGGATTTATGGTTAAATAATGCATAATTATTATAAGAGCTATGAATGACAAAGACGCTCCGCAATATCATAGGCCAACCATACACTATTTATATATTATAAAAATATTCGCTGCTGCTGACTCCTTCTGAAAGGATTGAATTTAAATAAATCGCGAGGAATGAAAAGCGGAATGGACGCTTTTGCCCTGCGGTGAAATGACTACGGCTAATTATACTAATATCCCAAATATTTAACTGGCAAATGTGTCTACCTACATTTGACACATTGAAGAAAATTTAAGTGAGGGGTCATATGACCTGCAGAAGTCAAATTAATTATCTTTAGATTTTTTGTTTGTGTGTTATAAGTTAGTCATAGTAAATAAATCCTTTTGGGACAAGAGTGAAGCCGCAGGCACAGGCTAGTTGATAAAGTTCATAATAATAATAATAAAATACGCTCACACTGCTGTTGCCGCCTTCTGCCTGTGCTGGCAGCTTTTCGGGGGGCCCAGCTAGTAAGGTGGCGAGTCACCGTCTGCCGTTCCTAAAGATGAAAGTTCGAGGCTGGAGGCAGACACCGTTTTCTTCCGGCAATAGAGGTTATCGGTCCACCAAACACCCACATCCATAATCCTAATTATTTCTCTTCCATGTTTTACAATAGTTCTGCCCCCGCCCGGGACACTCCATGGCTGTACTTCGATAGTGCAGATGTGGAGTGTCCTGGGTTTGTGCCCCATCCCATATTAGATTAAAGTTTTCCAAGGGACCACGGAAGGCATGCCGTGATCACCAAATAATAAAATATGATATTTATGTTATATTACATTAAACTTATCAAATCTCTTCGTGAAGGTTCGGATATACTTACCTCGGTTGTTATCATATAGGTATTACCACGGAAGAGATCTTCTTTATCTCTTCCGTGGGTATTACAGACACTATGCGATTAGCAATATTAAAGCTTCATTCTGAGCTGAGAGGCATTTGCACACGGCTGGTTGCCAACAAATTGATTTCCTACACCCGGAAGCTAATCTCATTACAGAAAGAAAACTCCAGAACCCTGCCAGTTAATTGTTTAGGTACACTTCAAATTACGTTGTGAAAAGACGAAATGAAGCGCATTTTTGTCGCTCCAATGAAGGTAAAATGTCTTTTGTGTTCCCTAACAATCTCGTTAAGTTGCCTAAATAAAGCAATTCAGCTTTATAATTGTTAATTTCTGAACAGTAACGATCTTTGTTTAGGATAATTCGGCAGAAATTGTGCCGCTCGTGTCGCATCCTCAAGTAAAATGAGTACTCACAAATATTTTTATGTTATGTACAATACTAGAACTGGATATTTCAATTTTAATAAATGTTTGATACATGCCTCTCTCCATGACGGTGGCCACCGGCATGGTTTTAGTTGGTTTTGGTTGGTCCGGTCAAATCCCCAAAACCGGTCGCCCATCGAAGATTTCCCCCCGTAAACAAAAAAAGGTACTTAGATACCTACTTATGTTTTTTTTTACTTTAACTCTTTCAGAATAATTGATTTATTTTATAGCCCCCCCCCCCCATAGACTTCAACAACGAACAGCATGCATATACCACCTGCATTCAACGACTCCCAGCGACCTTTACTAGGTGATCGGTCCATCGCGTTAAGATTTAAAAAAAATGTTTCCCGGAGCGTGGTTTCGATTGAGAAAGAACCTTTCAGGCCCAGCGGCCATCAGTTCTATAAGCTCTAAGCCCCGCCTACTTGAACTTGAGCTTGCTAATACTTTGAGCTATGTCGGTAAGCATGTACTTAATAATAAAAAAGTTTATTATTTAGTTTGTTTCAGCCGCTTTGTTTCAGACAGTTTAGGAAGCCTAACCTAGTTTCTAAATTAATTGATGCAGTAAAAAACGATCAACTTCTGAAGCGGAATTCGATTAGGTATGCCATTAACTATCTTATGTTAGTTTAAGGTTTTACTGCTTGTTAGTTTAACATGATAGATGGGAAATCCATACTGTTCTCTGAAAGCCCAAGCTTATTACAAAATAAGCATTACCTAAGCTACTACCGTTAAGATAACGCTTTCACAGAGTTCAAGAGGAAACTTTGTCAAGAATCATTTACATTTCTATACAGACGTAACGCGTAAGTTACCGGTTTAGGGAAGGTTTGGATATCCTCGTTCTACAAGTTCTGTAAGAAGTAAATGACTTACATTTTAAACGGAAACTGAAAGTAAATCACAAGGTCAAGCGTCACTGGTCCAATCGCTTGCTATCTACAAAAGTTACAACTTATTATTTAAACGAAATTTCACACAAACTATCTACAGACTGAACTTATTTAATTGATTAGCTTTATCTATATAGCTACAGATCAGAAAAGTTCTTCACATTTTGTAATTGCGGTAGGAATAAATTTGCCGTGTAGCGACCAACTCCAGAAAAAATAGTGATGAGTCAGACTTTACTTTCAAGGTACAAGTATATATGAACCACCTTAAATATTAAATATAATAATTTGAATAAATGAGAATATAATAATACTCTAAGCTTTACAGAAGTGCGTCGTCATAACGACAATTTTAAAGTACGAACATTTTGGAACTAAAAAATAGCGCCTAATACGACTAGTTTATAATAATACAATTTCCCTTCCGTCACGGCCCACGACTACAACAACGGCCAGTAATAACAGAATTTTATTGATCAAACAGCTAACAATACATTGCGAAGCCTCTTTAATACTAAAATACCATACGATTTTGTATGGAACTCGGAGGGGAATGAAGGTATTTCATTTTGTTTATTATTGACGCGTAAACTGTGCGTTCAGACCCTAATACACTCTCGGGGATGTGAATACCTCAGAGCGCGAACATTATTTCTTGTTATTAGAATGTATGGGACAGGATAGTGACACATACGTGTTGTGGACTATCGATTCTCAGGGTTCCGGCTCGCACTGGCGTGAGAAGGCAGCGCAGCGTCGCATCTAATATTTATTGCGTGGCGTTACAACGTGTGTGCAACCTACCGTGCCTCGCCGAGCTGCCTCGCCGTACCGACATCAATTGCTAGGACCATCAACGACCAAAATAAATAAATTTACTTAGCCATACTTTCGAACCGGGAATTCATACAGGACCAACGGAATTGAATTCATAAAGAAGGCAACGCTAATTCAATTGAAACGTTTAACTCGAAAGACTTTAATTTTACTTGTAGCCACTAGTTAAACGATGAAGAAATACGCAATTGCTCCAAACCATTATTTTAAGCACGGTATGTTATATTACTCTCTGAATGGGCTACTTACTTATTAGAAAAATGGAGATAAGGAAATTCCATGCCGATCCGAGATTCGGGAATGATACAAAAACGAAACATAATCTTGTGAAAGTTAATTGTGAGTGAAAGGCATCTTTATGATCTTCTATGAAGTGAAATCGACAACTAATTATTGCGCTGTATTGTTAACTTTGAACTTTCGATTGTTAGCCAATAGGTTGCAAATCGTACATAGGTATATAGGTAGTTGATGCAATATTTTGCAAAATCCAAAATAAAAATAATTAAAAGTCTGTCACTAGCGCATACCATGAGGCATTTTAGTAGTATCTGACCTATGGTTGTTATGTTAAGTATTTGTACATATTAATAATCATTTTTAGCGTCCGTTTCATCCTTATAGTATCACTCGGTTGTCTGTCGGTCTGGTTTTCGGTAGGTCAATTTTTCTCATGAACGTGTGGAGGTATCAAGTTGAAATCAATATTATATAGGTATGTAAGTCGATTTTTCCTTGGAACTGGAAACTAATGAACCTTCTAAGCCATCGCATAAAAAAAAATGATCTATGCATAGCATATTTCTATGGTTTGGTACTTTCATAGCTTATGAACTTCAGTAATACCAAAATATTGATGCAAGTGGTAGATTTGTACGGAAACCTCAGTATAAGAGTGGGACTTGCACTTGTCCGGTTTTATCGTCGACACAGGTTTATTCTTTATAATGCGAACGAGTCTTAACTATAAATTTTAAAAAATATGAGAAAAAAAGAATAGATCGTCCATAAGAATTAAGTGTTTGCGTGTTATATATGGAGTTAATAAAATATACATATACAAATAAATTAATAAACTATTAATTATGCTAGCCATGGCCTAAAAAGTGACTGAATTTTGTGTTACTATACCATAACATACCATACTAGGCGTACACTACATAATAGGCGAGATGACACCTATTATCCGCGAAGGGTATGGCAGAAATGTACTAAAGTACACCCGCATTTCGCTGGTATATTTAGGTCCCATGTAATACGGGAAAAAAGCAGTACCAACGCCGAGTTGCTACTGAGAATTTCATATTAAGAACCAATACCAAAGATTAGGTGTGTAGTACCTGCAACCAGCGCATGTATATGACAAGATGTATGAATGTGGAAGAAGCAAAAGAATTGAGTAGGCAAGAATAATATACGCAAATGGCGTTCTGTAGTTTCTGTCTACCCCTATGGGAAAAAGGCCTAAGTGTATGTATGTATGTAACCAATACCACTGCTAGACCTTGGAATCGAACCCAGGACCTCTAGCATATCACTAGACCAATCAGGCAGTCTTGTATTATCTCTATAATATCTATAAGATAATACAAGACCCAAAAATTCGGCGTGAATAAATGTAAACGCAGACAAAGAAACCCTTGTGACTCAAGGTAATGAACCTTGACGCTAAATCGTCACTTTAACACATATTTAGGTCAACTGGTGTACAATAACAATTCGAATCACAGTTTTGTAGAATCACAGTTTTGTAAAATGTTGAAATAGGCAGTTAGGTACAACTTTTTATGAGAACCTACAAAATCCAATTGCTCTTAACTTAGATGACTTGAGCACAGCTAGTAGCTGAGAACGAACGGTCGACTCCTACTCTCTAGATGTAATAGAGTTGGTAACTAAATTAACCGCACAGGAACCTATACTTACACGAGTATATTCTATGTAGGTACTTACACTAAGAATATATAATACAGTCGGGATACAACGTATAGTATTATTTTTTCTCTGCGGCGTCATTTAAACACATGCCTATTCCAATTGTCATCATTCAATAATTGTCAAAAATTAAATAAAAAAATTGAGTTATGATGTCATCATACCAAAATATTTGGTTTTTTATGCCGCATTCCAGTAAGCATGATCCTAAACAAACCCACTTTTCAAATTCATTGTTTGGTTAATTCGCAGCACAATAGCGATATTTGTAAAGTAACGTTATTTTGTTTATGTTTTGTCTTTTGGTGAGAAAGCCTTTTTGGGCGGCTTGAAATACATCAGCGGTGGCTTTGGTTTGGTTGGCGTGACCCGGCGCGCCCTCAGCCTTCGCCCTACGCGTTAATGGGCTAGGAAATGATGGATAGCCCAAGTACTTACCGCACGACACAATCGCGGCCCGACACCCACTTGGCTATATATATAGAAACGCCAAATAAATAAATAATATTTCTTTTTTAATTGGAACGCACCGTCTCTTACGCAAGGGTATTTCTTTTGATTAGATTGTCAGTAAAATTTTACTCATTCCATGTTTTTTTTTAATATAGGTACTTTATTTTAACCTTTATAACATTTTGTAATAAGGTTAATATTACAACGAGTAGGTTGTTGGGTTGGTAAACGTTGTTTTTGGCCGCTACCTTTTCCTAATACACTTAAGGTTATTCGCTTCTGCGCTTGTACTCTAAGAACTTCAAATATCCAATAAAAAGAACCCCAATGTTCCTAGTGGTTTTGTTTTCAGATGTTGTATCTAATGAGGCGTATACAAACCGTTACGGTTCAGTGGAGCCTGGCACGATCCATCCATTAGATACTAAGTGTTACAGTAATAGGTAAATGGGTTCGATAACATTACTAAATGTTATCATGTTGTCTATTAGAGTATTTTGGGTATTTTTGTAGATTATTTATTTTAATCGTGGTAAGAATTAAATGTTAAATTCAATAATTCGGTTAGATAAAGGCAATTTTTTTCATTTATGTAACTTGAAAATCTATTATCGCAAGTGAAACTGCGGGCAAAAGTTACAACAATATAATTATCTTTTTAGTAAAATACCTTTACAGAATGACTTGTAATTACATCAAAGGTCAGGAGAGATTGATTCACAGTGACAAGAGCTTATAATGGGTTCCTACTCTTCCCCGCGTCATAAACTCATAATGTTTACGCCCGCCCATGTTATTGCTTTATGACCTGAAAGTATGTTTTATACTTTATGTAAGTAAATGGAAAGTAAATAGGTATTTTATATCTTAATAAATAATACATACATACAGTCAACCAAATCACTATTACCTACATGAGGTTTGAGATATCTTTATTTCCCATAAGAATTACATTCACTTACATGAGAAATATTTAAACTAGCTTACAAACATTATTGGCAACGAATGGTTACAGTTTTATACTCCATTTGGTTAGGTACTTAACTAAAGGTAAACAATAAAAATGGCGGCGTTCAGGGCTCTTCAACCTTTATTACAATGGTATCTCATGAATTGGGAGTGAAATTAAGAACAACACATCTAACAATCAATAAAAACAACGAACAAACAAAACTATAACTAAATAATACAATTTACGGCAAAAGAAACACAAAAACGAACGAAAGTACAAACTGTTACGAATGGCGTCTGGTTACCCGACTAAGTATAATATCGGTTAATTATTTTGCCGCGCT
Organism: Subacronicta megacephala; assembly: GCA_958496365.1. Taxonomy (NCBI): domain Eukaryota; kingdom Metazoa; phylum Arthropoda; class Insecta; order Lepidoptera; family Noctuidae; genus Subacronicta; species Subacronicta megacephala. The sequence goes on along the minus strand of OY292515.1, from coordinate 6,492,489 downwards.
TCCTTGCGCTACTACTTCTTAATTTTTTCGAGTTATCAAAAGTCTACTATGTAGAAAAAGGTTTTGATTTCCTGTCTTTTTAGATTCTTTCTAGTAGGCACATTGCAACACTTTATGACATAATATTCAGATTTGATTTATTTATTGGTTGCAAGCTTAAGAATTTATAATTACCATTTAATATTAAACAAAGTAGTAAAATATGCTAGTATAGTAAAGGAAAATTATTTTGAATGATTAAATAATTTATTTTGGTTACGTTTTGTTTCAAGATGAAAAATGGCCCTATAAAAGAACCTTTTTTATGATTTGTTTACCTTTAGTTAAGTACCTAACCAAATGGAGTATAGCTAACCTTACAATATAAACGAAATATTCTAAAAGCGCTTTATCCAAGATAATGTACCTAATGTTTTTTAAATATTGTCATGGACATTATTTTTTATGATTGTTAGTAATTTAATAGATAATTATATTATTACCTATACATACGAGAAGCTCAACTCACCGGATTCTCAGTTCAGCGCAAAATTTAAAAATATTTGTCATCATGACAGGTCAACTTACAGAACTAGAACTAGATTACGTCTAAAAAATACCTGTTAAACTGTGTCTGTTGCAAGGAAATGCTTCATTCCAATAGCAATGGAGCATTTCCTTGTTACACGTACCGACGTACGCTAGTCACCGTTGACGGTCAGCGTAAAATATCAGCCGTAATAACATACATGTCATATCACAACTTTATTCTCCCTTCGCCTGATTTCCTTAAAATACCAGAGATGCTTCATCATCGTCATCATCATAATTATCAGCCTATCGCCGTCCACTGCTGAACGTAGACCTCCCCCAAAGAAAGCCAACCATCCCGGTCTTGTCAGCTCGCATCCATCCGCTGCTAGCCACTTTCCACACAGAGATGCTTGTGTTTGTTCAAAAATTTGTTTGTTCCTAAATAAGAATGTTTATCGTATCGGGATATTACACGCGTAAGTCACTTAAATTTATAAAAGCAGGCTCGGACAGAATATTAAGCATTTAGCACGCGGATGCAGGTTGGTGATGGTGTACCATACGGACCCAGTAGGTACAAGTCCAAAGACCCTGTTCTTATTGTTTAATTACATTGGCTTACCCAACCAGCATTAATATATATGATCACACTCAGTACTTCATAGAGGACAAAATTATCAGACACACAAGCAGTAATTAGGCATCATTAGATTTTTTTTGCAACTAAAGTATGAGTACTTATCAAGAAAAAAATTAACATTCTACGTGTGCTACGCAAATTAATTTCCCCTTACAACTTAAACTAGCTGTGCCGTTTACAATTAAACTAATCTGATTACATCTAGCCAAAACTTTCTAGACGGGATAAATTTGTCTAGATAAACACTAAACATTGCAGATGGCTGTGATTTCTGGCGTCGTGGGTCGACGATGGCGCGCCGTCGGGCCGCGTCGGACGAGACTCCAGCCCCGCCTGGCAGCCGCCTGGCGTCAGGCACACAGTTCAGTCTCGACAAGCACTTTATATATATAATCATTTCAGTAATAAATGTACAGACGGGAACAGCGGCTACAACACCACTATAAAAAATAAAGACACGACGCTGTTTATTTTCTATTCAGTGTAATGTCCTACGAAGATTGCGTTTTAAAAGGGTCGGTGTATGCTCGCGATAAAAAAGGTTGTACGCTTGAGATTGACCTTTGCCAGAATCTTGAATTGTCTACTAAATTGATGGATATGAACATAGTTTTTGTTAATATCTAGTAAATAAACTAACTAATTGGTTTTATGGTTGGAAATGCGTCCGAAGAGCCAGCCTGTCCAGCTGATGATAATTGGCACTTCTCTTATCACGGAACCTAAATTATACCGGTAAGTGTTGATCTGTGCGTACCCATTTGTGAAAAAAGACATGTTATGTTATAACAAGTTAATAAAAGCCATTTATATGGATGTTATTCATTCCAACCAATACTATTCTGTATTATGTTGTTTGAGCTGAAGCATTTACCAATACAATCTCGAATCTAGGCATTACTACTAGTACAACTATTATTAGAAAATTCCAGAGTCTATTGGATTTGATTAAAAAAAAAACTACTTCCGTTGTTCTAACATTAGGTACTATTCTGTTAATTTAATTTACGAAATCGTAGAAATTCGATTTTCTGCTCATATATCGTCCAAGTGCCATGAATTGTGGCCATTGTATTATAATCAAGCATTCCTATTGCAATATGAGTATATTAATTGCATAAATACAAATTACTCAGTATACAACTTCAATAAATACCTACCTACTATGCTGTACAATCTTTATAAATAAGTAGTTATTATTTTTAACACATAATGGTATCACTGAAAATCGACTTGCATTACTTCACTCAATTAGCTCATTATTCTTGGGAACCCTAATAATGTCATAATGACTTAACGCCCGCGCGCCCTTACCATGGAGTAGCGACACGGAGACAGAGGTCACCCCCTAACGCCTACGCAGAGAGAATTGCGTAGGCCGTAGGCCATTCGTAGCCGTAGCGTAGCAGACTTGACTACGCGAACAATTTTTTGCATTTCTGTCTCGCTATTGCTATTTAGTCTTTTTAGCTATTGGTATTAATTTTACTATTAGCATTTTAAAGAAAATTAGTTGTCATTAGAATCTCATTTTCTAAATTATATGTTAGTGTATGAGATTTTGTTGAAAATGAAAAACCTAATGCAATTTTTCAATCGCTAAAGCTACGACATCGTTCCTTAAACCATTTTTTCTATCTCTTATAGTTTCAGAGATCTTCATACTGACTCTTCTCGATATTTTAGGCTCGACGCTTTATATGATATTTCTAATGTTTTGACCTTGGTAAAATAATCTTTAACTTTCACAATATAACGGATGACATACCAAAGACATCATATTTCGGTATATTAATATTCACATCGGACACAAATCACTATGTATAATGCTGTATCATCGTCGGCGGTAGATAGGAATTGAAACGCTTTGATGATCGCCATTTGTTTAATTAATTAAGGTTCCCAACCGACGCTCTGGTTATTTACCTCTACCCTTCTAATATGTATAAATTGTACAGTACTCAGAAGCTTTATAGACTTATTTTTGTTGGGGAAACCGATAATAAGAACGTTATGTGAATTTCGTTACATGAATTCAGGATATTTGTAACCTTTTACAATACTCACGAACAGACAATATAAATAACCTCCTCAAAATAGATGACCTGTCGATTCATCGCAGTAAAACCATACTGTGTACATAACAATCACACAGAAATAATGTAATTCTATTGCTAAGCTTTGAAAGAGTATTGATTTCTCGACATAAGCCAACGGTGCAACTACATAATTATAGTGTGTGACATTGTACGAGGCAACTATGCTACTTCGTGACCTCAAAAATGCTAACTTATGTATGTAGTTCAACTGACACAGCTTACAAGCCATCATGGCAATTTTACTTGAGAAAATCGAAATCAGTGCTATAAATTCAATGCTATGTTCCCATCATAATGATTGGTTCAATGTCATTTTATTGATCGCTTGGTGCTAAGGATTAAAAAAGTATATATGTGATGAAAAAGTAATAGTTAAAGTAAGTATTGTTACTCATACACGTAGCTATAACATACTTAGTATATTGATTTACTTAACAAAATCTATTGACGTATTGAAGAGAGTGGGGTATACCGGTAGGTATATTCCACTTTGTTCACCCAGACGTTTAAGCTTCATTGAGCAACTCCTCTGGAGTCAAATTGATATTAACTTATAGGACAATTATATATTAATAAATTAGTTTGTACTTTCAAAAATATATTACACGTGGTAAATTTAGATACGTGCGAATATCACCATCAATAAGTAAGTAAGTAGGTACGTACCGAAAATAATGTTATTAAAAGCAACAATAAAGTTATGTAAATAGATATTGCACTAAGCTAGTAAACAAGTTCCCTTTGTCCAAACAATCATGTAAGTATTTAGAGGGAGAAATAACAAATATAGTACATGTTACTTTGAAAAAACCTAAACCGGCAAAATCATGTTGTCCACGCGGGCGAAGCTGCGGGCGGAAAGCTAGTATAGGTATATACCTACTACTTAGTTACGTTTAATCTTAACTACCTTATGGGTCTACTACTCGCAAATTAGGTCCATGGTTCAATTGGTTATTTGCACTTTTGATTACCTGATTACCACATAATTGAAACTAGTTATGTTACTTTAGGAGCCCTAAAGATCACTAGATGTAGATGTAAAACTCTGCCTTACCCTTTAGGGAAAACCAGTGTGATGGTATGAGTATGTATGCATTAATTAGTTCTAATGCGGGTATTTTTATTAGAAGAAAGAAATACGGAGAGCCCGAACATAAAATAATTTTATGTGACGTCAATACTCCACGTAATCACGCAGCTAACATGAAGTATGTAAACAACGGTTATAGTAAAGCCTTTGTTCTCCCTAGTCGGACTACGCACGTATTTATTCGAAAAAAATGTCGAGTAGTGTAACGTAAATAAGGTTTCCCTATTACATAGAGGCTCCAAAACCATTAATCGAGTTGACACAACTACTGAAAACTACCAAACAAGAATGGGATATGCTTTAGGGATTTTTGTGGATGTTCCAACAAGACGATATTACTTATTACATAAGAGTAGCGCCTCGTGTTATTAAAACGACTAAGACGTTCAAGGCAAAACTTAAAACATCATATATTTTAATCTTATAAATTGTTCTCGACCTAAAAAGTACTCGCTGCATGTAATAAAATGCAACGCATTCACTGTCACCGATGCGTATCAACATACTAATGATTATGAAATGTCTACACTGTGTATGACATCCATCTTAGCTTGGTAAATTATCCATTAACACATAACAATACCTGAAAATTTTATGCTCTAAGGTTTATAAGTCGTAGTTTTACAAAAAAAAAAAACTCCGCCTATTGAAGCCTACAACACCAGAAGAGTTGCTAATTCATCACCGAACCTTAACAGCCCCACAGACCGCAGACTGCCGGAGCCGCAGCAACCGAAGAGGAACATATATATACTCGGACATAATAGGCATCTTTTTTTTTAAACTCTTTCGGTCCGCATGTAATTTGTGCCTAATTTAGGTACTTACAACTCTCTTGTGAAAGCGTGTGTTTCTCAATAATTCTGTTTTTTATACTATACTTTTTATATCATTACTTATAATCCGTTTGCCGTTTGCATAAAAACACTCAACCAACGTAGCATTATATTAACAACACGTCAGACATTAAGCGTTCGCTTCCATTAAACCAATGCTTATTTAATCAATTATTAAAGCGAGCGTGCGTTATTGTTTCTTGGCAGGTCGAGCTATGCATTAAGTAAAGTTCACGCTAGTAATAAAGTGACCGGTGGAAAATGAACCGTTCGCGCCGTAAATAGCGCTTACGACCGCCACTGGCCCTCCACACTACTCACTGCTACACCAATCGTTTTAGTACTCGACTAACACATAACTGTCCTGTGCAAACTGTAGTTACACGATTTGTACGATGTTGTCTGCCATTTAACTTTAGGAAAGCAATATCGAACATTACTGTAAAGTAATGTTCGATATTACTTTGAACTATATCTATTCATGTAGGTAACTTCATGAATAGATATAGTTTAATAAAATACATTGGCTGAAGTTATTCCAATGAAATACGAATCATCGTCATATCGTTATTGTTTAATCAGCGCTGTTTGTAATCCCGCAGTTGTTTCTTTTTTTGTTGCGCTAAGGTTTTTTTGGGAAAAAAAGGAGACGCGGAATCACAGCATGCGGCCGACAAAATAGCAGCTAGGAGTTGCGCACGTCGCAAAATGCAGCCTGTTAGTGATTGCAATTCATTGCAGTTCCTGACAACTGATTTTGAACCTTACGTACAATATTGATACAGGTTTGTAAATACAAAGTTTTGCTGAATTAATTAAATGTCAAACATGCTTGCTGATAGCTACAAGTTGTGAAAAATATATTAATTATCAGTTTAACGTGCTATTGTGATTTTTTTAGAAGAACAAACTCCATATAAAACTAACCTGTACGAGGCGCCATCCTGGCTATGTGTTTCAGCTCAGTAACTGAATAATAAATGCACCTAGCAAGGTTATCTTTTATTTGTTCGCACACTACAAATCCAAGAAGAGTCCACGCTGTCCTCTGTCACCGTACGTCGTGTAGTCATTCACTGTATATAAGTCTATATGGAAGCTTTACGTCACTAAGACTAACGAGGTTGTAGTATTAGATATGGTATGTGGCGTTTGGTTTGGAGCTGACGCGCGTGCACCCCGCCCGCCTTTCGGTGCAAAATGATCGCGTGGCGTGGCGGTCGCACGCACCCCGCGCGCCCGCCCGCCGACTGCAGGCTTGGGCGGCTTTTGCATAGTAAATACTAGGATTTCAGATAAAGTAACCCCTATTGTGCTTTCTCAGTATTATGAGAATGTATAGCGACCCCTTTTAGAATAACGCGGACAAGATACTTGTTGTAACCCCAAATATTTTGTATGTGAATTATTAATCAGATGAACAAGTATTTTTATTGCAAAGGAATCGGTCCTTCGTCAAATAGCTTTTTTATGACTGTGTTCAAATAAAATCTGATTGATCTCAATTTAAAACCAAATGAAACACCAGTTAGCATTGCATTCGCAGCCTAGGTCTATAACGCGCAGGGCTGTTACAAGTAAGAAATGAATCTATGTAAACGTTTGTGTACACCTACATTATTATAAATGAAGTTTCCTGCACTGTGGCTTCTTGGGCATACTGATTGTGAGCGGGTTTTCACTGAAAATTGTTTTTCCTAAATATGACAGAAATATGCTTTAGTTATTGCATTCAAGTCATAATGTTTTTCTCTCATTCATCGCTTTTTTTTTTACTTTACATTTAACATATCACCAAGCTACATTCCAGCTATATTCCACAGCGATAACCTTGTCGGTCAAAGAGCTTTTTTCAAGTAAGCTTCTGATAGAAAATAACCATAGCAACCGCAACCCCTAATATCGGTCGTAAAATTGATTTGATGACGGTGTTTCCGACGTGTAGTAAAAATTTTATACGACCCACAATACGAATGGAATTTAAACCGAACGTTATATTTTATGCCGTTTAAAAGATTCATTCATGGTTAGTAGTTGTGAGGCACTCTGCGGAGGCATGTGGATAATAGTACTTAATATCATAGTGTAGAAAAACTTATTACACTATGGTAATGCCCTCTAGCCTTCGCAGCTTCGTATTGTTAATAAGATCAAGCGTGTCGACTACCTTCGCATAGCAAGCCCTGCTGACAAAATGCCTAGATGTCGCCTCAATCTTTAACATTTTCCAAAGTAAGTAAACCTGTTGAGAATGGCACTAGATCCGTCAGCAGATGGCGTTTTCTGCTTCCCTGCAGGTTTCTTTCTTCAAATGTTTTGTATTTTCACCCCCTGATAGATGGCGCTGCTATATATCTATCTGGTTAGTAATTTGTACACGTCTATTTATGCAGCACGAAATTTGCTTATACTCATCAATATGCATAACCTGAACCGGGTAAATATTTAACATTATAAGACTTAATTACAACTACTACTTATACTAACTATCAGTAAGTACTTACATATCTAAGCTTCTCGTGCGTTGTGCTACCTACAAAGATACAATCTACCTACATACACCTTTCTCTTTTGCCTAATTGATGATGTGCAATCAATGTCTATGACTTCTTCGCTTCTTTGCGATTGTTTTGGCATGCACGTACAAATACACTCTAGCATTATTAGCTATATATCATAAAAAAATATATACTATATTTTCCCCATCCCGTAGGTATTTCCCAAAAATATATTTTGCAGAGGCTACTGATCTTAACTACCTTATTTCAAGTTTTAATATAGGTACTTACGTACTTCTAAATATACATTAAATTTGTAATTTATCATTTCAGAGGGTCCTTTAAAGGGTTTAAAGTTCAATTTTATTAAATAGCTCTATCTCAAAATCGCAGGCGGAACTGTGGCCGACAGTAAAGTTAATTAATTTTCGTGGAACGTGTCCTTTTCAATCTGCTCTTGAGGAGTAAAATCGTTCTGATCGATTCCACGAAACACTTAATTACTTAACTGTGTTTTACATTGTAAACTAATTAATTAAGTGAAGGCGGAGCTCTTGAAAATCATAGGCGATATAATACTGTATTGCACACACCATATAATAATTAACATATTGATGCGGTGATGTAAGCAAGTAGGCTTACTTTATTAGGAACAAATATTCCACAAAAGTTTATTACAGCGTATAAATATACCTATAAAGACTTTAAAATATAAAGATCACTGTTCACACAGTAAAATATTTTTAATATTCTTGACATATAAAATATACGCGTCGGCTTTAAAACCTTTCTCGATAGGATCTGTATATACGTAATAATAATAATCTGTATAATATGTAATATATGTATATGTACTTTACCGTCAATCATACAATTATAATAAAATTTTAACAGATGTTTGTTCATAAGACTTTAAAGAAATAATTATTAGAAGCCAACGTCTGTCCATTTGTACGCGCATCACGAAAGAACTACGGCACGAAGTTGGATGCGTTTTTCATAGGAGTAGGTATTGCTGGAAGCTGTTTAGAAGCCGAGTAAATAAATCGTTTCGGGATGCGATTGAAACGGCAGGCATAAACAATAAACATTAATATTATCCCTTTCATATAAATTTTAAACGACATGCGAACAAAAGAAAACAAGCTTTTTAGGTACCTACCTACTTACAAACAAGTTTACAAGGTACACCCAATGTTGTTATATTGTAAAAGGGTTATTTTTTGGTTTATGTTAAGTTTAACCTAGAACTAAAATGAGACGATAAGGCTACTTGGCTTACGAAAACCGTGTTACTTAATCAGAATTTATATTTACCAAGGCATTTCCCACTAGAACGTTTAGCTACCTCCCTACCTCATAATAACAACGATCTCAGCACATTTCAGCACAACTTTATTTGAGAGAATAAAGTGGCATCTTCACGGTTTCGTCTCGGGAATTTCTTTATTCCTAATACCAACGTTGATAGTTTGTTTATACAGTTATAACAAAGAATTCGCTTTTAGAGGATAACACAATTTATAATGTAAATGAACTACTTATATCCTAGTCCCTCCCATTGTGAGAGGAGACCCTTGCCAGGCAGTGGAACAATGAAATGGGTTGATGGTGAAGTACCTTAAAAAAAAGATATCACTAAAATAATGTAATTTTCTTATTTGTGTCTTTTTTTTTTTTTCTAAATTTTTGTTGTAAGTAGGTACTAGAAATCATTACTTTCTGAATCATATTTTTTGTAATTATCAGAATATTCCATTTTTAAAGATTTAGTATGGTACACCAACCCTTTGGATTCTAAAAACTCATTTCTTAAATTGTACAACCACCATTATGTGTAGCTAAGATCGAGGTCAGATATAAAAGAAAACTTTTAGGTTTATTCATGTTATCTTAATTCAATCTTAAATCGATTTTATTCAATTGTTACAACTTTCAAAAGTTAGTCCGTAGCCATTTTATGTAAGTATTCGAGTCAGCCACAGAACTATTGGACACAATGGCAGTACCTACGTAAGTGTCTGATTTATCGCTATAATAATGAATTAGGGGTGAAATGCGCTTAGCTGTGTTGAATCAGTAGTCATAACATTAAGTACCGTAAGTATACATAGTACCTACTCTAGAAAAATAGCGATAACATTTGTCTTTCAAGAGAAAATAAAGCATTATAACATAACGAACGCATAACGTTCTTGTACATTATTTCAAAATAAGATATAAGTTTAAGTGGTACTTATTCATTTTTAAGATTTCCTTATGCTATAAAAAAGAGGGACTGAATTTAATTAAATAGGGAGCAAATTAATTAAAAATGTTCCACGGAGTATAGTCGTGTTTGGAAAGATAATTAAATATATTCCACAATTTACAATTTATCCGGTGAGTTTGTATCACTGGCGCAGTTCAATAACGAGTCAGATAGTCGTTAGTCTTACACCCGCCGCGTCGGTCCTAAGCTTTTAAGCCTACATTGTAGCGTAAAGCTTAGTCTAAAATAGGCCAAACAACCGCCATTGACAATCTATGTAGGCTTGCTCATTCTAATTCTGAGAGTGGTTCTGTACACTAGCGGAGAAAAGAACTATTAATGGGTCCTTTTACTTAGGTGGACAAAACAACAATCGGCCAAGGCTTTGCGTTAAATTAAAATAAAATGTTACGTATTATTCAGAACAACTAGAGAATGTCCTTTTTCGTGTGGAAATTCTCATCGACTTCCCAGCCAAGGGAAGGACGGGGCGTGTCGGACTTCATCCATAGGTAGTGACCTACCGACAAAAACCACACGGGTGTTCTGCCTCACCACTTTTTGCTGGGGCCACAGGGGAACCAGAAAAGGGCCTAAGATTAACTAACTTGCTAACTGGCTAACTTTTCAGAACCGTGGGCTGAAAAGGGTATGTCATATCGCTTCAATAACTAACACAATTTTACAGTACCCTTTTTAACTTTAAGAAACGATTATTTTACCAAAATAATTTGTATGTTTTTACCTTCATTTCAGATTAGAGTATAGATAATTATAGTTAAATAACTAAGCTTTCTGAAATTATAAGAAAGTTTTTATAGTAATCAAATTCAGTTAAAATTAACTTGTGACGTTTTTGAAGCAAATCAGCTATATATTGATAAGTAGGTACTATACATTTTTCGGTATTATAGATTCAATTCCTTTTTATTAATAATGCCCAGATCCAACATATTGTATGAATTAGTACCACGGAAGAGATAAATAAGTTATCTCTTCCGTGATTAGTACCTATCTAACAACTCGTAGTAAGATGTACTCCGTTTATATCAATGGGCTCAAATCACTCACATAATCCATATCCTATTATATGGGACCTAAAAATATACCGGGAATGTGGGTCGTACATCAGCGCCTACCTAAACCTTCTGCTAAAACCTTGGGGTCTTTTAGGGAAAAAGAGAATCTTTCTGTCCGTCAAGACCTTTTTCTTAGTACGGATGCGTGCGCGGGGAATAATCGATTTAAAATTAATAACGAATCCATTTCAGGTATATGGTCTCTTAGAGCCGTAAGAAAATTTAGCTTCTAAGTCAAGGCATTCAAAAGATACGGTTCAGATCAGAATCAAACTATACGATACACTTCAATAATGTTATTGATATTGATACAAGTTTGTACAGAGGCCTCGGTGTACAAGTCAGACTTTCAATTGTCATGTGTTTAGTTTTTTTAATATAAAACTTAGAATATTAGGTACCTATAGACGCATCGGTACGGATATTTTTTTAATACCATTAAAGTTTTGAACTTTATCACTCCTATGAACAACTTTTATCTACTGTTCTGAAAAACTTTTATCATGAGACCGACCCTCGACCGAGCAAAAAACAACAGTTATTCCACGTAATACATTTATGTTTACATAACTCGACCAAATGGGCAACATCGATTGAGAATTATGATGCGTGGGGAATTACCCAAATTGCTGGCAGATAATCTGATTACAGAGCGGCACTACAACCCTTATTTATATCGATTCTAAAGTAGTATTTTTTTTATCCGTCCACCTGTTTTATCACTATGAAACCGTGTCTAACACCAAATTTATGTCCAAATATAGGCGGTACGTACTAACCGGAAACTGTAAGAAATATCAAGATGGTAGCAGTAAAATATTCCATTTGAGCAAACGGTATCGGGCGGTGGGATCGCTTCGCTGCCACCAAGGCGGGGTGCGCGGCTGGGCACAAATGTGTAATAAGTTTTCATTACTACAAAATGATGTTATTTCAGTACCCATATTTTTTTTTTTTAATATTAAATGATGTTACACCATTTAATAAGTTAAAATCAATTAGGTATGCAAGTTTACTCACTTTATAAAAATATTTGTTAGTGACGGTATACCGAAGATAAAGTTTTTACCTCCTGTGCTAGTCAAGACTGTGTTACGGCAATTCTCACTGTAGGAATACCAATCTTAGCATAATAGACAGAAGACATATTTTTTACTGATGACACTTATTCTTGCAGTTAATAATGGATGCTAATGACTTAACATAAATAAGTAGTATACGCAAATTATTAAATATTGCCATACAATAATGAAATTCCATATTAAGAAATTTATATAATAAGAAAACATGGACTTATTGTTATATACCTCAGTGGCCGAAACGCCTACTTAGCCTCAACGAAAAACCCAAACCTCCAAATTTATTGACTAAGGTATGCTAGGTGTTTAGGAAAATACCAATGAGATTTTCGAGAAATAACATTATCTAATGCAGGTCCCGTGGGAAACATGATATGATATGTGTAACCCACATTCAACAAATAAAGCTGTTATACATCACGTGACATTAAAAATGTGACATTATGTTGTCGTTTATTTTCCAAAATAAAGTAGGACCGGTATATATTATTTATCATTCCAGTCTTTCGAAAAACGTTTTGTAACATTGTAGGTAACTGTTTTCTGTGTTAAATCTTTTTAATCTATAACCAGCACGACCCCATACACGTGGCTGAAACCCATCCAATAACCTGTATTATATCAGTAATTCATATATTACTTACTAGCTTCCCGCCCACGGCTTCGCCCGCGTAGTTTCTTTTCTATACTAAAATATGTATGTATTATACATATAAACCTTCCTCTTGAATCACTCTATCTATTAAAAAAAACCGCATCAAAATCCGTTGCGTAGTTTCAAAGATTTAAGCATACAAAGGGACATAGGGACAGAGAAAGCGACTTTGTTTTATACTATGTAGTGATATCGAACTCTGATTGCGGCGATAGCAACCAATAGCTGTCACGTTGGCATGAAAAAACGTGCAAACAGAACAACAAACGCTTCTTACATCATTGACTGGTTGTCTTGCCAATTCCCAATGTTGCTTTAGTTTAACATATTCTACCATATTTTAATTTATGGAGTTACATAAATTTACAACAGACACCTATTTGAAAGTCTTAACTAATTTGAAACACCTAACATTGAACACGGATACAATGAATGAATACACGGTATTGTGGTAGCATCGATCTTGTAATTTGAACTCCTCCCTTCCGAACTGGCTTCGTCCGGTTCGAGGTTATTTTACACAAGTTGGTATATAAGTGAATATATTAAATTGTAAACATCTAAATATAAATAACATTTGATTTTCAAAGAAAAGCTTCTATTATTAATAGCACAACATTTTACGCTTGTGTCTCGAAAGACGTCATCTCACGAGACAGCTCATCTTACCCCCGCCCTCTGTACTCCCACTCTAGTCTCATACACACTCTTGCCATTTTTATACAGTAAATAAACAGAACAACGCAAAAAGAAGAACAACAAATGTAGGGACAGGCTACGAAAATAAAGCTCGTTGATAAATTCGTAGCACGTCTACGAAAGCGTAGCAGATAATTTTTGCAAGATAGTGTTAATTAAGGAATGGAGTTGTGCTTTTCTTGTAATGTTACATCGTTACCCCACATTGTAGGTCCCAAAGACTGTTTTAGAAATGTGTCTGTATCTTTGAGTCACATACTTATTTAGGTTTTATTCACAGCGGAGGAGTACAATGAGTTTGAAAGACGTGACATTTTTATAATATTTTTCTCTTGGCGTACAAAGACGCTCTCATAAACAAACTTTTTCACATAAAATAAATATTTTACATAAGCTAACATACACAAAGTTGGAGCCCCGTCACCACCTTAACGTAAAATAACAAGCACAGCGTGCGCTATACGAGGTTTGGGGTAAAAGGGCACAAAGGGCTTATACGAGTATGTATAGATTAAGCAGCTTATTATTATGATTTAGTATCAGTTAATTATTCCGCAGATATCTAATGTGTTCAAAGTTATAAGAGAGATTTTCAAAACGTCGGTAAATTAAATTTTGGTTGTATCGTAGACGATAGTACACCACCCACCGGTAGCTTTTTTCTATTCTCCATGACCGGTAGTATAATATAATTTTTTTTAGGACTGAAAATGCCATATAGTATGTATATGTTTCGTTTAGAAACGAATAATCAAAATAAACGAAACACCTAGCAACGAAGCGTATCACTCAGCTACGGCAAACTAAGTTGAAGATACATTAAAATAAACCTATATTCTAAGTTGAAAGTTGGTTTTCAACTACGACATTCTGTCTCATTTTATTTGGTTGAATAGATTCTAAGGTAGACATTATCGTATGCATGGACCTAAATCGAATTAGCTCTGTAATTGTATGCATACCGATAACAAAAAGGGATCATTTTTGTTTTTAAACTAAACAAACATACTTATTCTTCCACGGGAGCGAAGCCGTGGGCAAAAAAATATAAAAACTGACCGAGAGTTTTCACGACTTACTCGTATATTGTTCTTCAAACAGAGCGCACTGAAGAAACGTGGTAAAACTGTGACCTATTTGTGCAAAAGCTTTCAACGTTTCAAATTACTATAATTAAGTAAAAACATTTTTGGCGTAACCTACAGCTTCATAACACCTAAGTAATGAAGTAATAAACACGATGATTGTTAATCATCGTGTACCTACTTGTACTACTACACTATGCATCAAGTTATCAACCTCTCGCTTCTCAAATAGATTGGTAAAATAATTTGATATATATATAAATGATTGATATATAATAAATCGTAATTACACATTTCAGCTCACATGGCATACTAATTGGTTACACGGCGGGCTGCTGATTTATTGTGCTAGCGATACTTTCGAAACTAGCTGATACTTCGTTACAACTTTTATTATTGATCTGTGGAACCTTAAAAACCAAACGAAGAATAAATCTAAAGTTTAAAAAAGCTTACTAGCAATGTGGATCGCACATTACTAGTATTACTAACTAAATACTTCTTAATCGTAGTGTTTTATAAGTTATAGAGGCAACACAAATTTAATTACGCTTTTTTGTTAAAACCTGCAAATAAGACATTTTAAATAATAATTGATTTTATTATTAATTTGCTTTTCCCAAATAAAGTTAATTATTTCTAGGTGCTTAGGTACTTATAAGCTAAAAAAACAGTGCAACCCAGTTTTGTAAGAGTCTGGTGCTTGAGATAGGTTTGTTAAAACCTATTACTTACAGGTAAATTTTCCTGTAAGTACTTGTATTTGTTCAACGTAGCTAAATTCATGATTAGGTACATAGCCAAAAACCTGAATCGATAAGGGCTCATAGACAAAATGACGCGGTCAGAGCAGACGGTGCGGCGCTCCATCCCCCCGATACTTAGCCACAAGACCGCAGCCAATCTACCGCCAATGTACTGACGTAGGTAATGAAGAAGCATGATACGATCTACGTACGTGCATCTCAGATTGCTTTACAATACCTAAGTAACTTACTTTACTATGACTACCAAAAATGTGAGTTCAGTAAATCAGACTAACATATTTCTGTGGTAGGACCACGCTATATGAATGGGCCAACTTGACTGGGGAAGTACCACACTCTCGCAGAAGACCGACGTCCGAGTAGTAGCGTTTCGCTACTGCGCTTCGTTCGGTGAGCGAGAGGGCCGGAGGCCCAATTCCTCCATCACTCCCCTTCCTACTCCTTTCTCCTTCCTCAACCTTTCCCTAAATAGGCACAGCAACGCATCTGCAACTTCTTTGGTTTTGCAGATGTCCATGGGTGGCGCTAACTACTTACCATCAGGTAGCTCGCCTGCTTGTTTGCCAGGTTATCCGATAAAGAAAAACTTGCGTTCCATTATGATGAAAATCGAAGCGCACTGGGATAGTTTTAATAGGCATTCATGAAGATTGTCAACCACAAAAAAAGGGATGCCTAGTGCACTGCCTTGTTAATGTGTTTAGCATGCTAGTTTTAACCCTATTTATTACTCTTTGTCATAAAACAGTTGGTGTATATTAGAACACTTACCATTTAGTTATACCGGGCGTGAATTTAGGAAAATAATAAACCTATTATAATTAGGTAAAGCATTTTTTTTTCTGCATGACTCAAGACCTAAAAAACCTTTTTCAATAAATTCAGGACAGCAGTCGCTTCCACAATTATTTTTCTGCATACCACGCAGATGAGCTCGGGTAGGGTTGGAAGCAATTAGGTACCTAGGTATAACCTTTGTTACAAAACGTATACGTAACGCAGGTTATTTTCTCTCTCTTACATAATGATAAAAATCCGAAAAGACATAGAACTTCGTTTTCACCATATTTACTTTATTATTATAAACTAAACTGTTATATTATTATAACTAGAGCCTTAGGATTATGTTCAATACAGGTTAATTAGCTAATTAATAAAGTTCTTCTTGGGTACTACCTACCTACAGAAACCAGAAAATACAAAAAAAAACCTTTAAAATTATATCTGGGCGAATTGAGATAAAATATTTTGATCGTATATATCTTCTTGATCGTATGTTTAGGTACGGTAGGTACTTAAACATACGATCAAGACAATAACCTAAAAATACTATAACAGATCTAGGTATTCGCGGTATCTTTTTCAGTGTATGTAATCAAAAATAACATGCTTCAACGAGACAAAACAAAGATAACAACCATTTTGCTTGTAGACATGCCATCGTCCAGTTAGTACCTGGGTCTAGGAACAAAGAAAAACCAGGAAGGCGGATATTTACCTTTTGTCTTTGGTTGCTGCCGATCAATAGAAAGTCTGCAATGCTAGCAAAAATAAAGATGAGACCAAAAAGCTACATTGAATAAATCCTCTGAAATCGATTAACTAGTTTCCAAGATTACTCAGCAATTTTGAACGTGGCCTTTTTACCCCTTTTATAATAGAGTGGAATCCTCACCGATTGTCTGCCACTCGGGAAGGCGACGGTACCGACTTAAAACCGCAATTGTCTTCCCTTCTCCTGTGGTTCGAGCTACGATTACATTCGTCAGACCCCGACGAGCCTTTTAAGTCTTGCTGAAATAACGCTAACTGTCTTCATCACTCTAAGACCCTAATCCCTACCAGTGATAGATTTATGACTTCTAAGTTGGTAAATTAAACACGAAGTAAGTTGTTAAATTTTTGCTAGTTAGCCATCCACAAGCAGTTCCTATCTTATTGTATTAATATGTGTAATCCGGATACCAAAAGTATGTAAGGTACATATGTATATACGACGCAAGATTACTCGCGGGAAAACCTCTAACGTTATTGATGCTGATCCATTACGTGCGTGAAATTGAATCACAAGTTAGCGCGTCAAAATTTATGAAGATATATCTTTTACTTGGGATAACGCGTTACAGCTTTCTTCGACATGAACCTGAATAATCCTGACGAACGCACCCATATACTTATGTATAAACACCTCTTTTGCAACAAAATAGGTTAAAGTCATTATTAAATTTTCCGATTAACGATAATTAACGATGTCCGTTAAAGGTACAGACAGAGTTACTTACGCATTTATAATATTAGTAGGTATATATACGGGAGTATAAGCACTCTCATAGCGGCTAGTACTAACATTTAGTACCTAAGTATATTTCAATGAAAAATGGCGCAGCTTAGGTTTATTAGCGCACTGCTAAGAATAAACTTTGACAGACATTTCCAAACTTTGTCAGCAAAATCACCGAACGTGAGGGATCGTTTTCCTTGGGAAACAGGTATTACCTAAACTGCCTCCAGGCGGAATGTAACGATCCTCGGAACGACCCCGTCAGCAAGCAATAAACTTTAAAATATTACCTATAATACGGGGTCGTAGAATGAACGGAATCGGAAACAAAGCCTCGTTCAACTTGCCTATTAACAACAAATAACAATAAATAATCGGTGGTATAAGTTAAGGTTTGTTAAACTTTGTATACCTAGGTAGCTAAAGTTAATTTTCCATAAGTATTTCAATACGAGGATGGTTTTGGGTGATATAGGTATCTTCTGTACCGACTACCCATAAAGAATTGATTCATTATGATAATATGGTAAAGTGGATGGAAAACATATTCTGACATCTGAATCTAAATTCTATTTATGATTATAAATGAAAATATTTACAACCCCGATTTTATTGAATTTTTCCTCTTTGTTTAAGCTTTTATTTTTATATGGTACAGCTGCTGAGGTGTTCTAGATAGAAAATGAACGGAGCTGCACGTCACAAGCTTTCTTACGTAACAAACGTTCACGTGGCTCACAAGCTCTATTGTGAGCCACAACGAGTCACAAGTACGCATTCCCAGTTATCACCAGCCATTGTGGAGTGACGCCACTCTTACTAATTGGGTCAAGGTTCCTATCCCGGGTAATGATAAACAAATAGCCTGCTAGGGAGTCGCTTACTATGTTATTGCACGGTCTAATTATGTTATTTTGTAATAATGAACTTGAATAAACAACAGAAAAACATGTGTTGTTACAACAACTTGTTATTTCTCCTAATTCTACGTTAGTATGTAAATAGTACCTATTATGACTGAATAATAGTGACACCTATTATTATTATTTAGTCATACTACTTCACGGTCTATCTTCAATGGTATCCAAATATACACCGCGTTCGTAGCAAAAAGCCTAGATAGATCATTCAGAAACATTTTTATCACAGCGGTACAATGAGTACTTACCTACTTACATCAATAAACATTGAATTGAAATATTGACTTCCTGAAGCTAACATATAAAATTGGAATTGCTAAGATCAACAATTCACCACGCTCGGTGGATCACGACCGCAATTCGATCATGAAATATGGCTAACGGCCCCTACATTCTTACATCCTAACACCTGCGTAGTGTGATTTTTATCTTTTTGAACATATTTTTTTGTAGAAAGGCTCTTAGAATACTTAGGGTAAATATAGCAAAATGTAGACAATACCTAAGCGTGTTGGGGAGAGCTCGTTTGCAAGGCAATCACACTGAAGGCGTTTTCATAACAAACAATGGTCTCTTCGCGCCGGTCTCCAATACAAGCGTAAGTGGATTGCTTTCCACAACGTCACGTTCGGACACAAATACTACAAAACTAACTGTACCTTAAAAAAGAATTTTCATAATTTTTGCAACGGCGGTAGCCTAATGGCTAGGGCATCGGACTTGCGATCATGTGGTTGTCGGTTCGAAACCCACCCATTGCACTACCGACGTGAACCCACTCGAAACACAAGCATTTAGCTTAGCACGAGGGGTTAACAAGAATACTAGTAATGTGCGACCCACATTGCTAGTTAGCTTCTTTTAAAAAATACGAAAAAAATTGGAAATTGTAAGGGAAAAATCTTCATCATAAAAAGGCGCACCTTCAATGACACAAAACAACCCACGTTCCCTAGTATCTATTACACTTTATCTCGTATTACATTTGGGATATGATATGGGATAATAGGACATTTTTTCTGTTTTAGTTTTACTATCTGATGTATCTTTAGATAGTAGTAACTGCTTTGGAGCTACAACAAAATTAGATCCAAAAATTATTACTGGAAAACAGGAGTTTTATGGAGTTCATCTATTTCATCTTCAATTGCAACGGGAAATTTTAAATATTTGTCTCAACG
Organism: Subacronicta megacephala; assembly: GCA_958496365.1. Lineage (NCBI taxonomy): Eukaryota > Metazoa > Arthropoda > Insecta > Lepidoptera > Noctuidae > Subacronicta > Subacronicta megacephala. Next base: position 6,472,813 of record OY292515.1, on the reverse strand, counting down.
AACGCAAGTATATGAACAAGCTCATATATGAAGATAACAACTTTAACTATGTATTTCCTTACGAATTGCTCCTCAAAGAAGATGAGTCCTTTAGATGTTAAGACTCTGAAAACGGTTTAATGTCGAGCCATTTCATTTTACTTCCTCCTAACTTTTAACTCGGATAAAAAGGTAATAAAAGTTGATTGTCTGAGAGAACGCGAAAGAGGAAACGTAATGAGACTCACTGAACATATTTCTTTCTTAACTAACATGCAGTTTAAAGGTACGTGTAATTAAGAGAAGGTGCACTATGAACATCTACTTTCATCATATATTAATTATTAGAAACGTTTTGTAGTGAGATGAAAAATTCAGGGGCGGATTAACTACCTATAATATAGCAAAAGTAGCAAATGCTACGGGCCCCGCGTATCCAAATCCGGCGAAGACACTAAAAAGGTCGTCAAAGTGGAATACTCCATGTGAAATTCATAAATGTATTGAGTATTGTTTTTTTTACTACTTTAACTTGAGAATCTACAGTCGATCAAGGACCAATACAATATGCTACGGACCCCGCGATTTCTTAATCCAGCACTGGAAAAATTGAATCCTAAACTACAAGATCAAGTGGATTATCGAGAAGATCATATGACAACGCAAACGTGGTTGATGTCATCGCTAAATTTCACACTTTATTTATGTCATTATTATCAAGACTCCCAATGCCCGGGGCCAAACATTCCATAACGACCAACTTCAAGGCGACAAGTTGCAGGCCAGAAAACTTGATTACATCGGTTGGCACCACTCCAGTTATTAGTAATATCACTCTTGTAGCATCAGTATTCAGTCCACCGTTGTACCTTTTTTGTTATTGAAATGTTGTTGTTCAGCTCTCAAGTTTGTTAGTTTTCAAAAAGGTTTTCAAATGGACGGCAGTAAGAATACCTATTTATTCCATTAAGTATTTTTTTGGAATTTGGTACAATGCTATTGTAATTCTCGACGACAGCAATTAAAATTTTCTTGGATTGATTAGTATGTTGTAGATAACCTTTTTAACTTTTTAATTCAATTAAACAAAATACTTGTGTTCTTGGTGCTTCAACAACGCCTATTGTTAAATGTTACTGGTGTTCTAAATGTTAAACGAAAAGACATAGGTATTGGAATTTCGAACTACGCCAATGCGAAAAACAGCCAGATACCTTCCTATTGTTCCCAAGGCCTACTTATACAAATATCGTTTGTGTAACTAATAACAGTCAGAATAGTAACCTTCCATCGGGCAGGTTTACATTAACTGTCTTTTGGAATCTTGCCCCTTAAGTGGATCGATGGTAACTGGCGCGCGGCGGTCGCCCATTCATCATCCGACCCGAATTTAACACCATTAAAAGTGTTAATCTGAAACACAATCCGAACCATAACTTGCATTTCATATCTACTATCATCACCTTTTATATTGTCCCACTGCTGGATGCGGGTCTCTTCTCAGAACGAGAGAGATTAGGCGATAGGTAGTCCATCGTCCATTATAATCATATCATTACAATTACGAATAATAAAAATATAATTACCTATGTAAGAAGTAACTATCTTTAGGATAAATCCTTAAGATTTAATGGTTTAACTTGTAAAATACTTAAGTAACGCGTGAAAATGGGAAAACTTTTCCTATTACTATCAACAAGGTCTAAGGGCCTTCACTGATGTGGAAGAAAATTTTTCGTTTCAATAAATTGTAACTAACAAGAGAATGTAAAGAAAATCTAATTACATAAAGGTACTAACTACATATTGAATGCGAAATAAACATGTATGTAGGCATACTTATAACTTAGGATGAAAACAAGGTTTCTATTATAATAAATATCGTGATTATAACGATGCTTTAGCAGTTTTTCTATATTTTTGGAATTAAGCAACCTTGTTGAGCTGTTCAACCTCCAATGCACGTATAAACTGTCAATAGAAGGAAATCAACTGCGGTGTCCCGGAACAAGGACTTTGTTACCTAATACTTCCGCTACACTGCGAACCCTTATCCGACTCAGTTTGCTGAACGAACACCCATTTCGAAGCCATTGACTCTTGTTCTATCCTTTCGATTTTTAGCAGAAAAACGCGTAGCTGGATCTGTGCGAGTGTATGTACCATATAAATGTATATATCTGTGGTGTGTATCTATTCACAATATATAGGTACGCACGGCTACATATCAAGCTATGCAAAACCAGTATAGGCTGGCCTTGAATTGTGCGGAAAACCTTTACAACGGGAGGTCCGTCTAAACAGGTTTTGTATAGCTTGATGTGTAGCCGTGTGTACATAGCTACAGCACCCCTACTACGATGGACTAGGATTGCGAAATGGAATTTCCCTCAAATCCTCAAAGCCCTAGACGCGATTCGTGCGATAAATTATTAGTTTCGGGGTCAGTGCACTGGACGTAACTACATGTGAAATTCCATTACGCATTTAAAAATAGAGACATTTTCCATGAAATCCATGAAATATTGGTAATATACAAAGTGCTTTTTACGACTTTTCAAATTACTTCTCGTAACAAACGTAGAAATATGAATATAATTCGTTGCGTGACAGACCGGTATCAATAACATGGGGTGACACGACTTGCGTTAAGGGGAATGTACCTAGGTACTCACAAAATCCAACATACCTAGTTTGTGGTGAACCTCTGGAGGTAAAGAGGAAACATTTGTTTGTAATCGATAAACTCTGAAACTACTGTACCGATTTTAATATCCTTTCATTATAAGAAAGCTACATTATTCCCGATTACATAGGCTATTTGTTATTCGCGAAACTGCGGGCAACTCTCTAGTTTAAAATACTTTGTTAAAATGGGGACGTTCGGTTTCCTAGATTATTCTAGGAAACCGAACGTCCCCACACAAACCCTGATTTATATTTCACAATACTTAATATTAATTTTATTAGATAGGTATTATAATCGAAATCCTTACTACCTCAACTATTGGCTGGTTGTCCCATTCCGCGACTACTACACGGTCGTGGTGTGGTCACACTGGTCGTGAGTTCGATTCCCAGGTCGAATTAAGTGGTAATAGGGTTTTCTCAGTAGCACCTTGGGGTCCGGATTTGTGCCCGAATAATGGCAACAGCCTTGCACCCTATTACATGGGACCTAAGCATACCGGTAACCTGATAGTGCCTACCATTAGAACACATCTGCCCAACCCTTCGGAGATGTTGGGCGTGATGGTATGTTATGTAATGTTTTAAAAATCAACCTAATTAGACTTAACACTAAGTGTTATTCTTCATAAAATCTTAATTTGTTTAGGTACTTACCGACCACGTTGACACATTTAATCGTAATAAGGCTAGTAAAAGTCTACAATTGCATAGTGTAATAAAATTTAGATTTTATTACACTATGACAATTGCAACGAAATTTTATCATCTTGACTTTACAAGGTTGCCAATTGATTTTAGTCGCTGTACCTATCTGTATTCTGTAAAGAGACACGTAACGTGGCACAAGAAACACCAATGTCGAGCAGATTAGATTATTTGTCCGTAAGATTTATCAAGGACTTGCCAAACGTCTCGACGGAAGAAATATTTCATGTCAACAAGTCTTGTAATTTAGTACCTACTAGGACTATTTTTCATTTCTTATATCCCCTGTCTGAACTTACTTTGTATTTATATTTTGGTTCGTCAGAAAACTAGTTATCAATAATAAGCTTTTGTTGTATTGCGTACATATTTATGTGCCCTGGCTGGGGCTAAAAAAGTCCCATTAAGCAATTCCTACGAAATCAATTGGTTCCAGAATGCCAACGTAAGATCTGTACTTAGATGAAACGTCTAACATAACGTAACATCATGCCTGTATTCCCCGAAAAACTAGCCATAGGTGTAGGATTACAGATTATTTTTTAAAACATCAATACGACTTTGCTCGAACTGGAAAACTAACCCAGGACCTTAAACGCACGAGGTCCTGACCGCGTCCCGCTTAGAACTACTTGACTAATTAAACACACTGTACCTACGCAAGATGTCTTCGAAATATTCAGGTCTTTGTATGTACCTACCTTTAAAAACATTTGAAAGTTTCGAAACAAGTTGTTAAGGCTTGTTAAGTTAGAAATCCTTCCGGCCTATTTGTATCAAGATAGTACATAACAATGAACCAAAATCCGGATCCTTTTATTGCAGAATAAACAAGTAGTGGAACTCGCGAGTTGTAATATCAATAATGAATCAGCAGAACCGTTCAGAATGTTCAGGAATGTTGTTCTTCATAGAGTTAGTTCAGAAATGTCTGTTTATCAAAATAACAGCTTTAAATAAACGTATATGAAATTACCTATATACGGTAGGTACCTACTTATAATCAAAAAACAATATTTTTAGTCTCTCTGCGTTCTGGCTAATACCTATCCAAAACGACTGGATCTATTTCGACAGCAGTTTTACTAGCAGATGGTAGGTATAATGACTAACTTAGGCTAATGAACAACACGCTATCGCTAATAATCGCTACCTTACCTTAGAAAAAACGATTACAAAGTAAGAAAGTGTATGTTTCAGTCCTCATACAGCCAATTACATTATCTGCTAAGTACACTACTTTTGATACAGCATTTGAGTTCTGAAGATACCTTTAAGTACTAATATCTTCTTTTTATTTACTTAGTGACTTTTTCACATTCTATACCCATGAAACACATGAACGGCCCGCTTATTCCATATCTACCTATCCCTCTCATAAACGATATCTATAAGTCTTTTTCTCGTTTTCATGAAACAGCGCGATTTACATTTGGAATTTTACGAGCTATCTCGACTTCGCCAAACGTCTAAATGTTTGTACATTATCTGCATACCTACCTACCTGTCACAAAAGTTGGTAATATTAAATCACATTGTCTTGAATAACGCCTAACCTCTATGCATGCAGGTAGGTACCTACCTACCTATTCAAAATATCTATGCAAATACGCACTGGGCCCCGTGAAAAGACGCAGGGTGAGTATCTACTTACTTGGTTTTATTGCATACCGTAAGGTGATTAAAAGCTCTAAAGACAATACAAAATAATATTTCATTTCAGTTAGAAACAAGGCTATACTATGTAAAGAGTTTATATGTAGAACCACAAAACAAATAATTAATGGAAACAAATAAAAACATTATCATTTACAAAATACTTTACTGAAAATAATATGGAACGTATTACTTACTTTCTATTTAAACGTAACACGCGTATTATCCTTTTCCAGTGCTAGTTCAAATGATGACTAAAAGTAAAAGCCACTTACGTATTCAACAAAAATCCGTTGTGCGTATACTATCACGTTCAATTCAGTTGGAATCGTAAGGCGAGTGGAAAGCCCGCGGATCGACGCAGGGCGGGCGCATTACGTAGCCAATGCGCCCCTACTGAAGTACTGAAGGACTGGCTGTGACGTTGGCCGGGCCGCCCCGCCCGCGTACGCCGCTTCGTAGCCTGCCAAGTGCGACACGGAACTACGAGTGTATTTTCATTATAAGTACATCAACTTTCACAATGCATATCTCTAGTGTACATATAAATAATTCTCTAATACTGCTTTAACATATTTATGCTCGATCACTTGACAAAAACTGTACTACCTACTCAAGTGACGAAAAATGTATCCATTAAAAATGCTCGTCCTTAGGTATAGCTTTCCGCCCACGGCTTCGCCCGCGTGGTTTCTCGGCTTTTCTGTACTAAACCTAAAACTTCCTCTTGAATCACTTTATCTAATAAAAAAAAACCGCATCAAAATCCGTTGCGAAGTTTTAAAGATACATACATAGGACAGACTGACAGTGGGAAGCGACTTTGTTTATACTATGTAGTGCTTACTTAGGAGCGAAACTATTAGGTATCTGTTTTATGGTGCAGATAATCCTCATGGATCGTTGACACCTGGGAAAGCGGCAGAATAAGTCCCACTTATACCGACTAAACACTGCAGATTGCCTTCCCTTGCCTTATAGCCATAGGATTCGCATTCGCGACATTCGCCATGACTGTGACAGGAAGTGCGGCCCTCGAGGCCTCGCTTTCTCTTCGTAGGTGCATTTGCCATTCTCTGGTCGAGCGGTCGATACCCCAGGTTAACCATCTAGTTCATAGTAGCTGGTGGTTTGTCTGCGCCCTCCGGGCAAAAACACAGGTAGTTAAGTTCTTTTTGCTTTAGGCATCTGAGATAAATAATACATTCAACAATTACCAATTGATATCAAATTGACCAACCTGATGGAAACACATTATTAAATCATCAGAGAGCAGGATTACTCGATCCTAAAATCATTTTTAAATCTCAACGTACCTAAAAGTAAATCGGAAATCAAGCTCTATTCTGGAATAAAGCCTTAGGAAAGTACCTAATAATATTTTATGATCGCGGTTTTAGGTAACTAAAGGTATATTCCGCCTTCGCTTACAATTTTTTTGAGACAGTATATGACATAATGCTCATTAGTCTAATGGTCCTTAGCGCGACTGCTATGGTAGAGGTCCTGAGTTCGATTCCCAGGTCGAGCAGTGCTATTGCATTTTTCAAAGTTTTAGTAAGATTTGTACCCGGATAGTGGCAATAGGCTCGCCCCTATTACATGGGACCTTAATATCCAGCGGTGTGCGTTCGCGCAGCGGAATGTTGTTGAATTTAAAGATTTTAAGTATGCAGATATTTAGTGTATGACGTCGTATAATTGTGTATGGTAAAAAAAAATTTGTGCACGCAGCCATTGTGGAGAAATTCATCAAAAACTGATTCCGCTGGGCGAACGTTGTCCTGGCGGAACTTTTTTTAATCCATAAACTTTAGAAGAAAAAAGATGTGTCCAATAATTAGTGTGTATTTGTGTGTAATTGTGTATGTATGAATAACATTAGTGCATGCATAAACTTCGGAGAAATTCAAGTTTCCGCTACGCGAACGTTTGGCCATTAGCTAGTTTTCATATAAAGCGCTTACATAGAGAGCTGTAGAATTTTACATACATTGTTTTGAATTTGTTTATATTTGTTTAAAAAACAGATTTAGAAAAAAACGTAGGGCTTAAAAAATTAAAATATAAACGTAAAATACGCTTATTAGGTCTTAGTTCTTAAAGTATGCACTTTGGGGTCTAGATTTTCACGTTTATACAAACCTTGTAGGTGTCTGCAACATGTTGCCAAGTATCAATGATGTTCCGTTAGTAATTAAAGAGTTATAGGACAATTTACCATGAATAGATCACTGTTTACAAAACAGTCAAATATCACGACGTTCTAAAGGAATTGCATGGTAAAATGTATGCCAATAATTAGTGTATTCATTCAACTATTCACATGCAAAATTTCATGTCATTAAATTCAGTAATTAAAGAAAAACAATTATAATACTGACGAAGCATCGAAAACCTACATAACCCGACCAAGTTCAGATGGCTACAAAAAAGCGGCCGTGCCATATATCTAAGAAACGTTCTTAACCTTCCAATATAGTATTTATTAATACGGTACAGTTGCGTACACAAGCGTTGCGGGCCGCGGCTAATGAAAACATATTGCCCTCTCTTTTCTTCAAGGATGGAAGTACCGTTTTTTTTTTTTTTAATAAAAAAAAGCGAGTTTCAAGCGAGAAGCCGCCTATTGCTCGTTGCGCGCAGCGCGTTGTCTATTTTTTCACACTAGAATATTTTTGATCAATTCATAACTACAATACTTAGACTATTTAACCAAAGGACTAGCCTTAAGCGTACCGCTTCGAACAAAATAATTCTACATATTTTGGTGGGGTGCGGGGGAACACGCTCACATACATAAGTCACAGTACAGTACAACGGTATACATCAATTAAAAAATCGATTCAAGAAGTAGTTTTTTTTAAGTTATTAGATTTGTTTGATCCACTAAACTTGCAAAGGGGAACGCTCGTGCATGCCTAGTCTATTGGTTAAATAGTGTAGTAATAAGCTACAATATGATAAATATTTACCTAAACAGTAGGTAGTAGGTATAAGGTACTTACATGTGGTAATTATTTAATTTCCCTAAGGGGTCTATAGTTAGAATCCTGATCCGTGAAATCTTCAATAGAAATTAGCTGTATGAATTTTATTTGTCTTATAATATATCTAGATTATATCTCAAGTCTCAAGCGCATACTTAAATAAAGTACCTACGTAAATAGTACCTACTTTCTGTCATAGTCAAATACATTTAAAAAAGTAGGTGTACAATAATAAATGACCTATAAATTATATCGAAACAACAATTGTGTTATCACCTATACCAATTCAATACCGGTATTATACTGTAAATTTTGGTATGTTACCTAAATATATTGCACGGCCGCTTTTTTGTAGCTATCCGAACTTGGTCGGGTTATGTAGGTTTTCGATGCTTCGTCAGTATTATAATTGTTTCTCTTTAATTACTGAATTTAATGACATGAAATTTTTCATGTGAATAGTTGAATGAATACACTAATTATTGGCATACATTTTACCATGCAATACCTTTAGAACGTCGTGATATTTGACTGCTTTGTAAACAGTGATCCATTCATGGTAAATTGTCCTATAACTCTTTAATTACTAACGGAACATCATTGATACTTGGAAACATGTTGCAGACACTTACAAGGTTTGTATAAACGTGAAAATCTAGACCCCAAAGTGCATACTTTAAGAACTAAGACCTAATAAGCGTATTTTACGTTTATATTTTTATCTTTTAAGCCCTACGTTTTTTTCTAAATCTGTTTTTTAAACAAATATAAACAAATTCAAAACAATGTATGTAAAATTCTACAGCTCTCTATGTAAGCGCTTTATATGAAAACTAGCTAATGGCCAAACGTTCGCGTAGCGGAAACTTGAATTTCTCCGAAGTTTATGCATGCACTAATGTTATTCATACATACACAATTACACACAAATACACACTAATTATTGGACACATCTTTTTTCTTCTAAAGTTTATGGATTAAAAAAAGTTCCGCCAGGACAACGTTCGCCCAGCGGAATCAGTTTTTGATGAATTTCTCCACAATGGCTGCGTGCACAAATTTTTTTTTACCATACACAATTATACGACGTCATACACTAAATATCTGCATACTTAAAATCTTTAAATTCAACAACATTCCGCTGCGCGAACGCACACATACCAGCGAACTATGGGTGTACAATATTACACCTCTGACCAACCCTTCGGGCAATACAGGCTGGAATGGGTTTTACATTTCAGTACATTTTTTTTTTTTTAAAACAGCAACCACTGCCCTATTAGTTCAAAACCTGTATTTCAATTCTCAACTTATGTATTATTTATTATTACTTAGTATTGATCACAATGTTTGATAAACGTTTTTTTATTCTTCAGTACTTGGCGTTACTCCCACTTTTAGAGTTTGTTCGTAAATTAATGAGATTAGTGATTAAGTGCTGCTATTTAAAACAAATAAGCCACATAATATATGATACTTACCAAAAAACTATGAAAACCTATTGCCAAAGATTGATAACATAGGTAAGAATAAAATGCGAAACTGGGAACACTACAGAATAAAAAAAGACCGGTCAATTGCGAGTCGGACTCGCGCTGGAAGGGTTTCGTATCATTACGAGTTACGACGTATTAAAAATTAATAATTTTAATAAATTATGTTTCGGTGGAAGTTTACATGGTAATGTACATCATATTATTTTTTTTTTTATCATTCTCTTATTTTAGAAATTACAGGGGGGGACTCATTTCACCACTTTGGAAGTCTCTCGCGCAAACTATTCAGTTTAGAAAAAAATGATATTAGAAACCTCAATATCATCTTTAAAGACCTACCCATAATAGATACACCACACGTATGGGTTTGATGAAAAAAAAATTCTGTTTCCGTTCTAAGTACGGGGAACCCCCAAAATTTATTGTTTTTTTTTCTACTTTTGTGTGAAAATCTTAATGCCGTTCACAGAATACATCTACTTACCAAGTTTCAACAGCATTGTAATTATAGTTTCGGAAAAATGTGGCTGTGACATACGGACGGACAGACAGACAGACATGACGAATCTGTATGGGTTCCGTTTTTTGCCATTTGGCTACGGAACCCTATAAAATGTCGTGTTTTTTCACGGGATAACTCGGCAATAGAGCACGCGATCTAACTAATAGTAAGTAGTCCTCCGCCCATGGGCATCTAGAATACCAAAGGACTTGCAGATGCATTGCCGAGCCTATTTAAGGGAAAGGGAGGGGAAGGAGAAAAGGAAAAGAAAGGGGACTGAGGGAGTAATTGGGCCTCCGGCGCTCCACAAAATAACAAACGTGAACGAATGTGTAACGTAAACTTTATTCAATAAAAAAATCGATACTTCAACATCTCTTTACTACCTACCTACAGGTGATGATACAAGTTGGCTGGTAATAACCATCGGAGCCCATAGAATGTTGCTGTGATAGGTGAATGTTCGTTAACTCTATCACACCAAAATCATAGTCAGCGAATTTCTTAAGAACCTCTGAACCATCGAAACATTCCCTTGGTTGACTTGACTTTCTAGAAGATGCTGTAGGATTGTCACTTATTGTAGTTGCTGATCGACTTCGGTACTTAGAATTTATTAAAGTAACATGCAATTTCACACTATCCCTGCCATGTTCCCTCTCCATAAATCCTGTAAGAAGGTTTTTATGTATAAGTGCAGAGTTTCAACATAATAGAGGGCTACCCTATCACTTAGTCTCAAGTTTAGAAAAAAACCTGTCATAACCTGCTTTATAGAAATAATCCACTAATGCATCAGCTATCTCTTGAATTAATCCTTTTGAACCTCCATCTTCATCAACAAGACCATACAAAACATCAATTTGTGTTGGATCATCATTCATGTAAGACAGTCCCTTGAGTCTGATCCTTAATGGTAAATGTCCTTGAAGTAAAGGCCTATAAAAAAAATTGGCACCTATATTCTTAATAAAAATGACTACAAAATATAACAATAATATGTAACTTTATTAATAATAATATGCCAGCCAGCATGAAAAATGCATTAAAAAAAACAAAAAGATAGTAAATAGGTATTAATTAAAATAACTTTATAATCTTAGCATGGAAAATGCATAAATATACAAAACAATAATATCTAAGTCTTGCCATCCTTATGTAAAATTATTTTATCAATTGAAATAAATAGAGGTAAATAACTAATCTTACATAACAACTTTTTCTTTAGCATCAGTAAACAACTTTGAAACAAATAGCCTTTCCTCATTGTCCATCAAGCACATTACCCCAAGAGTGAGATGCAACTTGGTTGGTTTGATAAATAGAGATCTATCTAGACCTCTACTAGGGCATTCTTGCAAAACACTTTCCTAGAAAACAAAGTGCTGCTATAATTATATACATTGCATTTTATTTAATTTTAAACAAAGCCAGGCCAATAAATAAGTAAATATGGGCTGCTGGCAGTACATACAACGTTTTAATAGAAATAAAAAGGAAAATACCTCAAATTCTTGAAATCTTTTCACAATATCTGGATGGTTCATAGGTATTGATATAAAATGTGTTGATTTCTGTTTCATTCTAGAGGACATAACAATTATATTTATCCGCCTTCTAGCTGCTTTAACACTCTGAAATGTTAATTTTTATAAAGAACTTAGTACTTGTTGTGTTGTTGATTACCTAATTATTTATACTAAAATGAATAGTAATTTACTGCGGCTGTTGGTCCAAGTATAACTATGTCCCCTTCTTGGCCTTGCCTTGGTATCTTTATATCTGTCTTTGTATCCCTTTCAATCCTCATTTTGATAGCCCCCTTCTTGCCTATGATGGAACCAAGGTAATGTCTGGGAAATAAATGAATTAACTTAATATTAACAAATATAAATAATTATGTCAGTTGACAAATGTAGTTAAAATGTTACTAATTACACACAATAGAAAATCTTTAAGTTATTTTCAGCAAAAATATTGAAATTAGTATGGAAATCATCACAGACAGGACATTTACAAAACAAACTGCCATTACTGAGTTTTATTAACCAATTGGGTACAACTTCTGAGATGCAAAGTTATTTCATCAAAAGTATTTAAAATCTTACTTAAATTTAAAAATGTCCTATCATTAGTAACATAATAATAGGTTTAATAGGTACTAACTTAGATACATGTAAGCTAGTGCTGTATCTAGAATTATCCACAATAACTACTTCAAAGTCATCCTCATCCCCTTCATCAAGGACATCGTTATGTGTTATATCTGTAAAGATTATAAAAACTTAATAAATTATCCATGTGAATAAGACTATAGTTTGTTTAATTTCCACAGAACCCATAGCAGGTTGCTCCTGAAGTCCCTCAGGTTGCTAGTAATGTAATGTCTTTGGTTGAAGTACCTATATGTTCTATGTGTTATGAATTAAAGAACATCACAGAAGTATATTTACTCTACTCTTTGGTATTGCTTCTGTTATAAATAAATAAATTACTGCCTCTTTTTACGTACTAGAGTAGCTTCATATATTTTAAATACACAGACAAGCACCGTAAATGGAAAGAAGTGAAGCACTTTCTGACGAGTACAGATTACATTGTACGTACCATTTTCGTACAAGTCGTGTTCTTGGAATACCGTCATGTCTACTGCGGAATCATTTACCCTATAACATCTGCCTTCTATCCACTTAATGTGAGGTCTAAGGATGTCACTCATTGTATTTTAATTGGTTTATAATTATTTCAAACCCAATTACAAGATAAGTATGGATGTAACAAATTCACGTTTTTATTCAATTAAATTTTTGTTTGATTTCGGTAAGTCTGTCATATTATAAGTTATTATTGTTACTTTATAACTATGTTAAACTCACAACTAATATGAGATATATTTTTTTATTGTAAATATTACATTGTACGTAAACCTACGTACAAATGTTATATATTTGTATTGACAAATTGGATTGACATTGACAGTTTGACACACATTCGCACAATTGTTTTGACAGTTTGTTGTTTTGTTTGAGAAAGGATGGGTCAACTCGACTAACTTTACTTATCGACAGTAGTCACAGCGTCAAATGAAGCTATACAAATCGAGTAGGTTGACCTCGCACTGTGAAGGCTTTCTGTATATTGCGAAGCCCATACTGAATTTGTATAGCTTGATATGATGCGTGCCTACTAAAGTAGGTACATACTTCAGTTGCACTCAGCTAGCTCAACTCTCATTGCGCCCTTATGTTTAGGTCCCATGTTATAAAGGGCGAACCTATGAACACCGATTTGCTACTGAGAACTTCATAAAAGAACCCAATAACATTTTACTCTACTTAGGAATCGAACCCAGGCCCTTTAGCATTGCAGTCGCACTAAAAAATATAGGACTGATGCTGCAATCCTATATCTATCCACTTCTATAAAAATTGAGAATACCAATCGCTGCCACCTATCCATTCCTATTATTACATTCTCAAAGATATCAAACATAAAATCCTTTATAATTATGGTGCATAAATTATATAATATTAATTAAATATAATTTAAAATAAAAAGAAAATTGTTAGTCATCGCCGCCTATGGACTTCTGACATACCAAAGACTTGCAGAAGCGTTGCCAAGTCTATTTAAGGAGATAGGATGAGAAGGAAGGGGACTAAGGGGGTCAATTCCTCCCTCAGTCCCCTTCCTTCTCCTTTCTCCAGCGCTCTCGCCACACTCACCGTACGAAACACAACAGTATACATACCTAATTATAGTACAAGTTTTTAATGTATTGTAATAAAAACAATACAATGACTGCCTCTTTGGTCTAGTGGTCCCAATCGCGACTGCTACGCTAGAGGTCTTGGGTTCGCTCCCCAGGTCGAGCAAAGTGTTATTGAGTTTTTCTATGAAATTCTCATTAGCAGCTCGGAGTCTGGATTTGTGCCCGTTGAAAGGCAATAGGCTCGTCCCCTATTACATGGGACCTAAACATACCGGCGAACTGTGGGTGTACATTAAGTACACCTCTGCCTTACCCTTCGGGGAATACAGGCGTGATGGTATGTTATGTAATAAAAATATATAATAATATTTATTGTAATTCAATAATCAAATTATTCATCTGATTTTAACGTTGCGTGCCATGAGGAGGAATATCGTGACACGATTTTTTATTAACCTATGTAATACCCACATAATTATGTTCACAATAAACGTATTTGGAAGACTTTGGAGGGGCTTCGTGTTTGCGTAAATATTCATAAACATGTTAATTAACGGGGATAGTGCTGACTGCATAAAACCCACATACCTAGTTATGTAAATATTAAATGGTCAATGGCGAATCTGCCTTACCTACAGATATTTTTTCTAATTTAATATTATATAACAGAAAAACCTGTTGATGTGAATTATATGAGGTCATTAAAGCCAATGTTTACACAAAAAAGAACGAGACGAAATCACGAGACATAACAAGCTAGTACATACATATTCATATTTGACTCAATTGTGGACGAGACGTAATATAGTTTAGCTGATAAAGCGTTTGATAAGCTTATCATTAACCTATTGCGCTGCTAGGTAGTACTTATAGATTTGTATGTAATATAGAATAACATTACAGCTTACGTGACTGTGTTTTTTGTGAAAAAATAATCATTTTATTTAACCTACTCAGAGAAAAATGAATAACAACTTTCCGAGACCAGTAAACACATCATATTATAATACAAATTATCAATATACGAATGTTAACAAAGAGGGTAAGTTCTTAAGTTAATTTCTTTATTTATATACAAAGGTTATTTTACGTTTTTTTTTACATCAGTGGATTGATCCTGCAACACATATTTTGCCTACCTTATTTTTATAGGTACTAGTAGTCACTTAGTTTTTTAATTGAATGATAAAAGAACTAAGAACTTTAAATAATTAATGTGACAAATTTTTTTAGGTTTAGACTTTATTTAAATATTAATATCTATTTAAAGAAGTTTGATGTGAGCGAAGGTGCGTGCCATCGATTTTAGATAATGGTAGCTTAACTATAACGAATAATAACGCTTAGAATGCATTTAGTAATCACGATAAACTGAGTATAGGTTTCGAAAAATGCAGCGAAATAAAATATTATCTAACCATTCCTGTTGAAGTACTTACTCGCTAAGTGTTAGTGCGCCAAAATTTAAATTTTATTATGATTGGCACATTGGTTTATCATATAGTAAACTAGCTTTCCACCCGCGGCTTCGCCCGTGTGGACTATACGTTTATGGCTGTTATATTTTTCCAGTTCCACGATATTAGTATATTTATTTATTTCTTATCAAGTGCCAAGTACAAAGTTTCCTTGTTTCTTTCACCCCCTATTTCAACCCCTGCAAGACTTTTTGCGATAAAAGTTAGCCTAAGTATGTCCTTTCTCAAGCTTTATCCTATCTCAGTACCAAATTTCATCAAAATTGGTTAAGTGGTTTAGGCGTGAAAGCGTAACAGATAGACAGAGTTACTCTCGCATTTATAATTTTAGTCTTTGTCTTGTGTCAGCAGATATCCCACCAAAATATTTTTTACCAAAACAAAGATGTCTCGTGTCCTTCTTTCCGTAATGAATACTTAAACTTTTCGGTCTGTAGGTAGTACCTATTATTGTTATGAGACTGGATTGGGTTTTACTCGGGATTTTACTGCCTTCGAGCAACATGTTGCTCGAAGGCAGTAAAATCCAGAGATTAGCCCCTACAACCTCACAAATACATCAAATTTACCTCTATATAATATTAGTATAGAAATATAAATTCCGAAAGCAATTTTTGATATAGGCACGCACAGCTACACATAAACCTATAAAAACAGTACAGGCTACACCTTGAATTATGTGGAAAACCCTTACAATATGAGGTCAGTCTAAACTGGATTTGCATAGCTTGATGTGTAGCCGTGTGTTTTTTATAAAAATGTTTGAAGAGGCCAAATCTCGAATTTACCCCGCATTCCTACTGACGACGAGTGAGATAGGTAGCTGTTTGCAACATGTTTTAACGTCAAAGAGATTTAATGTGTATTAAATGTCTTTGTTTAACGTCAAACGTGGGGTTAGAACAAAGACATTTAATACACTAGTAATATTAAATCTCTTTGGGTTAGAAATACACTTGAACAAATTTGCTGACAATATTAACTTGCTAGAGACAGGCCAAAAAAAAATTGTTGTGATTTGGTATGTAAACACCTCCTATATTCCGTGCCCAGACTACATAATTATGTCGCTTGCCACCACTAGCACGTTTGCGCCAACCAAAGAGATTTAATAGTAGTAGTGTATTAAATGTCTTTGGCGCAAACACTGATAACCAACCCAACCTAGACTAGACCGTTCAATGTCTTTATTATCTTTATTGTCTATATTTATTTATGTGGTACCGAGGACACTGTAAGCGTTTATCGAATATTCTTAGAATTGCACTGATCTGAGATGTCATTAATATGTATAAGTGAGTGAGGTCAGTGATTAAATTCGATGTTTTAGAAGGTCACTGGGTCTGTAAGTCGAGCGCACTGATAGACTGCAGTGTAGGTTGAACGAGGTCAGTGGTAAAGCTGGTTCAATTTAAATTATTTTTTCTAAATTGCAAGATTCGCCAATGGTATCGATGTGCAATGTCAAATTTGCCCAAACTAAATCGATACTTTATTCATCAACAACATCAACAACTCATCAACCCGTTACATTGTTGAACTGCTGGGCACGAGTCTCCTATCTCCTATCAGAAACAGAGGGATAAGCCTATTGTCCACCCAGGTAGCCTACTGCGGTTTGGCAGACTTCACACACAGGCATGCAGGTTTTCTTACGATGTTTTCCTTTGTACGCGAGTGAGATAATTTATTAATAATACGTACGTACATACGGCCACAGGTCAACCTATGCAATACTAACTTAAGCTGATCTCGCAATGTATAAGTTTAGATACAACAAGAGGTCAGCGTTACCTGGTTTTGTATAGCTTGAAGCGTAGCCGTTGCGTATAAACACACGTACGCCGTTGCGTACAAAATAACGGGCATCCCTAATTTGTGTCATACTATTCCGCCAATATCTGGCACAAGAGCCTCTGAAGCCATGCCAAAATATTACAAAAACTGCCAACAACCTTTTGTGGTGTCAAATTATTTTTGACAGATTTTGATACATTATTGTCAAATTTGTCGTGTCACAGGCCGCGTTCCACTTAGCGATCACGACGCGCTCACGAGTCGTGAGCTGCGATGATAGTGAGTCACGACTGCAGTTTTTCCCGTTCCACTTGCTTGTTGTGAGTGTTACTATCGTAAACTCAAGTGGAACGGAGTTTAGGATTTTCCCAACGATCACTTCGACCCACCTTTTTAGATGAGTCGTCGTGGGCGTCGCGTGGGCGTAAGTCATGACGTCATGAGTGACGTTTTCGCCGCGACTACAACGACCGCGGTCGCCATGTAGATCGGCGAAAGGAGCGTTTTGATTAGAGATGTGACTTTGCGATAAAAAAATCGATTATTTAAAAATCGATTTTTATCTCTCAAAAAAAAACGATTAAATAAAAATCGATTTTTAATAAAGTAATAATCGATTTTTCTAAAAAATAAGATTTTTTTATCATTCTCTATAATATACAGAATACGGTACGATTTCATTAATAAATAAATAAATAATCTTCGAGTAATGAATACGGAGAATAGATACGATATCAATATTATGTTAGAGTAACGAATACTGAGAATAGGTAAGTTAACAATATTATGTTACCGTAACGAATACGGAATCTCAAAATGGCTGACTAATATCCGGTAATAGGTATGGTATGCTAATAATAAGCTAGTGAATATATTCAATAATAGTGTTACCTAAATATCACTCTCATATAACACGTCTTGTATACGAAAAATTTTCAAAATAATATCGAAGCACACTCCCCCCCCCCCCCCCCTTCAAATGGACTGGGTAGCGGTGTTGCATTGCTATTTGTTAATGGCCGCCAGTAGAAAAAAATCGAAAAAGGGGACGCTTAAAATAAAAAAATCGATTAATAAATAATCGATTTTTATGAAATAATAATCGATTTTTTAAATAATCGATTATTTTTTAACATCCCTAGTTTTGATCGTTGTGATCGCCAAGTGGAACGTGGCCTAAGTAATGCAGATAAATATTATGCAGATTTTTGTTCCGTTTAGATTGATAACATTATAAATTATGTGACTGCAGAATGTTTCGTATTTCTGTCGTTGTCATTAGTGTAAATTATCTTGAAGGTGTAAAAGTATTTTAAATTATATTAATCGTGAATGTGAAAATAGATTGATGATAACAATGTGATGAATGATGATAAGATGGTAAACATAAACACATCAGTCTTTTTGAAAATCTTATCTCAATTTACGACACCTTTTATAAACATGGGAAGTGGTATAACGTTGGCAGTCGCTTCCGTGAAATCTTTCCAACTCTTCACCGTTATTTTACTCCACAGGATTGCTACTTGAGTGAAACTGTGAAATGTGACTTGTAACCAGTGTGATCTGAATGTGATGGCTGGTGCAAAGTAATATAGACATATACCATAACTTTCAAATAATATTAGGTAATAAGTACAAACATTGCATTACTAATTTTCTTTTTGATTAAACTCTGCCCCTAAGACTACTCTCTGACCAAAATTCTTCCATGTGCCTTGCCAATATTTTAAGACATCATTGGCCCACCCTTTCTGTTATTTTCTTTCTGCTCCTAAGTTTCATAATGTGTGTGATATCTTATCACCTATCTGCCAGCGCCATCGAGCGCGACATCTAAAATCAGACCACCCATTTCAACAAACTAAAATTAGGAAAGAGACCATCAACTATCAAAACATTTTAATATATTATATTTATTTTTGTTTTAGACATGGTATATTATTTCCATGTAGAAGATATATATGTATGTGTGTGCGATGTAAAGATAGAGGGTAACAGTGTAGAGCAAGTGAGTGAGTTTGTCTATTTAGGAAGTGTGTTTACCAGTGATGGTAAGATTGATGCAGATGTGGAAAAGAGAGTGAATGTGGGAAATAAAGTGAATGGTGCTATGCATGTGGTTGTGGCTAATCAGTCCTTGTCAAAAAAGGCACAACTGGCTATCCACAATGGTGTGCTGGTACCAACACTTATGTACGGATGTGAATGTTGGGTATGGCTGAAGAGTATTTTTTCTATCTATTTTTCCTTGCATAATATGTGTGGTGTAACTAGGAATGATAAACTGAGAAATAGTGTGATTAGACAACATTGCAGACTGAAAGATGATATAGTGACACGAATTGAAAGGAAAATGCTAAGATGGTTTGGGCGTGTTGAGAGAATGAATGAAAGACGATTAACGAATAGAATTTATAAGGCGAATGTTAGTGGTAGGGTTGGGGAGCTCGCCCTAGAAGGACCTACACCAACCTTATCGACGAGGTTCTCCAAAAAGGTCAGGTGCGTTGTAAGTGTGTGGAAGAAATGAAAGAGATATGCAAGAGTCGTAGCAAGTGGCAGGCCATAGTTTCTGCCTACCCCTGTGAGAAAAAGGCGTGTGTGTATGTACATTATGTATTATTTTCATAAGCATTTAGTAAAACAGTTAGACTGCCTCATTAGTCTAGTGGTCCTAAGCACGACTTCTATGCTAGAGGTCCTGGGTTCGATCCCCAGGTCGAGCAGTGTTATTGGGTTTTTCGGAGCTCGGAGTCTGGATTTGTGCCCGGTTAATGTCAATAGGCTCGCTTCTATTACATGGGACCTAAAAATACCGGCGAAATGTGGGTGGACATTAGTTATCTGCCTAATCCTTCGGGGAACACAGGCGTGATGGTATGTTATGTTAAAACAGTTATTTTGATATAACTGACACTTCAATTTTATATTTTTGTATATATAGTTATCATAATGTTATCCTATATGTCGTTGTAAGTATTATAATTTTAAGGTAACACAGGAGAACTATCATTGTCACGTAAATGATAAGATAATTCATTAATGACCAACCCATTTTATTAATCTACTGACAACCTTATATAGAAATAAAGGTCTTTAAACCAAATTGAGAAATTTGCATAGGTCTTTTTTTTACTATATAAATTGAAAAATGAAATCACAATTTTATTATATTTAGTAAAATATAAATTTTACTCGACATTACTTGTGATTTTATTTTTCTCAGTCTTCAATGAATTTTCCTAAAATCCTATCGTATGTATATTCGTACTTACCTATATGTTCTGGAACTGATGTAAAATCTACCAGTATAAGCTGTGTTTTCTGTTACCTAAGCAGTGTTAAAGTGTAGTGATAGCCTTGTGATATGACCATTGGACTGCCAAGTCAAAGGTCTCAAGTTCAATTCCAAGACGCACCTCTGTCTTTTCGAAGTCATGTGCGTATTAATAATTAATTATCACGCGCTTAAACATTGAAGGAAAACATCGTAAGGAAACCTGCATGCCTGAGAGATTTTCTTGACGGCATAAGAAGTCTGCCGACCCGCAGTCAGGTTAGCGCGGTGGACTATAGCCTAATCACTCATCCCTCATTCTGAGAGGTCACCCGTGCCCAGCAGTGGGACAATGTAATTGGTTGATGATTAAGCAGTGTTATCTACTAAGTTTTATCAAAAAGTTTTATTCCTTTCACTATCCATATTTAATGCATCCTCTAAATTTTTCAGATGGAAATAAAATGCATGGATCCCGGCGTGTGATAACATTTTGCCTGCTAACAACTGTTCTACCGACTATTCTGATAGTATTACCCTTGTATTTAAGGAATATGAAATATGCAGATGTCATGTATAAAATATCTGACTCAGATGTTATCCAAATTCATAAAGGTCAATCCTCTGTATTTTGTGAGAAGCATTCACTTAAAATGAATACTACATTTAGTGCATTTCAAATGAAAGGTACACCAGAAATATCTAATAAAAGAAAACACATTCGATTGAAAAAGTCAATGAGATTGCCAAGTGATACGTTGGAATATTGGGGATTTTATTTATTAAAAGGTGCTTCAGTGGAATTAAAAGCATGTTCTGGACATAAAGGGTCCAAAATCCTTGTTGTTAAAGGGGACAGAATACTTAATACATGTGGTATACTTGAAGGATATAAACATGTTAAATCTTCTCCAACAGTGGGAAACCAAGGAGTATTAGTCACCTTAGAGAAACCTGATAAGAGACAGAACAATAATTATAGTCAACAATATATCATTATGCATAAAGAAAACATGGAGAAGACTGTTGATGCCAAGAACATTACAAAATTACTAGTAAACCATGCCAAAGATAACGAAAATAATGGAAACATTACAAACCTAGATCAGGGACGAAGAAAAAGAGATATAAAAAATATACCATTGCATAATCCAAACACTTTATTGGATACTGGAGTATATCATGGAGGGAATGCTTTGAACAGCACTGTGAAACCACAGAAACCCATTTCTAGGTTTGAGAATAGTTTACATGAATGTTTTCATGATAAGATTTTGATAAACCACCTATTTCCCTTCTCCATGCAATGCAACAGTACAAATTACTTAGAAAATACTACAATCCTCAAAGTAGTTCATGAAGTACTTCTAGATGGATATTATTATTATATATTTTATACAGATGATGCGATTAATGATATTCATGCAATTTTCGATATTTATAAGCCAACATTCCAATATGTAAACAACTCTGATTCTAAGGTATGTGTTAATAAAACTGAATGTCAATTTAATATAGATTTCTTTAGTGATGAATTAGTTATAGTAGAAAAACCGACTAGAGAAGGCTTACAAAATGAAGAAAGTGATTCTTCTATTCTTGTTTCCATTTGTCATCCAAGAGTATCTGTCTATATATTTTTTCCTGTATCTGTACTTTTATTAATACTGCTTTTTGCCTTTTTATGATATTTAATAATAGTTTTATTCCATTTGATGTTAGTCAATATGAACATTACCAGAAGTGTGATATTAATTTATTAAGTTTTAGAATACTATGATGTTTTATTAATATTGAAAATTATGAACTGATATTCATTAAAGGAATTGTATATACCTATTGCTGTAGTTACATTACAGTACATTCTAAAATATTGTTATTTGGGTTAAACAATATACCTACCACGCGAGGTGTCTATACTTGCCATAAACATATACTAAATAATTATAGTACCCTTCTACATTTTGGGCTAAGATAAACCGTTGAAAAATATATAATAGCATGTCCTTAAGGCAGCGTTGCTGCAGGATCTCGAATGGGTGTTAAGGTTCGTCAGCTGACGCCTCTAGACGCATTGGTCTCGAAAACTAAGGTACCATGTAACTGGTTTTCGTAAATGGGTGATCTCTCGAAATTGTCCAGGAATATGCCTTCCTCCGGCAAATTATGCACTTTGGTAGAAACACAGCAGCATTTGGACATTTTCGTCGAATCGTCTCGTCGCCCAATACCACAGGACTTCAATGCGTGCGTCTAAGGTACCAGTAGCCTGATTCACGTAATTAAAACCGTAGCGATGTCGCAGCGACTCAATCGTTGAAATAGTTTTCCAGTGTTTTGTGAATACTGTAAAGCCAACGTTTAATGATTCTTGACCACCGAACATGTGTGAATACGGTTAAACGATTTTTCAATAGAACGACTTCTAAATCGGTCCAATCGACGGATTCGTGAATAGGAAAACTGTTTCAACGATTAAGTCGCTGCGACATCGCTACGGTTTTATTACGTGAATCGGGCTACAGTTATTATGTAGACACTCACGGTGGTGAGACTGGTCTACAAGTTTACAGCGAGCTATGGAGAGAGCTATGCTCGGAATGAATTAGCAAGCTCAAGTGTGTACGTTGCTCCAGCAGTAAAGTGGCTCCTAGATTGATATAATTAGGGCGTATCTGCTGTAAATGTGCGCCAAACAAAAAAATTGTGTGCCTTGTCGTTCTGGAAAAAAAATAAAAAAACGACGGGAAAATTCTAAACGAATGATTGGAGAGAAATGTTGTGCATGGGTAGAGAGCTTAAACTTGTGCAAAATGTGCGTCGAAAATATAATAAGTACGTCTTCAAGTTTTCGAGATATTGAGTTTCCTGCTGGAGTAACGTTTAGCAGAATCGTGTATCTCGATAACCATTATATGTGGAGATGTAGATTAAACACACACGAGTAGCTCTTAATTTGTGACGGAATAAGATTTAAGAAAATATTTATAATTTTCAAGTAGGTAATCGCGGTTGTTTGAAAATCCCGAAAAAACATGGTAGCGCCTAAATGAGAAAACGTAGAAGCTCGCTAAGGCCGCGTTTCCACTGACGCGGAGCGGGGCGGAGAGGAGCTTAGCGGTGCACGAATTGACCAATTACTATGCTCGAAATCTCCGCTCCGCTTCAATGGAAACAGCACGAGCGGGTGGAGCAGAGCTGAGCGGATATTCATAAAAATATAGCGAGGCTATGCGGTGCGGAGAACAACGAGCATTGCAGAGCGGAGGACAGCAGGCCGGTGCTGTGCGGAGGACTGCGGGGCGGTGCGTGACTCGCGCGCAGTGCCTCAGTTGTCATCGTTACGTCATTAGGTGCATACGTATCAAAATGGATGAGAAGTTCATTGAAAAAATGAATGAATATTATAATAATATTATATTTAATATTATTTGATAAATGATTGCTTTTTTCTTTTTAAACGACAATATGACGTATGGTCTTTCTGAGAGATTGAGTGAAACTAAGCTGAGAAATGCGCGATTCCAAAAGTATGCTCCGCTCCGCACCGCTCTGCTCCACTCCATTCCGCCTTAGTGAAAACACACCAATTTTCACCGCTCCTCTCCGCCCAGCTCCGCTTCAGTGGAAACACTGATCACTTTTCACCGCTCTTCACCGCTCCTCTCCGCCCAGCTCCGCGTCCGTGGAAACGCGGCCTAAAAACTGTATTCGGTCCTTCTTGACGCTTATAATAACCATAAAAAGTTTCAAAAGCGTACGTACATGCATGCGTTATTGAATAATATTGCTAAAAGTGGAATCGACGCCGCGGCGGTTCAACCGCGTAGGAGTAAACCAAAAATTTGTGCGTTTATTCAGAAATACCTATATAGTGAAAATATTCAGCTTGGAAATATAGGAACGCGTAACGAGGTTCTGAAGTGAATAAGTCAATCGATCACCTCGCCCACCCGTTTGTGACTTTGTGAATAATAGGAGCCCCAGTGCCTCCCTCGGTCACCCCTATAACAGATCTAATTTTTGGGGCTCATTAATTAAAAAATAATTATATTGCACCTTGTGAATGCAATGAAAAAACTTGATGATAAGGAAATTATTATTTTTATTCTCTTAATTTGTAAATAAAGCATCAAATCACAGATAAAATTACTTACCTATACTAATTAAAACATGAAAAATTAAATTATTTGAACCTTGTGTAGTCATTATTTTTAAACTCATTGATCATATTTTCATCTAGATTAAAAAAACCACCACGGAAGAGATAAATAAGATTTATTTATTTATTTATCTCTTCCGTGAAAACCACAAACGATACACTAGGGGGTTATGTGTAATATTAGTAATAGGTAATATATTGCGTTAATAAAAATCAGCTGTTTAATCAATAACTACTGAGGCTATGCCTACTAATATTATAAATACGAAAGTAACTCTGTCTGTCTGTTACGCTTTCACGCCTAAACCACTCAACGATTTTGATGAAATTTGGTACTGGGATAGACTAAACCTTGAGAAAGGACATAGGCTATCTATTATTGCAAAAAATAGTTTTGAAGGAGTTGAAATAGGGGGTGAAAGTTTTTATGGGAGTTCGTCATTTTTCAAGATAAAACCATGAAACTTTATATTAAGGCACTTGATAAGAAATAAATAAATATTTGTTCTAGTGTTTTTGAAATTTTGATCTGTGTGGGGATGAAAGTTCGTTTGAAAGGCCAAAGTCACGCTATCAAGTTTAACCTTTTGAACGCCATTGTCACATATATGTGACAAAATACTTATACGTCGCACCATATTATGAAATAAATCATTTCATTACTTTAGTGTGTTTTCACTACCTTGTGTAATTTGACAGAAAAAGTGGCCTGGCGTCAGGGGTACGGCGATACGTATATACTCTGGAGTTCAAAAGGTTAACCCTGGAACCGATTTTGATGAAATTTGGAACAAAAATATACTAGACCTTGGGAAAGAATATAAGCTACGTTTTGTTGTAAAAAAGGGGTTGAAATAAGGGATGAAAAATTGTATGGGAGTTTGTCATTGTTGAAGATAAAAAGATGAGACTTCGAATTTAAGCACTTCATAAGTAATAAATAAATATTTGATATGGAATTTTGAAATTTAAAACCGTGTGGGGATGAAATAGGGGATGAAAGTCCGTTTGGTATCTACGAAATTTGGTACAAAAATAGACTAGACCTTGGGAAAGGATATAAAGCTGCGTTTATATTTCGGTAAATAATAAAGTTGGACAAATTTTGGAGTCTACTCGAGCAAAGAGGCGGACGGAAAGATATGTGAGGATAATTTGCAATTTCCCGCCAGGATTGGAAAAAACTAAACAGTAATAATCGTGTTGTCCACGCGGGCGAAGCTGCGGGCGGAAAGCTAGTACTTTGTATAATGTGAAACAACACTACGTGTTCGTCGTGTTGTCGTGGCTGTGCTATGTTCATCGAATGCGTACGCTGGACAAACGTTAGTGTGAAGAAGAGAGCTGATGATAATGATGATGAAAAGTAAAAATATACCATATTAGAGAGATTACAAATATGGTTGTCGAGTCGGTAAACCATTCGCTGGTCATCAAAAAAATCGACCCACCCAATTTTTTTTAATATTAACCGATTCTTTCACAGATAAACTGTTTCACATGTTTATTTTTTGTTTTGAGGGTCGATATGATGATTGAGTTCTTGTTTGCCATAAATCTTACTGCACTTGAAGGTACTTAAATTTTTTTTTACACAGAAATACTGTTGAGTGCTGATTTGACGGTTTTACATGGGAACGAATCGATTCATTATTCCAGTCAGTGTCGATTGTGTGTTAATATCGTGAAGTTTAATTGCTCAGGCTGTAGTTTTGACTAATTTTGTCTAAAAATAATGGACACCACTGAAGCTGAGGCGGACCAAGTTGTGGCTTTGCTGCAACAAGGCTTAAGTCAACGTGTAGTCGCCAGGAGGTTAAATCTCAGCCGTTCTGCAGTTCGGCGAGTTTACCAAAGGTTTCTGGAGACTGGGCAGTATCAAAGAAGATCTGGATCTGGAAGACATAGGGTGACAACTCAAAGGGATGACCGCTTTATAGTGGTGTCAGCTTTACGAAATCGACACATTTCTGGCGTTGATCTCCAGCGACGCTTACGTGAAGATCGGGGTGTGGCTATAAGTGACAGTACTGTAAGAAGGAGACTTCGTGAACAGAATTTAAGACCACACAAGCCAGCAACGGGGCCACAATTGACCACAGCTCATCGACAAGCCAGACTTCAATTTGCGCAAAATCACGTCAACTGTACTATAGGCCAATGGGAGTGTTCTCTTTAGTGATGAGAGTCGGATGACTTTATATGGTTCTGATGGCCGTCTTAATGTCATGCGACGGCCAGGTGAGCGTTATGCCCAGTGTTGCATAAGAGAAACAGTGAGTTACGGTGGGGGCTCTGTGATGTTTTGGGGTGGCATATCTTTAACCGGACGTACGGAGCTGGTTTTTATAAGGAACGGCGCTTTGACCGCGGCACGCTACATCACCGAGATATTGGAAGACCACGTGGTGCCATATGCCGGCTATATTGGAGAAAACTGAGTTAATGCATGATAATGCCCGACCACACGTAGCGCGCATTGTCACCGATTATCTTGAAGAAGTTGGCATTCGGGTTATGTCGTGGCTAGCAAGAAGCCCTGATCTTAACCCTATAGAGCACATGTGGGACGCGCTAAAACAAAAAGTTAGAGCCCGAAATCCAGCCCCTACAACGTTGGAAGACCTGGAAATCGCTATCAGGGAAGAATGGACACGAATCCCTCAGGAGACCATCAAAACCTTAATCAGGTCACTAAAAAGGCGAATGCAGGCCGTCATTCGAGCAAGAGGGGGGAATACTCAATACTAAACTGGAACAATTGTGGTCACCAGCACTTCAGACTGAAAAATTAGAGCGTGTTTAAAATTAATTAAAAACAGTGTTAAACCATAGTGTTTAACTTTATAGTGAAAATTTCAGTTTTTGTTACCTTTTTTAGGTTTTTTTCGTGTGAAAATTAGTGTAAATAAACCTGACAATTGAAAAATATCGGTACTAAACCATTTTGATTAGTTTCGTTGAAGAAAAAACGTGATTTGCGGAAAAACTGCAGGTGGGCCGATTTTTTTGATGACCAGTAGAAGAAAAAAAGGATGGATTAAAAATAACCTGCCCCAAAATTCACCAAAAAGTATAATTTACACTGTCTGACACAAACGCCATTTACCCAGCGTCAGAGTTGGGCGCGATATTCAATTTTTTCTTGGGTTTTCGCAAAATTGATCGGCTATAACACACATGATAGGTAGCAATTGAAATTTTATTGCGACATCAACAATAACTTATTCACGATCGAGTACAAAAATCTTTGCATATAAATTGCTAGCTACATTTATGTTTTTTTAAAAAAGCTTACGAGCAATGTGAGTCACGCATTACTAGTATTCTTGTTTTAACCCCTCGTGCTAAGCTAAATGCTTGTGTACGAGTGGGTTCACGTCGGTATTATATCATATGGTTGCCGTTTCGAACCCCAACCATTGCACGTTGTGGTTCGAACAGGCAGCCATATGATCACAAGTCCGACGCCCTATCCATTAGGCTACCGCCGCTTCGAGAGTCAGTCAGGAGACTGACAAGATAGATAAGGCGTAGTTTCGGTATACGTGTGTGCGTGTAATTGTGTTTGTACACGGCAAGGCGTAGTTTTAGCCGGCCTCACTTCTTTGTTCACAAAGTTCCATCTTAACTTTTTATTTGATCTGACTTTGTAGGGGGCCGGGCTGGAAATATTTAAGGTGTTTATATTTTTTTAATCAGAATATATATTTTAATTACCTACGTCTTAAACAGTTTGGGAATTCGGTGACTTTAATTTGAATGGTTCTTTTGTTTTCGCCACCGACTTCCCAATCTGTTTTAGGAATAAAATTATTTTATTATTTTTTGAAGGCGTTTTACTTTTTTGTTAAAAGTATTTTTTTTATTTTAGTGGAGTTTTGTTTATAAGTACTTGTAAGCAAACCTAACACTGCACTGCTCCAATAAGACAGCGATGTTTTGAGGAAACGATAATATCATCCATGTAAAAAAATAAATATATTATGTTGATTTTTTTAAAACCGCTCAACTTATTTCGATAATATTGTAACGGGACCACCTTGAAATATGACGTACCTACCAAACAAAAAAAATATCATTAAAATAGATCTTTAATTGGCGGAGATAACGCGTAACATAGGTACAAAAACAACATACAGACGAATTGAGAACCTCCTCCTTTTTGAAGTCGGTTGAAAGGAAAGCAGTACGTACCTACATAATGTACTACCTCCAAGACATTATATTTACATAGATTATGGATTATACGTATTGTACTTTTACTGTTAGTATATAGTAATAGGTAGAGCTAACGAAATAATTTCAGCCCGGCCCCCGACTTTCGTTAATATCTCTTAACTATATTAGTTCTTATAATTCTTTATTTCCAATTTTTTGACAAATTCATTCTTTAATTTATTGACAAAAATAATTAGATCTCTAACAAAGGTAGTTGCCGAGATCTCCATGACCGCGCAATCCTCCACGTTACGTTCGCGCCGCTAAACTTAAAAACCTCATAACTTCTTTACTACCTACTACTTTTACAAATTTTTGGTTTATTCCTTTTGATTTTGATGTTTTTGACAGTTTTCTCTGCTTGGATAACTTCGCGGATTAATCGTAGTAATTCACACGAATAGCGCATCTACGACGATAGTAAGGCCCTAGACAGTGCCCGTACCATGGGTCGATAATTATTTTTAAATAACGAACTCGACCCGGGGATCGAACCCAGGACCTCCAGCGTAGCAGTCGCGCTAAGGACCACTGGACTAATGAAGCAGTCTCTAATACATTCGACGGAAACATTGGCTCGATTTAATAAATTCACAAAGATCCTCTTTTTGTGTATTTAAATCTATTGGACGAAATCTCTCGCACTATCCACCTTTTTTTATTAAATAAAACATGATATGTATCAAATCACTTATTTTAAGAATAAAACCAAAAATGTATGAACATATTCCCTAGAATATATCCGCAACAATATATTTTCCGAGTTTAATTTTACTATTTACTACTTCAGAAATTAATTTAAATACATGTTTAAGCTGAATCAATTTTGATAAAATTTTGGTACATTGGAATAGAAACCTTAGGTACCTTGCCTTACGAAGTCAAAGAGTGAAATCGAGGGCAAAAAAGCTAGTTTACGATACACTAAAATATATTATTTCAGGCGTTGCTAAGGCAGGTACCGCAGATCCGATTTGGTATACAGATATAGACCATTGTAGATCAAAGTATGTTACGTTGTCTAAAGAAATATTAAGCTACGTTCAGACTCTTAGGTTCAAAGCGTGAATTTAGTAACACTATCTAAAAAGATACTTATAAATTTATATATACGAAAAAAATACTTGCCATGATAGTTTTTGTAAATCAGTATAGATTGGTATGGACTGGGATCTGGACATACGGATATCACTTCCGATTGACTATAAGGTCAATTATTTCAGAACAGGAACAAGAAGTCAGGGAAATTAGTAATTAATCTCAGCAACTTGAAATTGGATGTTTAATATTTTTTCTGATAGGAACATATTCCTATATATACACGGGGTAGGCAGGTAGTAGCGCAGCTCCATCGGATCAAAAATCTGGAATAGCGAGCATAAAAATGTAACAGTTGCGAGACGGGTACTATAGTGTAATGTTGAGAGTTAAGACACCATAAAATTGTCATGCATTTATATATGAATATTGATCGTCACAATTGTTATAAGCTAAACTTAACACAATTATGTCATAAAATGTATTAGGAATTATATCAGCGTTAGTACTTATATAAAAATAATATTATGTAAGCATAGGAACCTTAATTATCATTTTTGTCAAAAGTCACTAATACTTCGAACAAAATTTATTCCAAAAATATAAATAATTCGAAATGAACATAAAAACCATGTAGAAAACAATCTTTTAAAAAGTAAAATGCAAAAGCAATGTAAATGGGAATACAGGATACAATAAGGACCTGTCAAAAGAAAGTAATGAACATATTGAGGAAATTTTGATTTATTATTTCCACATAGTTGTGTCCAAAGTGCGTTTCACAGGCTCAGTAGGTAGATCTTCTGTAAAACAAAATTTACACAATTCAATACAATGCTTTAGAGAAATTAAGGTTCCGATCGGGAATGGAGCGCTACAATTTTCAAAGTATGTCAATAACAATACAGTTGAGATATTTCATTATATTTATTAAGGGTATTACAAAAACAGTTACCATATTATGTACAACTGGAAAAAAAGTTACAATACAGTGGGTTTCCTTCTAGAACTTTTGTGATTGAAATAGCCTCTCCAGTACCCGATGAGACCTCTGTGCAAGCGGCAAAGAGGCCTGCGCGGAACGGGGGCCATCCGGCCGAGCCGGTCTTACTCCTAACTATGTATATTAAACTTATATTGATACGTCTATTATAGTATAATGTAATCATTAATTAAACTAAAACGATTATATCGGTCCGAACGAAATGAGTTCCAATGAAAAATTCGGCACAGCGGTTATTAGAAGGCTCCTCCTAATACACACACCTTATAAATATCGCAATAGAACGCAGGACAAAGTATAAACCGGGTAAGCGCAGGCCCCTCAGATGAGGTTAGCCACATCGCTGGGCATTTCCGAGATGCTTGTATGGTAAAACTCCTCAATATCCTTGAGTGCTCTCCTATCAGCTTCAGTTACAAAGTTGATTGCGATTCCTTTACGGCCGAAACGACCACCTCTTCCAATTCTGAAAGAAGAGAAAATATTTAAATTAACATCAACAATTATACTTATCATAATAAAATGTAGCAAAGGTTATACTGGGTTCTTGGTAAAATACGAAAGTCTTGGTACTATGTATCGTTATCATACTTAACTAAATTTGTTCTACAACTAAGACCAAAAGTGACCAGAAGTTTAGGCAAAATACTTTTTAATGTGAAAAAAATGTGTATATGCACAGCAATCGCTCACTTGCGCCTTAACGCCTACAGATTATTTTCGGATTATTGTTTAAAATGTAAAATAAATAGAACACACATTGTCATGCTACGATAACACTGAATATAAAACATAATTCACATTATGTAATTATAATGCTTAAACGTGTTTTAAGGAAATTTAGTGGTGAGAGGTCGGCAGTGATGGTATTATGAAAAATGTATGGTGTTTCTTTACCTTAACTAGAAAGTGGTATTATTTTACGAACGAACGAACCTACTGCAGGATTTTTTATATTATTTACTGATGACAGCTTACTTTACTTTAATATTATAAATGCGAAAGTAATTCCGTCTGTTTATCAACTTTTCACGCCAAAACCGCTGAACTGAATGGTCTGTCTTTTGTGATGCGAGTGAAACTTAGGGCATCAGCATGTATGTCATAATTTTTAGAAAAAATTAGTGTTAAATCTTATCAAGGTGTTAGTTTTGCTAAAATTATGAGTTTACAGTTATACACTTACCGATGAATGTAGTTTTCACGGTTAGTGGGCAGATCATAATTGATGACGCAAGAGACTTGCTGCACGTCAATACCGCGAGCAAGTAAGTCAGTAGTGATCAAGACACGAGATGATCCCGTACGGAACTGCCGCATAATCACTTCACGTTCGCGCTGGTCCATATCACCGTGCATAGCAGAGACAGTGAAATCACGCTCATGCATAGATTCAGTCAGCCAGTCCACCTGAAATTCATAAGTAATCACTTATGGGCTTATTTAGGAAAATATATTATTATATTTGTTCTATGCTTTTCATGAGCTTAAAAATAAAGAAACTTCTCTGTTATAAGTAAATTGGCAAAGATATATATAAATCTTTGTGAAAAAAATTTTTTAACTGATATACAACAACTAAGAAAATTCTAAACCATTTTATTGTGCAATTTATTATGATACTATAATGAGATTCTGTTGTGTCGTTAATAGAATGCCTTTGGAATGCAACACACCACACATTAGGTGGTTGACAAGTTGCACCATGGTGCAACCAGAGAGTAAGTTCAATATTAGTATAAAATAATAAGACCAGCTGTTTTTACCCATTGCTCAGCACAGAGCACTAAATTTAACAACTTTCGACCAGATGGTTTATAATACTGGTAATTAGAAATATTTACCTTGCGGCGAGTGTTGCAGAAAATGACAGCTTGAGCAATTGAGAGGGTGTCATACAAGTCACAGAGGGTCTCCAACTTCCATTCTTCTAATTCAATGGCAATGTAGAACTGTTTAATACCTTCCAGTGTCAGCTATAAACCAATAAGGGAAATAAATGTGAATCAGAACAATTAACAATAATCTTATAATCCATGTTAATATTATAATTGCGAAAGTAATGGTTTGTCTCTATGTATGATACCTTCTCACTCCTAAATTCCCAACTTATTTTGATGAAGGACAATTATCATTTGCTTAAATGGTGAATTATAACATCATGAGGAATCCTGCATACCTAAGAGATTCTCCCAAGTGTGTGAATTGGAGATGTGTAACCAGCTCTGAAATAGCTCATAGTCAGATCACTCATACTTGGGCAGTTGCTGTTGAGATACAGCTCACAAAATGCGCAGCTCACAGCTGAATATGTAAGTAAATTCATAGCAATAAAAACCTATTGGAATCACAGACTGAGTGAGTGAATAAGCTATAAAATACATCACCCACACACTATCACAATGGCTTGCATGACTCA
The DNA here is from genome assembly GCA_958496365.1 of Subacronicta megacephala. Taxonomy (NCBI): domain Eukaryota; kingdom Metazoa; phylum Arthropoda; class Insecta; order Lepidoptera; family Noctuidae; genus Subacronicta; species Subacronicta megacephala. Next base: position 6,439,684 of record OY292515.1, on the reverse strand, counting down.
AAGTAAGTTTATCTGTTACTCAGGTGAGCTGAATGCAGCTTGCAGTTTTTTGTTGAGTTACCCATTCCTAGTGGAAAGTCTACCAACCAGCTGACAATACCTACTTCTGTGCATGGGTTATAGGCTACCATATAACCCATGCACAGAAGTAGGTAAGTTAATGAGATGATAATGATGTAAGTAAAACACCACAACTGTTAGCAAATGATACATGTAATAGAATCCCAAAGATAAAAAATATTTTGCCTTGAGTTTCATTAGTAAGCCCTGAATTGCGCCTAAGTCATTTGGCTAGTTCCACCGTACAGGCCCATGCAGCCCAAAGTGTCAACCAATTTGAGAATCAACTGGACAAACATCTCAGCTCTAAAAACTAACTTAGTTGTGAATAGCAGGATACAGGCTACTATCAGTTATCTCAACTGCCTGCCTGTTAATAAATAATAATAATAATAAAAATATGCAGGTTCCATCACTTTGTTTAACAACACTATTCATGCATGTGATAAATACCTATCTGTATATAAATTTTAATTTACCACTCATAACAGTGGTTGCACTGAAGCTACTAGAATATTACTGCAATCAATGCGAAATTTTAGCTTATTTGGTATTCCTTAATAATTTATAAGTATAAAAAGATTTGCATACCTCTTCTTTCTGAACAAGAATGCGGACAGGATCTCTCATGAAGCATCGAGACACCTCAAGTACATCATCAGGCATGGTGGCAGACAGCAGGATGACTTGAACATCGGCAGACAACATCTTAAATACATCATGGATTTGATCTTTGAATCTGAAATTTATAATTAAGTATCATAAGCATGACTTATAAACATAACAATTAGTAGTTAACTAACCAAGCTAAACCTTCAAAAATGTATGTAACACTACTATTACTTCAGTATTAGTTTTTCCTAGGCTCTTTTATTTAATTTAACACATGATAAATTGTAACAATAATGACTTCATACATTCTAAGTAATAAACATAGTTCAAATGACTCACCCTCTAGACAACATTTCATCAGCTTCATCCAGCACAAACAGCTTGATTGTGTTAGCACGCAGCGCACGGCGAGTTATCATATCATAAACGCGACCAGGAGTGCCCACCACCACATGCACACCACTCTCCAGCTGACGAACATCCTCACGAACATTGGTCCCCCCAATGCAGGCATGACATTTAGCATTCAAGTGATCACCAAGAGCTATCACCACCTAAAAATTTCAAAATGTTAATTTTCAACAAATAAGCATTATTTTTCACAAAACAACACAGTCACCACAGTTCATCATACCTTTTGAATTTGCTGAGCCAGCTCTCTGGTTGGGGCCAAAATGAGTGCTTGGCATTCACGAATACTAGTATCAATTTGTTGAAGAATTGAAATAGAGAAAGTAGCAGTTTTGCCAGTTCCAGACTGGGCTTGAGCTATAACATCGCGGCCCTGAATGCAAGGCATAATAGCGCGTTGCTGGATAGCCGAAGGCTTTTCGAAACCGTAGGCATATATTCCTCTTAGCAATTCTTCTTTCAAATTCATGTCATCAAAGCTTTCCACGACCTGATGCCAGTTAGTATCCAGTGCCCCTTGGGGTTCCATCCCCGGAGGTCCATCGTAACTTCCTTGATCTTTTGATGGCCCATTTTTGGAATCCTCCGGCCAATCTTCTGATCTGTGGAACAATATTTTCTTATGTTAATTAATGAAGCACAAATTTATAGTAGTGCTAACCTTCATGGAGTGAATATGCAAAAATCATTAAAAATAGCACTTTATTAGCGTTCTGTCAAATTGGCATTCATGATACTAAAATTGTAAAGTAGAAACGCAAGAAATTCAAGTCTGACATCAAAATTAGCACAGAACGATAGCTACGAAATGTTTAAGCAGAAAACATTGAACAGAAATTCATCCTACAATATAAAACACGTGCGCTGAATCAGACTTGCAATAAAGTACTCCTACCAGCGCCATGTTGGCAATCGGCGACAGGGACATTGAAATTGTTTCACATTTAAAGCAATATACACGAAATTGGTGAACCAATATGAAATCCACAGTTTTTCTTTGAGATACAATATATAATCTCGTAATAATGAGATTCAGCTATCTTTAGAACTCAACTTACCTTCTTTCAGGTGAATAAGACATGTTCCAATCGCGGTAGCTGAACGGAAAAGAACTAGCAAAGCATAAGCAAGGTCAAGTTAAGTTAACAGAAGCTTTTTTTATAGGTTTTTCAAATTTAGATAGCTTAATTAATAATTTATATGACAATATTTTTGATATATTTTTTTAAGAATTATAAAATTATTGAAAGTCGATAAACGTGCTCTAATTTATCACGATAAATATTACTGGATTGCTGAGAAATAAAGGAGCGGAAGTACGTCACATATAAATTTATGGATACCAGCCATAGAGATGCAAATCTCACAACTATTGATTATTGTCTACTGCCAACTCCCCATTTTTTTTTATAATTACATAAATTATATAATTTTAGGAAAGAATAAGTACGTACAAACATTCTTGGCAAAAGCTAGCAAACTTGGGTCTATTTTATGTCCAAAAAGAAATAAAAATTGCAACATATCTATAAATAATTAATTACATCATCATCATCAAGCCTTTTTCCCAATTTATTTAGGGTCGGCGGCGTTACCATCCCTGTTATTCGACATCTCATCATTAAATCATATTTGACTTAACTCAATTCATCTATCTTTTCTTTGGTCGCGGTCGCCCTCTACCTCTCCATCCCTACAGATTCTTAATCATCACTCTTTTAGTTTCATCACTCCTAATCACGTGCCCATACCCTACAAACGATTCCCTTTCAACATTTCTATCAGTTCCAAACTTTCTCTAATATACTCATTCCATGATAAAACTACTCTCGCCACTCCGCACACCCACCTCATTGTTCTCATCCCCTCTGCATGTAGTCTTCTTTCATCCACTGTCTTAAGGAGAGTGTACCCCGCGAACGCAACAATGTTGCACTGTTATCGCTGTTTCTATCCCTCACGATGCGAACGCGTGCCCGAGAGGTGAAACAACAATACATTTGCAACATTTTCATGCGTATTTTTTATTCCTTGTAATTTGGATATTACTCTTTTAATATAGTTATTACGTAGATTTTTTTTTTGTTTAAGGATTTTCATTATATTATCTGGGTTCCCCATGAGTCAAAATGGTTCTGTATTGATACATTATCTTGAAATACTAGGATAAAGTTGGGTCGTTTTCATCGAAAATTATCAATCTTTGAGCTCGTGTAACTTTTTAACCATGTATTGAAATGAAATTTATATTCAAGGAACACGTATTTTAATGATAAGATTATTACTGAAATTTTTTAAAGAATTTCATTTGTTAATATTCAAGATAAGACCAAACTACGTTTGTATGGAGTGCGGAGCGGATACTATCCTCTTAACGACCTAGCACTTGAATCCATACTGCATGCCAGGTCTTAAATATAATTACTCATTTGTATATTTTGATTTTCAGCATGATAGGCATCCGTAGGTCTGTGTGCACTCGTCTAAATTAATTACATATACATCTGTAAAATATATTTCTTGTAAATGAACATTTCATTATTTATTAAAATTTGAAGTGCGTTTTACTGTTTATACAACAACCCATACCTGAGAAAAAATTGAAACACTTCGAACTGAATGGAACATGGCACTGCCGTTTGCTGCCTTGCTGCTACCGGAATTACGAATGAAGCGACATAACAACGCGACGTGTTTACGCAACAAAATGAAACGACATGTCGCCTACTGTTGTAGTCTGCGGTCGCAGCAGTTTACACAACGAGTAATTACGCAGACACCATTCTAGTAGTTAGGAAAGTTCAGCAGCAACTTGCCTGAAAGGTAGCCTAGTGGATTCGGAGGTAGCATGTACGCAGTACGCTTAGTTCGAAATAACTGTGCGCATTGTAGTAGAGATTGCGACACAACAATAATGTATTCACAACTAGGTTGAAACGCGGCACGCGGCAGTCATATCGGAAAGTGAATGGGATTCTTTAGATTGTCTATGAACATACCATTAAGAAATAAAGCTACAACATTTTGTTACGTTGGTAGTAATGTTCTTCCGGTTGTGTCTATGAAAACGCTGCCATTTTGAAACGGCAGTGCTTTTTGTTCGTGTGAAGCGCTTGCTCGTTGTGAGGAGTAGATTGTGATTTAGTCAAGTGTAGTTTTATTTTAAGTCGAACTTAATCAAAATGAGCTGGCAAGATTATGTCGATAAACAGTTAATGGCATCCAGATGTGTTACAAAAGCTGCGATTGCCGGTCACGATGGGAATGTCTGGGCCAAGTCAGAAGGTTTCGAAGTAAGTTTTTTTCTCTGCAAATACTTACTACGCGATCGTGATAATCAAATTTCATTTTTTTTGTGAATAATAGTGCTAAATGGTGATTCTAGTGCAGTTCGTATTAGGTTGGATGGATGACGAATTCTTTATCCGGCGAGTTTGACAAGATGGCGACATGTGGTGGGAGCCAGTGATTTGGACTAGAATCGTGAATTTCTAGACACTGAATGATGATATTCACATACAACATCTTTTAAAACAATTACTCTTACCATACCTGCTGTCAAGCAAGATATTAGACTCATTGATAAGTACCTACAGCACGGCAAAATTGCCGGCCGGTACAATATTATCTTTATGCAATCGAAATGTGAACGCCGGTTGATTCTGCCGCCTGCTATGTTCAACACTTAAACTTTTTGTCATAGCTGAACGAAAAACATTCAGAATACATGACAACATCGACATCGTTTCATAAATACATAATTTAAGATGTCAGGCGATTGGTTCTTTTCAATTATGGATTGAAGGCAATAAGTGTTTTAGTACATACAAATTTTATATTATATAATATAAATTGCGAGGAAATAGAGAATTTTGAAAATTTGTTTATACATAATCTATGTTCTGAAGGGTAATCTCCAGAACCTCTACACCTCTATTTGAAGAGATCCTTTTGAAAATGGACATAGGCATATAATATTATGTACAGCATGTATAAATTCAATTAAGAATTGAATTGAATTCACCCCTGAAATAATCCAATAATAATGTCTCAAAATATATGTTTTATGCATTTTCCATGCTTAAATTATAAAATTCTCTTAGAAATGTTAGAACATATCTTATTTATTTGTATACTAGCTGTTGACTGCGGTTTCACTCACTACCCAAAAGGATTTACTTATTATAACTTGGCTTCTAGGTGGCCTATCAACATGAATCTTGTACCTACCAGATTTCAAGTTAGACTTCCAGAAATAACACCTGTGAAAATCACATCTACTTTCATCTAGTAGTTTTTGTGTGATGCATGTTGAAACATTCAGCCAGATGAGAAAAAAACTAAAAAGAATAGTTTTGGTTTCTGTTGCTCTAATAATCCCCACAATCTATAATGTTAAGACATCAGCCTGTTACAATTTTATTTTAAGTATATAGATATAGAACCCAGACAAAGTTTAGGTTGGCTGCTAGTTAAAGTTAAATGTTTTATATAGCTCCAAACAGGGGTTAATGTTTTAGAAGAGTATTTTTAGCAGATAAGGTAATGTCATACATATTGAAAAGCTGGTTCTTACATTTAATGCATTACCTTCTTACAACTTATCCAATATTATAGATATAGATATTTAAAAGAACAATTTCTATTTGGTTCTTGTAAGACATTCATTCAGCCTCATTAGTCCAGTGGCCTTAAGTGTGACTGCTATGCTAGAGGTCCTGTTTGATTATCTATTTGTTTGAGTTTTGGGTTTTGTATAATATTTTCAATAGCAGCTTGGGAGTTGGATTTATACTTAAAGGCAATAGATTAGCACCCTATTACACACTAACCTTGTCTTAACACTGGTAAATTGTGGTTGTACATTAGTAGGCCTACACTGGTTAAAGGTAATATCCACGGTGTGTTATTTAATATCACAACACCCAACAACCGAATAACACTGAGTTGTATGATTGGCTGATGGACTTTTGAGCTCCATTAGTACCTACTACACAATGACTGATGCATGCATGCTGTTTGTTGGCTGGGACTCTTCTAGTCAAAGTTGCTGTGACTCTTCAAAAAGCCATTTCAGACATTGTCCTGCATTGAGAAACTCACATATTCTAATACTTTTATGACTGGACTTAAAAAAAAACATGATTGGCCACAATGTGAATGTGCTGGCACCATCCATTTATAATAGGTATAAGATTGGTTTACAGAAATAAATATAGTTAAGGTAAAACTTAATGCAACTACCATAAATTTTAAGATTTATTTTAAATTAATAATGTTGTACCTACCTACAGTTTGTTCGAAATAAGTAAGCCGATCGGAAGTTAGCCGTTCCGAACTACCGTGGTGATAAAATCGTTTAATTAAGTGTTTTAATACATAAATATCGAAATTAGTAAACGAAATAATTAGAAATGTGAAACATATATGTCTCTAATTACCTTTACACCGACTCTTTCTATTAAAATTTACCACTTCTAAAGCACTTGCATACAACTTCCGATCGGCTTACTTATTTCGAACAAACTGTACATACTGTAGCTAGTATAAACATATTTATTATTGTAATGCTCACAATATTTTTACATATGTACCATATTTATCTACATATACAATATTTTTTAAGTATTCAATATTTTGTGATCAATTTATTTTAATTAAGGTTTAAACTCTTATTTTCATTGTACTCATTCCGTTACTATACCAATGATTATGAGTGCAAAAATTTTAATATTTAGTGTCCTATTTGGTTTATTCTATTTTTATATTTCTTTGCTACATGGACCTATTTTAATTTTGTTAACAGATATCAAAAGATGAGGTTGCAAAGATAGTGGCCGGTTTCGACAATGAATCACTGTTAACGAGCGGTGGCCTGACGATAGCGGGTACACGGTACATCTACCTCAGTGGCACAGACCGTATCATACGCGCAAAACTCGGCAAAGTCGGCGTGCACTGCATGAAGACACAGCAAGGTAGGCATTTGTAGATATTGTATTTCTCGATTTTCTCGTATTTAATGAATCTCTGCTCCTCTTTAAAATTAAGTGTTTTTGAAGATCATATTGCCTCTGCAGATGTAAATCCTAGCATAAAATCAGGAATTGCCACATTTTTTTTTTACAATTGTAATCTATGTGATCATTTTAATATTTTGACTGATTTGCGTGTCCCAGCAGACTTGTTTTTAATTTCTTATCATGTTGGAGACGTGCCTACGCTATTAATAAGACTATCGGCTGACGTCATTGCAATTTATCTAGAAAAGATCCTAGTTCAATGGTAACAAGGTTTAAATGATGTCCTCAATAACACAGTGTACGCATAGGCTTAGATAATGAGTTGTGGCAAGAACTGGTGAGCAATTAGTTGTTACCTACCATATGAAAGGCATAAAACCGGCCAAGTGCGAGTTGGACTCGCGCACGAAGGGTTCTGTACCATTATCTATAAAAACGGCAAATAAGTCATGTCTGTTGTATGGGAGCCCCACTTAAATATTTATTCTTTCTATTTTTAGTATTTGTTGTCATAGCGGTAACAGAAATACATCATCTGCGAAAATTTCAACTGTCTTACTATCACGGTTTATGAGATGCATGCCTGGTGACCGACAGACAGCAGATTCTTCGTAATAGGGTCCCGTTTTTCACTTTGGGTATAGAACCCTAAAAAGAACTCGTACCTACCTATGAATTATAGCTATAACTACTAGATATTTTCAGGAAGTATTTTACGAAGTACTCAATTACCCATGTAAATTTTTGTACCACAGATTTACAATCCATATATATACTTCAATGTGAAACGAATGTAGGAACTTGCGTAGAGCAACGACGGGGTTCTCGTAGGAAAATGAGCGGCGCGGGCCGAGGCCAAACGTGCTTACAGCTTTTTCGAAATAACTAAGTGAAGTTGCCCGCAAGTGGTAGGTACCTATATCAGTGATAAATTTTAATAGAAAGAGTCGGTGTCAAGACAATTGGGGTCTTATATGTCTCGCATTTGTGATTATTTTCTTTACTAATCTGGATATTTATGTACAAAGACACTTAATTCGGCAATTTTACAAGCGCGGTACTTCGGAAAGGCTAATTTCAGACGAGCACACTTATTTCGAACAGACTGTAATTTGCGCACTCAAACGTTGAGGGCCGACGAGAGCGCATTTTTTACAAGCGCATTTATGAATCGTTGAATAGATTATCAAAATGTATCTAGTGATTTTACACAAAATAAATCAATATTCTTTATAGTTATACAGAATCAAGAACTTTAATTTTAGTTACGCTAACGTTGTCGGCTGTAGGTGATAGATTCAACTTATGCCAACATGCGTACTTCGCATCTTACCTTTGATAGGCTCCGGGTACATCTATTTTAGGCAGAGTTTTCATTCTTTTGTTGCAAACAATACTCGAGAGAAAATGGTTAGCGGACCCACCCACTAAGAAAATAATTAAGTCGCGGACAAGCTCATGTTTCCTGATTTTTATGATTCATACACACTTTAATTATTCATACGGATGCGAAAACATTAAGTAGGTATAGAATAGACCATATAATAATAAGTTATGTATTGTAAGAACAGTTTATATCTACATATAACCTAATTAGTTTGTAATTTTCTTTCTTTTCACATAGTTTCAAAAAAACTTGCTACTAAATATGTTTTTTTCTCGCTTAGGACTGAAACCGTAATAGGTCAGTCTATAAATTAAGCGTGCCACATGGAAATATTCTTGGATAAGGTAATTATTGTATCTAGATGATTAATACAGGCTACCTAGGAGTTTAGAATTGATATTAAGTGTCTAATATTGATGTCAAAAATATAATTTGTTTTTTGTCAGCCTAGAGCTGAATTGCTTTATGAAATAGAAACAAAGGGCAAAGTTGTGAATTTTTTTAATTTTATACATGACTAGCTTCGCCCGCCTGTTTTCTTGACTTTCCTGTGCAATAATATGTATGTAAAAAAATGTGATAAATAAAGAACCGCTCGACCGATTTTGTGCAAACTTCACATAAACCGTCTACTAAATAGTCCGAACAAAGCCTAAACATTTGGTTTGGATAGGTGAGCCCCGTTCTTGAGTTATAAAATTACAACGAAAAGTGGCATTGATTGAAGATGAAGAAATGAAAAATAGTTTTTAAAGTGCTTTTCTAGGTTGAAATTGTTTTCGGCAATCACGCATAATTCGCCAACAATTGTTTGTCATCATGTAAATCTCCTATTTGCTTTGATACCTGTTCTCAATTTTTTTATATCTTTATGGAACCCGTTCCTTTTGTGCTTTGCTAAGATCTCCTCTAGGTCATGTTGAAAGCTTTCTATATCACCACCGGAGTAGTGTTGTACTTCTATGCTCACATTACAGACAAGGTATCTATTTATGAACAAACTCCAAAATGTTTAAGCCTCGTTATTTCAAAGGAAATGTTGTTTAACTGCTACAAAAGGTTTCCACGCTAGTCGTTCTACTTCAGCCACAAAGGCGTCAAAATTAGTGGTGTTTAAATAATTTCCGTATTTAGGATTCATCAAAAATGCCTACTATTATCTTTCCAGTACATTATCAGGAAAATTCTGAAAAAGAAACTGCAGACATTGTTTTCGGATAGCATCTCCAATAGGCCATTTTTTATCGAATGTCTAGATGTAGCTCGACTCTCCGAAGACAAATAAATTTCGGGTAGGTATTTTTGTATAACTGTTTTACCTTTGTCGATTACCACTGAACCATTTTTTTCTGCCATTGTCGCAAAAGATCAATGAAGCTTATAGGTACATACACTATTGGGTTCCCATGCTTTATCTTGATTGCGAATTTCAATATTTAATTATGATGTGAGCAAAATACAGTTTTCGCTAATTTTAAAGGGTATCACCATAAACGTAATAAAATATGTATGTATAAAGTGGTATTATGGTGTAAAGCCTAATTTTCTCGCTGTTATTATTAAACTTGCTATTTTCGAATAAAACCGAGTTTAGAATGAGGTTAAACGAAAAATTTTAACTGACATGTATAACAACCCAGGCACAAATGGCTCAACCAAAAAAAATAATTTTATGTCTGCGTAAAAATCACATTTATGTAGTTCTTTAACCATTTTGTGACAACTTGCCCTTTGTAACCCGATATCAAAACCGTTTCACTATTGTATGGATTGTAGCACTGTGAATTATTAAAAAGTCCTAGAAATCTTAAACGAGCGACTGGCAATTGATCTGGTCTACAATGGTGATGTAAAATATGAATGAAGCAAACTCATCAGCTTCGCTTAAATTTTATCTAACATTATGATCTCGCTAAGGAATTATAGTAGCAGAATACACTGCTTAAGACTTAAAATATGTATAGGTAGGTACGAGAATTTGATTAATTAACTGAAACTTGAGTGTGAAACTGCATCTAGTTGTTTGTTTTAATAATATATCTGAGATATCAAGTAAAACTTCATCACTGTTCTGTTTTCACATTTGTTGCAAATCTTGCATACCGATGAAATTTCATGTTGGTAAATCCAAGATATCAATACACACCTTAATGTCTTTATTTTAAGTAACTATTATGTTAGGCATACAATAATTAATAAAAATATAGGATTCGTTTTTACGTTATACGTACACAAAAGTACCTACCTACTAAACGTTACGGCACGTTAGGCCCGGCGCCCCCTATCGACGCGGCATGGTAGGTCAAGACTGTCAAGTTACACCTCGGCATTTCTCGGAAGTCTTCGGCAGCGTAACGCCAGCCGCCGAAACGCCATTTGCTTGAAGATTCTGCATGCCTGAGGACTCCCCGGCCATAATTGCCGTCAGTGTGCGTCTGCGCATACGTATGCCGAAGGATTCATTGCCATGCCGTGCCGATAGTAGGCGCCAGGCCTTAGTGTGCAGAAAGATTGAATTTGCGGCGGTGGTGAATATTCTACGGCGGCTGGTTTATTTAAATGTTTTGTTTCAGCCGTCGTAATTTCTCTGTATGAAGAACCCATCCAACCACAGCAAGCCGCATCCGTAGTGGAGAAGTTAGGAGACTATTTAATTACCTGTGGCTACTAGAGGTGAGTTTCTTTAGAATCATCGACTATATAGGTCGTCGCCAAAGACATCGGATTTATACATATTTATATATCGATCCCTGAAATACCTCAAAATATTTTTTTTTGTTTTTACAGATCGAAGCGCGCCGTGATCTAAGAATACTATAAGATAATATTTTTTCCACAGGGAAATAAGTAACTGCATTTTGTATATTCTATAAAGTGATAAGGACCGTTCATTTGTTTTGATATTCGATAAATTATGGCGTCATAAGTGCGTGATGCGTTTAGTAACTGTGTGCAGATGCAATTACTTTGCGGATTTTGGACCCTTTTTATACGCTCACCGCTTCCATAAAGTAATTGTAAGCTGTAATGGTTTAAAAATGTATTTTAAAGTTTGCTTTTATCGACCAGTATGGTAAAGCATATTCAGCTTTGCAAGCAGGTCTCAAAGCATGATGTATAGAGATTTTTTTAGGTTTCTTCTCAAGCATTCTGATACTTTATCTGGCGTGATCTAAATTATAATCATTATCAATGTAGATTTACAATAAGCGTCAATAGCCATCCCAACAAGATTGCCCGCGTACAGATGCTTGGGGGGAAGTTATAATAACCACGTAATGAAATTACTGTAACAACATTATACAACATTATATATATATTATTATAAATAGCATTTGTGTAAGGGCTTGTTACAAATTGAAAGACACTGTAACCCAAGTATTACGATTTTAATTGAAGATCTCTAGTCCCACTGGAACCATCGTGTGAGTAATATCCAACACATGAGTGTGGCCGTGGAGGTAGTGCCGCGGTCGCGGCCTCCACATGGCCCACCATTACAGTTTTCTGCTATGCTTTCTTTTAATTGTGCCGCATTTATAATCTTGTGTAGTGAGTAATAAACATTTGCATTCTGGTCTATTCTATCTCTTAACTGCAGAAATAGAAGCGCTCAATTACCCTGTATCCTCAACAAGGCTTGCAGTAAACGAAGGGTGCATATTGTTTATATTTGATATTACTACTATAGCTTTGTACATTGTTTCTGATAAGCGATGGGAACTGTGTCTATCTAATAATAAAATGATTTGTATTATAACATTTTGTTTCTTTAAGAATTGATCACTTACCGAAATTATGAAAAAGAAAAGGTCAAAAATATGAATAAAAATCTTATTGCTAATGAACATAATTTTATTTTCCTTTTGACAAAATCTACAGTATTAAGAGTTAAGTACACTCGAATACAGGGATTGGTATAAAATGTTAATAATACGATTTTGGTTCTTTAAAATTACAACACACGAGGATCGCACCTACTCTAATCTTATGTCGTTACTGATTTTCAAAGAATTCTTAGAAAACTTCAAACGAGTTAAAGTTGTATTAGTAATTAGTACCTATAGCTTATGTAGTTATCCCTCTGATAACATAAAATTTGCATTTGGTTAGTTAATCATTCCCCTAAGGGCTTTATTTTAACAATATAGGTAATTAACAAATAATTGGAAACGCATTCGTTTACGCACTACATGGTTATCTACATTTCTACACTTCTATTTATACGAAAAGAAAATACTTATAGTTGTGTATGAATAAAATACGTCCTTATAACATCTTAATAAATAAATAATAAGTTGATAAAAGCCTTAAAAAAACCATTACACGGTGTTTAATACAACTATACATCAGATTTTGAATAAAATATTACTTCAAGTCCCTCGAAACGTGTTTTTTGTATCCTTAACCCAACAAGTTAAAAGGGAACTGTACTAGCAACTTCTCTCGTCTACATTCTGTTCAATTTGAGGAACGTACCTATTTCATTACCATTTAGAAAGATCGGAATCAGTTACGAAGTTTTAAACGTGTTTCAAAAATATATTTGTAAACATGTTCGCTTAAGTAGATAAGGAGTCGTGTAGGTATCGGTCGTTTCTCAGAAATGCTTTAATACATAATACATTTTCTTCTATCCTTGCCGAGTACGAGGACATGAAGACAATGATATCGTGGTCAAGTCGAAAGTTTCCTGCAGTGGTTCTTCAAGGGTGCTCCAGAGAGTAATGGCGAGATTTTTTCCAAAGGCTCCTGAAGAACCCTTTGCGTTGCTTCTGACCTGGATGCTCCTCGCCTGATAACAAAAACATTGCTCTTAATATTTGGTTGGTAAGGTAAGTAATTAATGTTATTATTAACCTTTTGAACGCCATTGTCACATATATGTGACAAACGAAATCTTACCCTGAACGCCAACGTCACAAATATACGTCGCACCATAATATGAAATAAACAATTTAATCATTATTTTAGTGTGTTTTCACTACTTTGTGGAATTTGACAGAAAAAGTGGCCTGGCGTCAGGGGTACGGCGATACGTTTATACTCTGGCGTGCAAAAGGTTAACATGTATTTTTCATTAATGTTTAAACCGTAACAATAGGTAATCTGAAATTTTAAATAACAGTCAACTGTTTTTCTGATTAGTTAATCAGATGAACAGTTGAATTAATTGTATAATTGAAGCAAAATAATGTTAACCCAAAACGCATGAAGTGACAATAGAAAATCTATTTTCTGATCTGCGGTTGGCGGGATTCGGAAAAATAACTTTCATATAGCAACAGTAGAATGGACGGATTGGTATACCTACCTACATTTAATAATCATGCTGTCTGTGCATGAGACGTTGTAATAATTATATTACTTTATAAGATAAATAGCTTCCGCTGAGTGCTAGATATAAATACACAAAAGATAGTGTTTTCCTGTTGTTATAATAATAAAGTTTCCCATTAAGTACCTACCTCTATTTAAATGATGTAGAATCTCCTACAAGAGTCGTTGTTAATTAAAATAACTATAATATATCATATGTAGGTATTAAATCCGTAAAATAATTAAATTCAACTTATATGCAAGGGTCGTGAACCCTCTTTGTGGCCGCGAATGTCAAGTGTACGAGCGCGGCCGGCTTGCTCGTTCGTTGGGTGTCTCGGCAAACGGGTCGATAAAGCGCGTAGGTACGTAGGTATCTATCACCACGGTGGGAAGAGCGCACGGAAAGCTCGCTATAACACCAACCCCTACCCGTGCGTGCACTGGACTTACCAAAATAGGTATTCTGTTTTCACTCCTTACCTACTATTTTGTTATGGGGTAGTAAACAAATGAGTTTAAAAAAATTGAAATTGGACTTCCTTGCAGTAACATCGAGCGTTGGAAAATTCAATTCAAATTTTAATACCTTAGTACTTTTTGGGAAGAAACGTTTCTAAAATAATTTATATTAACTTAAAGGTTAGGAACTTAGAATAAGACCATACAGGTCACAGATTTAAAGAAATAGATACAGGTGATCTCTCATGGCAGTCTCATTTTTCAGGCAAAAATTACTGTGTTGTTGTTAGTGACTGGTATTTTAATTACTACCTACCTACCTCGATTCTCTCGAAACGTCAGTTGATATATCTATGCCTATATTAAGTACCGCTATCTTCATTCAATGCTGTTGTGTGAGGTGAAAAACGTTAACTTCAATTGCGCAGTCGTATTCTACAGAACTTAATTAGCTTCATTTTTTTACTTAAATACCCTAGATAGTCTTGGATTAATTTAAAGCTCACGAGACCGTAAATGATTACTTTCAAGAGACTAATATTATGCCTGAAACATATTAATTACGAATGCAGTGTATATAGTTGATATAATTTTAGGGTTATTCAAAAAATTTAATATTAAAAAATGAGGATATTAGGAGCGTGCCCAGTATAATACTGATATCTATGTAGCAGAAGAGGCGTTAGTAGGGCATCCAAAAATAAACCGCAGTAAGTAGGTAGTTTCCAGCACGCGTTCCAAATGCCATGCACGCTGCCTAAAATAGTCGTGGAGAGGCACGTGAGATGCCGCACCCGACATCCGACTCCGTTGCTTGTAAGCCAAGCACGATTTGTTTGTCGTTTTTACGCTTTAATATTTAATTAGTTCGTTGGTTTATCTAGATGGGTGCCTACGAGCTTAAATTAGCAGCTACCATTCTTATCAACTCTGCTTAGAAGGTATACCTACCTACTTATAATATATTTTTTCGTTTCGTGTCTTCGATCACTATACGTGATAAGTTTCGGGTAGAAATAACTGGCATGTACCAAAAACTTACTGAATACTTAGCTTACCATAACTAGTTACGTTACGCTTCATTATTAAAAACATTTTCAGCAGAGCGCATTTATTAATAGCTTTCGTCTCTTGTGTAGTGGAGGTCCATCCGATACAAGTTCATTGGCTAGACTCCCCGCAAAGGTACACACGGCTACACATCAAGCTATACATCCCAGCATACAACGTATGCTGGGATATGTATGCTGGCCTCTGTGCAAAAATGGCACTAATGCAACGTGGTCAGTTATTTTATACATAACATTACAAAAAGTTATAACCATGACGTAGGGCACCTCTATTATGAACCCTGGTTTAGTTTTTCATTTTTCAAATTATCTTTTGCAATAAGGAGGTAAAAGTTAATTTCTTAATACGACAATTAAATAAACTTTATTTTAACAACCAAAATCGCGATTAGGGACAAATAGCGAAAGAAATCTATCGATCAATCAGATAAATCCATTGATTTTAGCAGTACAGGTTGGTTGCGCTGGTTTTCAGTCCAGTTCCCCATTTAGTCCATTTGACTGAGCTGCTACAAAGACGTGCGTAAAATTGTAATATAGACCACGCAAGTTTAGACTTATCGCACTCCATAATGTCTAAGTAATAGTGAAAATTTTGATTAGACAAGCAATGACTTAAAAAAAATTAACATACTTTGTTATGTCATATTACTTCAATGCAATAAAATACTGAATATTTTCTCCCAATATGATCTTTATTGCTATAGGATTCGACATTTTAGATTTCGTAAAAAATTTCATAGGACATGGATGATAACTAAAAATTGGTTTAAACGTTTTAGTTTTAGTCCATGAACGAGTACTGGGTTGGAAGAAAATTACGAAAATTAAAAATTGCTATTCTTTAGCTTCACTTTTCGTACATAGACGTGTTATTTGTGGTAGAAAAAAACAAAAACCCTAGTTTTGCAAAAAAAAACCGTATAAACATTTTAGTGACACTTAATATTAACCTAAAGAAGACGTAATTAAGTACTTAAAAGAAATATGATCCATTTACGTAAGGTTACTTCAAGATATTCATTTCGCACCACAAAGCTACCAACTCCGATAATTAATTGGACGAAAACCAGCGCAATCAACCGAACTAAATATAAGTAGGTATTCGATATTTTTAACCGATTGCATAGAAAAAGGACGGTATCAATGTATCAATACGACCCGTAAGTATGTAATATAGTTGCCAATATAATGATATACATAATATTCGTAGGTATATATTACATACCTATGTATGTTTGTATATTTTTTATATTTCTCAGAAACGCAATCCAGTTGAAATAATCTCAATGTTGTAATAATTCTTGTTGTTTAGAGAACAGTGCATATACACATACATATTGTCACGCCTGTCTCCCATGGGGGTAGGCGTACTACTACTACGGAACAGTGCAGGTTTAATTAAAGTCGATTCAGTAGTTTTCAAGATAAAGATAGTTAAGTGTGTAGCTGCACGATATTAAACGAGCGCGTCGTCGTCGGTCGTAAATAGAATTAGAAGTGGACTCGTTACTTCATCCTTCAATGTGGAAAACCATGGACATATAATATTTACTTACGAAACATACTAGCGAAAGCAAAAGACCCAAATAAATCAAAGGCCCCAACTTCCGAAATGGTTTTGCACATAATATTAGGTACTTCGTTTGTTTTTCTGAAGTCGTTTTATAAAAAAAAAACTGGTTATACATGATACCATATAACACAAATTTATCGTATTAAAAACAATATAACGAATAATACATTTTTTAGTTTGTGGTACGAAAAATCCATATAGTTTCTATTCATATTATTTCCTTGTAGATAGTTGAAACTGAGGCCGTACTATACGTATTATTGCGATCGTTATGCGACTGCGAGGGCGGGATGCCGCACTACACATTAAATAGTGTCATCCCTTTCTCACAGTCACAACCAAAAAATGATCACGTCATGGCTGGTACGGTTTCTGGTCAACGCGAAGCAATCAAAGCCCGCTTGTCAGCAGAAAGACCGTTTGAAGACGCAGATAAATAACAGAATATTAATAAAAGTTGTCAAATACTTCGATTAAAACATATGAATCGCTTGAATCTAAATCATCTTGCGTTTTTTTTACTAAGGCTTACATAATAACGTCAGTCTATCTATAATAACCAGGGAAGAGATATATTTATCTATTCCATGATAATAACTTATTGCGGATCAATCGATGGGATGCGAATGATGCGATCCCCTAGGGCGCAAAATTCTGTTCTTTTATTTGGTTTTTCGCAAATTGTAGGATGATGGCAGTAAGAGTTGCGATATCAACTAAGAATAGCGTAGTACTAAAACTTGCTTAAAATTCGTTATTGTAGCAAATAGTGTAAATATTCAATTTTGGCCGAATCCTCTATTTTATAACGGTATAATTATAGTAAAAGTTCCATTACTATTATATAAGCTACTACTATTATTGGCTTCAGTGAGTATGATGGACGAAAATTTTAATCAGGTCACGAAGATCGAGCTGGAGAAGTGTGAAGGGCTGATGCGAGGGTCGAGGGACGCGTAATGTGGGGAGGTGCGCGGGGTCCAGAGGTCGTCGACACTTCGGTGAAGGGCAGCGAGGTCGGTGCGTTCGCTTTCGTAGGCGCTCGGCGGGCGGCGGGCGCGGCGGCGGCGGCGCGAGGCGGCGGCGACGGCTCCGCGTATTGATCGCAGCTTCACAGCCTCCCGCACTCGATCCACAATTCACATCTACTTGATTTCCTGAACGTTTACTGTTATTCTGATTTTATTCTAATTTATTGGAACCACGATGGGTCTTACATATAGGTATAAATAATTATTAAATAACTAGGAAAATATTCAGGGGAAATTGGAATAATTTGAGTCATTTTTAAAAATTGAGGTAAAAAGGGACATTAAGGAAGTAGGTACCCACATTACATTTAACATTACTCTTTTTATTTTACCCAAAGGTTATTTATAATTGAAGTGTAAGGATCGAGATCGTATTGAAATAGTATTTGTACCCACCTACGTTGTCCCCATATAGGTACCCACTTATGCTGACCCAAAAATCAATATGCCCTGCCAAAAGTAGCCGATTAAAAATAGATGTTTAAAAATAGAGGATTGCATGTAAACGGCCAGTTATTTCAATACATTCATTCTTGTTATTCTTTCGATGGTTTTCAAGGCGTGAGGATAACACTCCATAATTTACGTACTGGCGTGACAGACAAATTAAGTAGTAAGTACCTACCTATTTTACATGAATCTCTTCATAGCATTCAAATAGGATTGGTACCTAACATATAGAACATTACTTAAATAGGTACAATATGTGATAAGTAGGTACTAGCCCTTAGTGTACTGTAACGTAAGTTGGTCGCCGCAGCAACCGCGACGTTGCCGGTTGGCGTTGGCGCCGTCTATTGTTTCAGCAACGCGATCACTAGCTTAGTGCTGCGTTCGCGCTTGCCTACATAATATTAATACCGTCCCTTTCTCGGAGATTAGATGTTACAGTACGAAAAAAATTGCATCACTCACTTATTTGTTACGTTAAATTTTTTATGCGTTATTTTTTTTCCGTTTAAATATATAGGTACTGAAGGTTTATTTGTAATTAATTGGGTATAATTATAGGTATTAAAGTGTCTGGTTCTGTTATTGCAATTATTTATTTATTATCGTTACTTGAGTGTTCTATGATTTATTTTCTTGCAAATCTTGCGGCCAATGAACTGTGATAACAATGATGTAGGTATTGACCTCTTATCACTGGTTCAACTAGTTATTAATTTACCATATTATTGAAATTTATAAATAACTAAGCTTATGAATTTTTCGAGTACCAACTACATTATATTTATAAAATTCGTCGGTAGGTAACCACGGTATGCACTAGCGGAGACGCTTTCGAACCATAAGCAATTTTAATGTAATAGCCCGAGTGCACTAATTAACGACGTGAACGTATCCGTGGTAACAATATTTACCGTTTGTGCAAAATGCAAAACTAATTGGAGTTTTGAAAAGCAGCTGGGTAGGTATTTATATCAAACTTTTTTACTTGAACAAGGGAGGCAATCTCTTAAAAAAAAAAACGATCGCTTGTTAATGTGTGTAAAAGGCAACATAATTTTTTTTATTTTAGTATAGCCTTCCTAAACAATATAGGAAAATTTAATTTTCGTTTTTAATATGTAGGTCAGTTGCTATAGTAGAAATGTGAGGCAGAGACAGGTGTATTCCAGTTAGAGCACCCAGCCGAATAGTACCTGAGGTATTCCGCTTAGAGCAACTTTCAATATTTTTGACGATTGAATAGCAGGTGTACCTACGTAGGTACGTAAAAGTAGTTTCTAGTGATATGGTTATACTGTTCTTCAAGATTATCAAATCAAAAGTTTTTGATAGAAACTGCACTATTTATGAGTCAGTACGTATGGATGAAGTGGAATACCTCAGGTGCTATTCGGCTGGATGATCTAACTGGAATACACCAGAGACAGGCTACATAATTTTGTGACTGCATAATACTATTGCCACTATGCTTATAAATGTATACTTCAATTAATGCAATTGTCACTCTATTGTCTGGATATATTGGCCACATTGAAAATCGGCACAAATCAAACCATTATTTAATCACAGGTAAGTTTTAAATTAGATTCTAATTTATTTAAATTAAATTTGTAGGTATCGGGGTCAGAGTAAATAGGCATGTCGGTGTATTATACACCAACCGAGGAGATTCATCTATAGGCTGTATTAATTTATTGGCAATAATGGCAATAAATACTTCCTTAAAGGTAGACTTCATTCGTACAGAAGAAAGTCATTGGTACAGTAATTATAACTAAGGAGTTATCGATATTTTTATCCAATATAAGAAATCAACATTATTATATCTTCCGGTAATAGGTATACAGGCTAATCTGCGCTTCGAAGCGGAACTGAGCTAGGTATCCAACCGCTTCAAGAATGACGTCCATGTGACTAAAGCACACGCATTTCTAGAACAAATAGCCACGCTTCATATGACAGGTAGGTGTTTTATTGATATCGGTGAAGTGATGACTCACAAATTTATAATACTCAGGTAAAAAATATTGTAGACAACATGAAATTAATTGACGTGTAATTATTAAGTGCTGCATGAACACTAAAACTTCGTTTGCAGATTAGTTAAGTATTACAAATCGATCCTTCGAAATGAGGATTTCTAAAAAACGTGCTCGCCAAATGTGTTCGCGGTCAGTCGCCATTACAACATGAATTATTAATTGTAGACAAACGTTAGGCATGTATAAATTCAACGGCAGTTCGTCGACCTCCACAATCCACAACTATGACATCAACATAACGCCTGTGCGCTCTAATAAATTAAGTTATAACTTTGAGATCAATTAGCATTTTTCATATTTCGCTACCTTCAGTTTCTTTTGAATGGCTAAAAAGTAAAGTATAATAAGCTCATTCGATGTTTTAAAATATTATAATGATAATAAGCTAGCCACACAACTTGCAAACTGTACCCGGGTCCCGTTACTTTATAAAAAAATGCCTTACAAATATGGGTAATTTACATATAAATGCGCACCTATTTATAATATTCTCTGTTAAAAAAACTGTGTTAATCACATATTCTGACAGATAAGTTTACTTACTCTAAGTACCTTCTTACTCGTAAATATCTTTTAATTTTTCATATTTATCATAAATAAGTAAATTTAAAAAAAACTAATTTTATTAAGTATGAGGATGTGAAATTTTCATATATAATATTTGAAAACATTACCTATTTATATTTATTTGAAATTAATTTAATGTAGTCGTGTTTGCCTCTGGAAGTGGTGCAAATATAACAGAGAATGAGAGACAAAAGTATATTTTAAAACAGTGCTATAATAGCGAAGTGGGTATAGATCTGATATATATTATTATGTCCAATTTTATTTTATTTTTTAAAATAAGCATGCTTTATGTGTATGTGCGGTGTAACTAGGAATGAGAGACTGAAAAATAGTGTGATAAGACAACGTTGCGGACTGAAAGATGATATAGTGGCACGTATTGAAAGGAATATGCTAAGATGGTTTGGGCATGTCGAGAGAATGAATGAAAGACGATTAACGAATGGAATTTATAAGGCGAATGTTAGTGGCAGCGTCGGAAGAGGTCGCCCTAGAAGGACGTACACCGATCTTATCGGCAAGGTTCTCCAAAAAGGTCAGGTGCGTAGTACTCGCAACCGGCGCGTGTGTATGAAAAGATGTATGAATGTGGAAGAAGCGAAAGAGATATGCAAGAGTCGTAGCAAGTGGCAGTTCATAGTTTCTGCCTACCCCTGTGGGAAAAAGGCGTGAGTGTATGTATGTATGTATGTATGCTTCATATTAAACAAATTTTAAAGAATTACTGATTGTCAATATGAATTCATTTTGCTAAATGTGGCCAGATTGTTATGACTGCTTTTACAGTGAAGGTCAACACCGACAAGGAAACTTGCACATCTGAAAATTTTAGGATTCCAAATAAGGTCTTTATGTAGTTGGAATCTGCCAACCACCACAAAGCCAGCATGGTGAACTACTACTACGCGCTCGGCATGACAGTGAAACAGAAGGTATTTAGATTGGATTTATTTAAATAATAGCTATTTACCTATAGTCTATACCGCGGAGGAGAGAAGCTCCTCGGTTGTATAGACTATATAGGTGGTATAGGTCTATACCAACCTAAGTGCGTTCACCAAAATGAACATAGCTTAGTAGTCAACAAAAGATATCAGTAAGTAAGGCGCGTCAGAATAGCAATTAAGAAATACCATGACACTTGGCTCACCTCTGTCTAATGGCCGGGAAGATTCTAACCAATTAACTAATCGCGCATTCCCAGTGGAAAGGTGGTCGTTATGGTCAATGACGTCATCGCACCTTCGATAAACATTGCCACGTAAAACGAATGTGATGACGAATGTAGGTAGTGCTTTTTTGCTATAGACAACTTGCAAAGCAAACCGAGATAATTGTAATAGTGCTGATTGTAATGTACTTTACAAATATATACAATCTTGTCTACAAGAACCTTTTTTATTAGTTTAGGTTACTCTTACTAGTGGATGCTGCTAGAGAAAGCTCGGTTGTTTAATATGAATGTAGCGAAGTCATACTGAGTAATATAGGATGACTGTTAATTGGTGAATAATACTTAGGTACAACACAATTATGAATAGTACTCATCATTATTATTTTCTCCAAAGACTCGCGTTTTTATTTTTTTTAACCTTTTGAACGCCATTGTCACATATATGTGACAAACGAAATCTTACCCTGAACGCCAACGTCACAAATATATGACAAAATATACGTCGCACCATATTATGAAATAAACAATTTAATCGTTACTTTAGTGTGTTTTCAATACCTCGTGTAATTTGACAGAAAAAGTGGCCTGGCGTCAGGGGTACGGCGATACGTTTATACTCTGGCGTTCAAAAGGTTAAACAGTAAAATAACAGCTCAATGACCTACTTTTTTTTATAACTAAACGTTCTTTAGAAAACTTGTTTGTTTTGACATATGAACATCACTAATTACCAGTGACATGTATATTGATAGCCCCTATAAAAAATTATGTTGATAAACCTTTGAACTTGCCACCCTTGCCACTATTCGATAGTTTGTGACGAATTAAATTTGATCTATGTGTATGTCACCTAAAATAATGTGTTGAAAAGTAAGTAAGTAGAAACATAAACTTAAAATAATTATTTTATATAAAAATACAATACTAGTTGACAGGCACGGATGTCGGATGTCCTTTTATCTGTCTGTTTGTGCCATTGATAAGTCACGTCTAATGGTATGACAACATTTTATATTATCATATCAGCAGGGTGTTGGATATTTTTGTGCACGAAACAATATAATTATTATTAAAATAAGTACTTAGGTACATAGGTATGTTAACGATACCGAGACTGTGTTATGTTAGCACTATAATGTAAACTCTACTTATATCAAGTTCATTGTTTTGTCTCGTACCAAGGCGTCGATTATTATTATTGTCATAAATGATTGGACGAGCCGTTATTCGAACATAAATATAATCTAACTATTAATTATTATCATAATAATGAGTCATTCTCGTTTGCGTTGTTCTGGTACTTACTAATATTATAGGTTATAACGTATTCAGGACATAACTTGAGCCACTAAGGAATTAAATCGTACATGCGAATGTGATGTATCTACCTAGTCGAATATCTAGGGAGGATTCCAATTTCCGCAAAAGTATGGTAGGATGGGGTGTACCGAGTCGCCCCTGCAGAGAGGGGCGCGCGGCGCGGGCGGGGCTCGGCGCACAGGGGTGGCAATGCGGCTGCGCGCGCCGTTTTTCCCCGGCCACCCCTGGGGATCCCGCGCCGCATGTGCGCACCGCCTGCCCTTCCCTACTCCTTACACCGCAAACCAGGGGGACTTACTCCCTACTCGATTGAAAGCTCGATTATTAAGCACTCATTCAAGCTTTAATTCGCGATTATCACTATAGTAACTATGGACTGCGCCGCGATGCGATCCTAGTCAATGAGAGTATATGTTTGTTCTAGAACAATTTTAATCTGTTAAAGAATTATAAAGATGACTGACCGTTTGCGGAGCGCGCTGCTGGTGACGTGGCTTCCTTGTTTCGAGAATTTTCTTTCTCCTTCCCGTTGTTTCCTATGACAAAAAATAAATACTTAAGTATCAGTCGTAATTAGACTAGACCCAATGCAACAGATCAAACGATTAGACAATTAAAAACCTTATTTTCCTACGGTTGCATCACGTTGTTGTTGTTCCTTAAAAGACTATTTATAATTACAGAATAATAAATACCTACGTAGTAGGAGGGTATATGAAATAGTCGCATTCAGGGGTAACACCAATGCCGACAGCGGTTCGATATTAACTAGGCTGATAAATAAATAATTTACTCTTCATAGTACTTTTATCGTAAAATTTATTTTAAAATAGTTGCTTAACGGCAATGTTGCGATAAAAATGCGCTTACTGTCTGTTGGCAACGCGTCTAATCCTTGACTGGTTATGTGTTATTGATCCCGCATATTTGCCAAAGATAAACACGGGATCCTGACAAGGCGGTTGGGAGCTTATCGTTCATTCACTGCAAACATTTTGTTACAAGCAATAAGTACCAACAATTAGCGATGGATAATCGTGGTCTCTGTGTTATTTTATGAAAACTAACTATTAAGGTCCAGGCCGACTAAAATTTGAACCGAAATTATCAGAACGGTTTTTATTCAAATTGACCGGAATAAGACTTATACTGCACCTTCGTTCTAAAAATCATTATTATCAGCAGCATGTGAGTGGTTTCTGTTTGTTGTTGGTTTTCAAGATGCACTATACAAAAACATTATTACAGACCTACCGTCTGCATCCAGTAGCTATTGGTAACCTTCCTCATTGCATAATTTGTCTCATGGTTTGAAGGCGGCTTGATTGTTTTTTGTGAAAAGATAATTATTTATTTTTAATTTTTAAGTGTTCAACAGTTAAAAATTAAAAATTAAGTACTAGGGTTACGTTACAAGTAGCTACTAGGTTTTACGGTCTATGTTGAGGATGTCACCGTTTTATCGAACGGTCGATGTTACTGCAGTTTTATAAATTCCAAAGTTAAATGGGATTATACGGAAAGAATATCCTCGTGAACGCAAAAATAAATTCCCACATTGGTTCATAAAAGTTCTGATTAACCATCATAAAAAAAAACGAAATCAGAGCATCGTTCTTTTTAAATCGATTAAAAAAATATAACACAGTCTCTAAAGGAGACTTATGTTTTGGAACAATGCGTTCTAGTGATACCTGCACTACCTTTTACTTATTCCGTGGTGATACTTCGTACGAAACCGGTGATAAATTACGTGGGACGGAACTGAAACGTTGACACATTCATAGAGTCGTTCTGTGAAATTAAATATGATCATACGGCATCATATTTAATACAAATAATAATAATTTAATATTTTGGTAGATATTACCAAAGATCAGTGTACGTTTTTTATTAATTTAGCCGATCGCAGTAACAAGCAGCAAGGAAAATGCTTTATAGGAAACGCTTTATTCCAAATATATTGATATCGATACCAGGTACTTATAATATTACACATCAAAGTGATGTTGAACTGATAGTGACCGATAACACTGCGTCGTCAATCCGCGGTATATAGATATGTGTGTCGACGGAGTTACCCAAAAGCAATTGATATACTTACTGTTTTTATCACATTTAACAATACATATTATGCCAAATTACCTACTAATTGTGAGTATTTACGAGGAAACGTCAATCGGAAATCAATATAATTCTTACATATTAGGTTACGCATAATTAACAGGAAAGTAGCTAATAGGAATAGGTAGGACCTACTTATTTATAGGAATAATTTAAAATACATCCCATTTCCAGTTTTCCGGTTTCTGTAAATAATGATGCAGTGGGATTCCAATTTATAATAAATAAAATAGGTATGTAGACATAAAGCGGAAAAATCTGGGTCCAGATGGAGGAGTGCGGGAGTGGCCGGAGGAGCATGAGCGCGGCGGCACATTCCCGGGAGGATCCTTTTTGCCGCGACTGCCTGTCAGACCGGTTCTATTGCGATCGTTCACCCGAACACACTCGCTCGCAAATTTACATAGCACGGCTTTCCTCTACAATGTAACAAACAGCAAATGATAATTATTGGATACCTACCTATCCGCTTTATTATCGATTTCGCTTCGTCATCTCATTACTGAATCAATAAGTTCTCGGAATGAAGCCTCAAGTTTAGTTTATAGGTACTTCTAATATCTTAATTGAATAAATTGTAGTTACCGAAAACGTTGTTGATTAGTATTGGTTGGTGTACCCATGGTATCAACATGAAACGGCTCATTATCATCACGTCAATAATAACTACACACAAACCACAAAGCAATGTAAGAACAGCTTCTGTAAAAGTACCTAATTTATTTGTAGGTAAGAAAATTTATTTGGATGTAATGGTCATTCGATAAACAATTAATCAATAAAGATAAAGCTCGGTCGCTTGCAATGCATCCAAGTAACGATTGTTTCAAGTGGCGGACAAGCCGAGTGCCCGCGCCGACCTTGGCAGTGGCGTTGACTCGCGCGGCCTCAAATCGCAACCGACCGTCGTCGCGCCATAGATTTTAACACATGAGCCATATATAGCATCCGTATGATCTTGATATAAGTATCATTTAAAATTCATGCATTTTGATTAACTAAATATAATAAAATATGCCAGTAAATTAGATTCTAATTTATCGACTAGAAACCATAGATATAGGTATATGACTTTGACTTTGTTTTCTTATTCCTTTTCATTGTTCGGCTTCGACTGCAGAAACATTTTCATCATTCCTATTTTATAGTTTTGTTTTTATCTGTGCTACATCCTGGAGATCGATGCTTTCTCTTCTGATATTTTCGGTTTTCGATGACCGGTCATTTAAGTACCTATTCATACGTAGGTTAGCCCAAGACTTGTGCCGAGGTGTAAAATGGTTTACATACCCTCAGATTTCTTATATATTTATCACTCCCATGTAATAGAGGGAGTGAGCCAATTTTTTTATTGATAACATATTTTCATTAACTAAAATTCAAACTCTGAATTGAATCGTATCGGCCAAAATAATTACATTACCGAACAAAGGTCTCCCATAGACTTCAACAACGACTGGTTATATAATGCCGCCTGCAATCCTGCGTCCATCAACTCCCAGCGACCTTTACCAGCGTTTGTACATTATCTCGCCTTTCAACGAGAAGAGGTTTTATTACTTTGTACGATAATAAAATGTTATTTGTTCAACATTAAGGGAACATTTATTAATATTTTCAAGTCGACCTGACAGATGTTGCCTGTCTTAGCTATGAATATTGGAAGAAAGAAGAATGAATCATGAAATCTAAGAAGCTAAATCTTCTGCGCAATTTCTCTATCCGTTAGATCAATAATATCCAAATCGGTCCAGCCGTTCTCAAGTTTTGCGTTTAACAACACATTTAGCAATTCATTTTTACTTATAGTTTTTATTTATTCCTTTAAATAAAAAATTAGGCAAGCTACTATGTTGCTACGACTATACAGAATTTCCTTTGTAAAACATTGGCTCTTTTCTGCAGTGCAGCTTTGTTACCATGTCGCACATCTACTCAGGTCAACAGGATAATACAAAACATAGGTTGTACATTGTATAAAATAATTCCAATCATAAATACACATACAGTTCACCTTGTTAATTAATGTAAAAATCAATGTTCAAATTAAAAGTGACGCAATTGTAACATAAGTACCTAACTAACTCAGGACAAATAGTTTTGCCTGTTTTTGTAGATAATTTTAATTATGTGGGTATAGCGCGCTGTATTTTAAATTAATATGTGTATTGGTATGCATGGTGAAAAATGGCTTCTGAAAGTTTCTTATTTACTCGAAACGTTGCACAAAGGAAAACTAACGTTTATTTTCATTAAAAAAAATAAAACTATCCTGAATTATTATTAAACTTTCATTTGTAATGTTCATTACCCTATTCCAGACAGTGTGGGTCACTGCAACAAGTATTATCTCCGTTGTCCACTGCCCGTTTGATCCCATTGCAGGGCTGCATGTTCTTTCAAACTTTGCTATTTGCTGTGGTCCTGCACAGTATCGTTCAGGTTCAATCTGGTACGAATCGTCATTCGTCGACTCATTTCACCGCTCAGATCAACGTTACGTTCGTTGTTTCTTGGTCATCACTAAGTGAATGCCTTCCAACTTCTTGGTATACTCTTAAACTGGCCATGTGTCCCGTCTAACTCCATTTTATCAGTCGTCTCGATCTCGACGTTCACTCTTAGCCTGTTCATTATTGTTTAAATAATCCATCGATATCTTCTCCAATCTTTCTCACTCAGAGCTTGGTAAATCATAGAAATGACGGCCAGTTGCATTCATATGAAAAGAGGTTTTGCTTTGTGATATCGAGTGCTTACTTTTAGTAGGTGATATTTAAAATTGCACTCGGTAAGTAGCGACGTGTGTGCACAGGTGTACAGGTGTGCTGGCTAGGCATGCGGCATGCGGTATGTGGGTGATGGTCGCCCCGCGAGGACCGACTCGCGACCGACGTCTGAACTACACAAGTTTAAAAATACATTCACAGCTCGTTCGAGTCTCGCCATGGAATATTACAAATTTGTATCAATATCAAACTCTGTTGAGATTAATTTTACGTTCAAAAAAGGTTCCTAAGATAAATAAGTGCCTAACTTAAAACATCTTTAAAGTAACGTATGGTTTTAACTGTTAACTCGGTTACTGCGTTATCAAACGATGACTCACTCACGTCAACTAGCACCTATTATTTTGAAAAGAATTGTTTCGACCAACGTGATGGCACGTAGGTACATCCATTATAAGGAATATTTATAAGAAATTACTGTTTAACATGTCACAAAAGAGTTATCACACTGTAAGTCGAGCGTGGCGCCTCGCCATATTGTATTACCACGAGGTCGCGGTCGAGCGTGTGATACGAAAGGATACCACTAAGGTTAAGCTTTGTAATGTCACGCACGACGGTCCTAAGTAGATTACGCGAAATTATCAGCTCTTCTTGTTTCAACGACCTACAAAAGCGTGAATAACATTAAAATATTTGCTAGAGCGGAAACGTGCAAATCGATTGCTATTAAAATGGTGAACTAGAAACGCCTTACTGGAATGAATATGTTATCATTGACAAGTAGCTTATCAAATAGATGGGCGCGACTTGAAGTCGTTTTAATTAATTGAAATTATTTTGTCCGGATAGGACTTAGTTAATACCACTTACCTACATAATTATGGTAGTTACCTACAAATATCCTCTGAATAATCAACATCGCAATGCAATCCGTTCGTTCGTTTGGGCGCTATAATGCTATAGACTAAGAGCATGTAAGTACCTACTACTTACAATGACATAAGTAAACTTATAACCTTATTTTTCGGCAGGGACTAAAAATTCAGACCATTACAGTAGACAAGAATATGTTCTATTAAATATTTTAATCCATATCAGCAATATTTTTATATAGGTACTTTAGTTAATAAATCTAATAAGGTAATTAGATTATTTACTTTAATATTTGTAAGTAAATAACATCAAAACCAAACCCTTGGCTACGGCTATCAAGCTATGCTGGTCCTTATATTATTATATTTTCGTTAAGCAGTTCAGAACCATTCGTATTTTTTACTTGAATGTACCGTGCCATATGGCACAGGCGGTTGTTGCTTGTTGGTGGAGTCATACCCATAAAAAGGTTTATGAAGCTTTTAGGTTACTCGCCGGCAAAGGTCGTACATGCATCAACATGTATACATACCTACCCAGTGAATAACGTTATTCTTTTAAGGGACTGTTTAGTGTTTAGAGATCTTGAGAATGAGAGCATTCGTTATACTATCAATAGCCATGTTATTCATGGGGCGATGGTGACATAGGTACGTAAACAGATCATCAATAGATTCATTTCTCGTGAATATAGATACCGTCATCATTAAGTCATGTCATGTACTATCTACTTCACCTTGCGTGAGTACTGGAAAACTCTCGCAATATTGAAATGTCTTTTAATGAAGGAAAACTAATTAATACAACTAGATGTAGTTACATGAATTGTTGCAATGCCTCAGGCGAGACATTCATGCATAAAGAGTACATTTACCCAATAGGACCCAAGAGCGTCTGCACTCCTAAATAAACGGGCATGTTGCGTGACTCGCCAATGTTTATTGGTGTTTTTAATAAAGATTTATTTGCTAACTACTGCCTCGGCGGTCATTTAACTTTTGCTTATATTAATCGTCCCCACATTTCGATTGATATGTGCCCAAGTATCGACAGCATTACAAATTCTGGTAGTTGGCATTTGGCACATAACACATTGAAACTCGTAAGCACGTGGGCTTCCAAGGTGAAGGTCACCCGCGAAGGCGGTAGGCAATTGATATTCAACAGATATTTTCCAATACTAATACACCTATAGACTGTACATACAGTAAGCAGACTGTAGTTACCGACATTAGTGAAGCTTACTCATCATGACCTCGACAAATGGTTTATAGAATATTCCACACATAGTTTACGAAAACCTTGTTTGAATTCAAATATATTTATATTCTACTGTCCGTCAATACATTATTTTAGTTAAATTGATAATATTTATATCTATACCTATCACTTACGAACAATAAATATTTAGCCGTTAATCGAACTTGAAACCAAACTTCTAGTTTTTATTGAGAATTTTATAGAAAATCCCAAAAATTCAAGCTAAGCTCCCGCAGAATCAACAAAGCACTGGCAGAGATTCTGAATACTTAAGTAAAGCTTTGGGTGCTGTTTATCAGCAAACATCAGGCAAACAGATGAAGCCATCCGCAACAGGCGTGCTCTGAGTATTAATTATTCTGTGGTGAAGCTAGATTTGAAAATAGTGACAAATGTTCAAAAGTGAAAACCGGGAGATTCTAGCGTACCTAATTACTCGAGCAATCGATTTCCCAGTATTCAGGCTGAATGTAAAAAAGAGTCTATAGTGACACTTTTTAACATTTTTCACTACAGTGTGTAATCAGAAAATGCCTCGGAGACTCCTCCAAAGCATTATTGGCTTTAAGTAACACTTCCAAATTCCAGCCCGAGTACAGGGACAACGTTTTCTATGAGAACTAACGGAAACATACACATTTTTATTATAGTTTCAGTTATATGTCTTAGTCTCAGTTTATACTATTTCATTTAACAAGAACTAGGTAAGTTATTTATTTCGATAACGGTTTAATTCAAGTATTTTATGAATGAATGTTAGGTATATAGTGAAGTACTCTAGGACCATAATATATATTTTTCTTATCTATAATCATTAATCGAAAATTAATCAAACGAGACAATTTCTCTGTTCCGAATAAAAGAGAAAAGCGTGTCAAACTAAGTGGTTCTTGTAGTGTCGTGGTTCAATCAGAGATTAGGTGATAATCAGGCGTTATCGTTGTATCTTAACCTTGGATTCCAGGTTTTTTTTTAAGGAAATAATATGAATGTGATTGCGTCGTTTTTTAATTAAATATGGATTTACTTAGATCTACTCGAGAAATATTAATAAAGATATCACAATAAAGTAAAATAAAGTTACAAATCTTTCTTGATTTGTAACTTTATTTTACTTTATTGTGATTCGCATTAAAGCTGGTTTACAATTATCAATTAAAATATTACTATTTAGATGATATTTGAGCACTCTTAAAGGAAACAAAACGGTGAGCGGAATAGCACCCTCCTCCCCCAATGCGTGGCGTCATTGAGCGGCGCACACAGAGGAACCAAGAACAAGATTTTCTTTATAACTATATGAATATTAAAAAGGCCTTACTACACACCGGATATATTATTCGTTGGGAGACGGATGTGGTGGTATTTGCATGCGTGTCGCGTACGCGGGACAATGCACGGCTCGCCAGCCGAGCCGAGTGAGCTCCGATACATCTAACTGGCAGAATGTAATCAGTCTGTGTAAAACTAAGTTTAACTACGTATTCAAGACGATCAAGAAATTCAAAATAATGTCTTGTATTACCACTCCCTACGTTTTAATTTTCAGTGTTGGTAAATTGATAGTACAGAACATAAACCGCGCAAATGTAAATTATTTTAGTTTATGTAGCCTAAACCAATGCATCGTGAGGAAATCTTCATGCCTGAGAGATTTTTTAGGCGGCGTGTAAAGTTCATAAATCCTCACCAGGTCTGTAGCCTTAGGTGTAGCCTAACCTAACCTCCCTCATTTAGAGGAAGTCCAGCAGTGACACAGTAGTAGGTAAATGGATTGATTCCTTGAATTGGTTGATGGCTTGAGAATTCTAAGTAGTAAGCTGATAATGATAGAACCTATGTAGGTATACCTACATAGGTTCTATCATTATCAGCTTACTACTTAGAATTGTAGCTATATGTATAAGAATTGTAACTAGTTTATTTGTTTGCCTATAATATCTAAATTATTAAATTTAAGATATTATTCCATTCCAAAAATATGGGTAATGACGTATAATTTATCGGTCGGTCACTAAAAGCACAAAAAGTTGTACACCTATCATTTAATATTTCTTGGTAAATAAGCAATAAAAATATCCGCAAAATATGGGTTGGGTTTAGCCAGCCCAGATAACGTTGATTAAGATGTGAAGTTTGTTGATTACACTATGCTATCATTGATAACACACGATTAGATTATGTTATCGGTACCAATTGGATGCGGCCGCAGATATGAAAAGCAAGTTGAAGGCGGCCGACTTTTGCCGAATGCAACTGCTGATTCTTTTAGTTCCAGAGATTTGATGAATAGGAGGATTTTCTCATTATTCTGTACATTAGGAAGCAACACTCTATACTTATTTGCAAACTAATAGAACTTAAAAACCAACTTAAATTATTAAAAATAATTGTAATCGATACCATCATATAGAAGAGGGGTCAACTCAGCGTAAATAAACCTGAAATAACCGCTTAATGCCAATGCTGTTACAAACTTAAATACCAAAGGGCTTTCCCTTGGAAAATATAGCCAAGTTTTAAACAACATGCCAAGTTCACAATGAACGATAGCTGGCCACCTTCCAAATTAATTTTGGGAGATATTTTCTAGTGCTTTCGAATATACCACACCCGGTATATTAGACAGCGAGTTTGCATAAGTCATGGTGGAGAAAATGACCTATTGCAGTGAAAGATGACATCGACATGTTTCAGCTTTACAATAGGTACTTAATGTAACAATCTGATATTTTGATTTCCAAACGTGTTTTGCCAAAAAAAGGGTTGGGTACCCGACGGCGCTATGCTATCATCATGCGAAACGAAACGAGTAGAGCTAAATCGTTGACTCACTTTACGAGCTTAATCAATGGGTCGTATAATTTGCTATCATTGTTATTCTACTGTCCAAATATACTTATTATTATAGTGATTTTAAAAGAAGACAGCGGCCAGGTCGTATGTAGGGCACTGTCGTCGGCCGCGCGGCACTCCGCGCCCGCTGTTACAGCTACGATCTTGGCCTCAAATCCTGACCGGTTACCTTCTTTGGTAGCGACCGGTTTTAACAGACCAAGTTCTTGTAACAGTTTACCGTCTAACCCTAATATTCGCATTAATACATTTAATACCAATGCAATAGCATTGCTTGGTGAGCTATCAGGACTTGTAAAATATAGTTAGGCATGTATATGAATAATCAGACGTGGTTTTCTGAGAAGTAATAATTTATAAGTGAGTAATAAATAATATTCGAGTCAACCATTATCTACTTTCACGTCTCTATTAATCACGGAATATGGGTGTATTGGCATCCTCCCTGGCGCGATGGCGGCGCGGCGTGACTCACACGCGACAGTCATGCAGGGCGAGCGCGCCAGCTGAACTCTGAATCACTGTGGTGACTGGTGACTGGTGACTGACTGCAGCGCCATGCCTCGCCATGCCTCGCCATACTATTATGCACATATTGATGTCGCAGGTAACAGAATCGCCATTGTATGCTATTCACTATTGTGCAGCCCAACTTTTTAGGTCCCCGTAAGCGATTGTTAACGCCTTATTGTTACACGGCTCCGATGTGCCGGTTTATTTGGATTGTAATAATAACAGGATTCTAAGCCCACAGACCCTGTTTCATCAATTTGTTACTCATGTCACATGTTTATGTATTAGAGTATACATAAGGTATTCGATGCTGATGAAGATATTGAATTAAAGTTCAAGTGTATTCCTTTGTTTCATCTATTCGTACTTATATATTGGTTCATACCTGAGATCCCCAGACCAAGGCCCCCGCGAATTATTAAGATATAGGTTATTTAAGTAGGTAATAAGTATTTATATCCGGACGACCAGAATATGAAGAACTTATGGATAAATGCGATTTCAACACCTCTTTTGTTGGTTTTCCCGTAAGTAGACATTAGTTTCGCTATTTTTCATGACTTAGTAGTCGTAGCTATCACAAGTGTTGCATGTGTAATTCGGAACTATTTATCAGTTAGTAGGTAGGTATTTATGTAGGCATTTATCTATTTATTGAAAACAAATTGAATTGCGAAAGAAATCCCGTAGCGAACTTGTGACTGTTTAATAGCTGACTGGCAAGATTGTGTACATCATAACTATCGTTTCAATTTTGTGTGTTATAGGTCTCTACCTCTGCTTACAAACATAATAAATATGACAAAAACATTATATATAGAACTACGAACAAAGTACATGATAATTTATATATAAACTGATAAACATTATGTTCATAATTCATAACTCTACGTAGATGTACTAAGTGCGCAGAATAAAATGGAATGAAGTCTTTGTGCCATTATACATATTTAACATAAGGTGCAGATTTACCTGGTTTGTACGAGTTTACATAATTTTATGAACATACAACATAAATATCGAATGCCTACCAAAAGTAACAAATCATAACAAATTAGAAAAAATGCCGAAGAATGTACAACTTTTTGTATTAAATCGATAGCACCATACATATTTCTTCTAGTGTCTCATAAAGTAAACAGCTATTTAGACACGTCCACGGTTGTTTGTGCCGCGCGGGAATTAGTCACACACATAAATATCATTTGCGTTCTACAGGGTTCTACCGGAACCACTAGCGCCATCTATCTCCAACCAGTAGAAACTATATGAAATGTAACGGTCGAAATAAGCAAAACTGGACTTGGTAACAAAAAAATTGAACACACCTCGTAGATAGGTATGCTTACTTGCGCAGTGTTAATTAGCGTTTTAATTTTATACCATTATAATTAAAATTTCAGTGCTAGTATCTAACTAATGAATTTCAGGTGCTATTAAAATTAAATGGTTGTTTGGGTGCAAACGGAGTAACGGGAATTTCGGACTACGGGGCACAGCGGAGATCAATATTATGATTTACCTATATACATAGGTAAGTACTTCATCAACGATTATGAAATCAAACCAACCTCGATCAAGAAGAGTGAGTGACGTAGACATCGAAACGGCTAATTTTTAAGGTTGAATTAAAATGACGTCATAGGAAGTTATCAGGATTGATGGTGATAAAAAATTAAAATATTTACTTTTATTAGAGGGCATTCAAGATCACTGCATTTCAATTTACGAAACTATTTTGGCAAACATCCAAGAAGTTTTTATCGGCCTTATGTAATTTCATATTAGATCATAATGGTTAGATAGAAGGTTAACGGCACCTTATTACAGGAGTTATTAAATGATATCATGAAATTGTCATGAATGGCATTCCTTACGAAGTCGACGTGACGGGCGTGGTCATGATATGTTTAAGGGAAGAACTTTGGGCATTTATTCCTAATCGATTTATTTATGGTCCAGTCTTCTGGGTAAAATTGAAAAAGCTTAGGTAAATGTAATCTAACAATTATCACATAATTTTTATTCTATGATATTCTTCGTTACCTAATTTTATGAAAATTAGAGCCTTGCACACCATAAATGTTTTTATTCTGCCACGAACTGGAAGCAAGTTATTAATTAAATTTTAAACTAAGGTATACCTCTCTATTCATTGCTCGCCTTCAAATTCCGAGTACGATAATATGTTATTAAAACATTGAGTCTACACTTGGGATGACTAATTGTTTATCTATTCTATGAATAAATGATTAGATGAATCTTAAAATAGTTTGGATGAAACATGGTCACAATAGAATGGACGAAATACCACTCATTGATTAATCACGTCTCAGGAAACTATAAGGGATAGAAACTTGAAATATGTTTGATAGGTTGCGTAACTATGAGATATCTATCATATACATTTGTAAATACTTAATTATCACGCGCTTACGGTGAAGGAAAACATCCTGAGTTAACCTGCATGCTTGAAATACTTTCTCGATGGCGTGTGAAGTCTGCCATCTCGCAGTAGGCTAGCGTGGTGGACTACAGCCTAATCCCTCTCATTCTGAGAGGAGACCCGTGCCCAGCAGTGGGACAATATATGGGTTGATGATGATGATAAGGTACGTTAAGAAAGGATTTTGGAATTTTCCACGGAATTGCGAACTTCATGAATCATGTTGGTAACACTACCTATCATTGCACGACAAAGCTAGTTAAAAATATAAAATCAGAACTTTACTTATCGGCACGTACTTCCTATTTTATCTAGGTCATTATATATAAAAGTTTTATGTTGTATACAATTAAAATTACTAATCTATCTAAAACTAAATGTTTCTATGTAATGTATGTTTGTTTTCTGTAGGTACCTAAACCATTGATTTGAGTGGTTTTTATCGGTAAAGCTTAAGTCGGCAAAAGAGGGTGGATGAAATGGACACCAGCTGCTCCTACCATCGGGAGAGTCAGAGTACTCTGCCTTACCCTTTCGGGTATTCTCTGAACTACGTTTAGTTCAGAGAATACCTTACTCTTATATAAACTCCGGCCTGTTATGAACCGGATTTCATATCCGAAAGGCCCAATATCTCAATTAAAAATAACGTATTTGTATGTGCATAAAAAATTTTAGGTAGGTACCTTATCAATAACAATGGGAAAATATAAGTAGGTGCTTTACGTTACGCTCACAGTGAATTTACGAAGTTGGACGTATGTTAGTCTTGGACGTGTGTGCAGTCTGCCAATCCACAGTAAGCCAATGTTATAATCACGGAACAGATAATTTATCTCTTCCGTGGCTATAATGTTTGAACATATTACTCCTATTGTGAGAGGAGACAGACAGATGGCAATGGGCTGGAATATTAGTATGGTATGTATTACAGAAATACTCACCTTTTCTTATGAGTAAGCTGGTAACCCTGCGAAGCGCCTCTCTGGGTGACTTCTGGAAGAACTTAGGTGTCAGGTTGGGCGGCAGAGTGAGGGGTTTGCGGGCGGCGCTGGCCTCCCAACCCACAGGGTGCTCCACCGCCGTCTTAGACGAGGCTGTTAGTCTGTCCAGGTGTTCCGTTGAAGCGGGCCTGCCAGCAAGCGAACTTGTTAGACTGCTGTTAAGTGTTTGTTATTAGCAATGCTTACATATCTTTTTTCATTTAATTGACTTAAGCTTAGCTCATGCAAACGGTTTAGTTTGAAATAATGGTTAGATTTATCCTGTTTTGAATTAATACCTGTCTGGAATCATTAGAATCCGTAACTTTGATTAGTTAGCAATACATCATTAAAACGAATGATTCCTGTTAACGGTATTCGTGAAAAGGTCGTTTTCTACCTACATCTTAAAATATAATTTGTTTCCTAATAGAACTTGCCAGATCGGAGTCCAGTCAGTTCCCCATCTTGGTGACTCATTTTATTACTAGAGCTATTGATCAAATTGAAATGGCTAGATGAAAGTTTTCTAGAATTATTTTATTTTGATTTTGATACAATTAAGGTAGTGGTTTGGAACAAATAAAGTATTGGTAGGTACCATAACCATTAGTAATCATTTCGCAACAAGCAAATCGATTTAGAAGTTATTTGTGAAATGTACCCAGTTCCAAGTAGGTAGATTAAAATTATACTATAGTAGTACCTACTTGCTTATTTGGTTAACATTACCTTTTGCCTTATAAGCAACATTTGCTGCACTGTACTTGGTATATAAACAAAATAACTACCTATACATTTATTTAAATCTGTTTCCTTCCCATGTTTATTTCCAATGTTTTACCTTCCTCAAAGTTATGGTTCTACTGGTATTTACTCAAACGCGCCTTTTTGCGAGGCTATGTTAATCGACGAATTGTTATCTGTGCTGTATAGCGAATTACACTAAACGTGCTCAAAGGTCACAGTCAGTGCAAGGCATATAGAGGTATTATTACAAAATAAATGAAGAGAGAATCAGTAAACCAAAATGACCCCAATATTAATAAGACTCTTATTTACGGTGAATACCGACCTGTGCCTCTGTCGTGGGTACCAGCCCCTGGGCGGTCCTCCGAGCCGCAGCAAGTCAGCGCCGGTGCAGACCGACGTGCCCATCACAGAACCACGTCCGTATCCACCCAGCGTGGCAGAGCTCCCTGTTACAAAGGAAATTGTATTATTTTATTACCAATTCGCAACACATAGGTACGAGATAATTTGACTTGGGCGTTAGCAGGCATATTTAACCGGCGGAGTTCTGATAAAAAAAACACTTTCATTTCACAAAGATATGAATTTTCTAATTAAAATATCTAGTGAAAGAAAAATTCGATCTCAGACAGGCTTTGAACCTGCGTGTTTCTGGTTAAGTAGACCAGACGCTTTACCAACTAAGCTACGTCCTCAGGCGACGTCATTTAAATTCCTTCCTCAGGTGGCTTTATATTCATAAAGCATTTTAGAAAAAGTCACTGAACTCTCAGGCTACCTACTAATACAGCACTCACCACTCTCGATTTTTAATATGTACGTACGAATACGTAAGGTACATACAAAAAAACAACACATGGTAAATATAAAAGAACAGATATTTATACTATAATTATTATTAAATATTCTTTAATAAAAATAAATTGATAGTGTTACGAGATAAGTAGTACTTCGAAGCTTCACCAAAGTTATCCCAAATCAAACCCAGCACTAGAGGTAGAGGTGCTGGGTTTGATTTCAAGGTTGAGCAGTGTTGTTCTATGAAATTCTCAGTATGTAGCGTTTCGGAGTTTGGAATTTTATGTCGGTAAATGGTAATAGGATTGTCCCCTATTTCGTGGGATCTAAACATGCTGGTGAAATTTGGCTGTAGGAGTACATTCGTACACCTCATATGTACTATGTATGTTAGGGGAATAGCAGGCGTGATGGTATGTTATGTTTTGATTATTGTGAAGGAGGCACCCTGAGATTGCGCAAATATCCGTGCTTGATAAATTTTAAAGAGAATAATATTAGTTTATAATTATTATAAAGGTTTAGTAGTTAAGTTAACTATAATTACACGTTATATGTAATTAATTTAATAAACATGATGATTGAATAAAGTGTGGACACATAATGTGGCTGACTGTTTAGAGATCATAACAGTTTTATGTTTATTTCTAAACACGCTTTACAACTGTATGACATCAGTAGTTATGATTATAGTTTTTAGGTAGGTATAATTATTGCTTGCCAGTTAATAGGCAATTTACTCAACTTGAACTATCTACATGTAAATTGCTTGTTAGTGTGGTAGTAAAACCTTAAAGAACGCTTTAAATAAAATATCAAATGTCATTGAATAATGTGATATCTTTTATTTTAAAAGAGTGTCAATGGAGTTCCTTGTCGGATTCTTTTCCATAGGATCTAGAGTCAATAACGTTTCATAAACGCTTGTCCAAGCTTATTTGAAATAAAAACATTAGATTTGATTTGATTGTGGCATTGTGAACGAATGGCCCAACGTATCGAATTAATGAACTGAACATCAATTTCGATCAAACATCAATTTGATTCAAAATGATGAGCAACAAAGATGAATATGCTTCATCTTAATCTCATTCTAAGAGATACCTCAGCCCTTGCTCAGTCTCGTGCTGTATCTATAGAAAATGGATTGATGTTGATTTATTGATATGATATAAACCAAACAATGGAGACTAAGGACCCTACTGTTAGGAGCTGTTGCGACATAATATACGCACTGGACAGAGCATATTATATGGATCGAAAGCACTAGAACACGCATGCAAAGACAGCAATAGCCTGCAGAAATATGGCTTAAAATAGCTCAGTTCTGAAAAAATCTGTAAGAAGACCAGACAAGGAACTTTTTTTGGAACTCAATTTCAATTTCACTGAAAACATTTTATATATACCATTTTGCATATTATCAGCGGCCTTATCTACAAAGAAATACACTATGTATGTCAGTTTTCTACCTTCTTTTTTTCTAATCGGTTAGCGACAACCGAATATATTCATAGTCTGTACCTGGTACCTACTGCTCTATTAAATCACATGTGTGAAAAGTGAAAAAAAAAAACAAAGTGGTACCTATTTGTTCGAAGCAACAAAAGCTCAAAATGAGAAGCTCTGTCGTACCCATTTGTTGGAGTTGAT
Organism: Subacronicta megacephala; assembly: GCA_958496365.1. Lineage (NCBI taxonomy): Eukaryota > Metazoa > Arthropoda > Insecta > Lepidoptera > Noctuidae > Subacronicta > Subacronicta megacephala. The sequence goes on along the minus strand of OY292515.1, from coordinate 6,399,183 downwards.
GGTTAAAGAGAGGGTAAACAGAGAGGTGCTTCGCAATCGGTCAGCTAACAGCACTGACCTACCTACTGAACAACCTAGGTACGAAATAAGTAATTAGAATCGAACCTATCGACTGTATTGAATTCATGGTGTTGTTTCGGGGAGGTCCAGTGGAGTTTCTAGGTGGAGTGCGAGGTACGTCGCATCCTCGTGCGAACACGGGCGTCTCGGGCAGGCTGGCAGACGTTTGCAGGGGACCGCGGCCGGTCGCTGCAGCTTCGCGGCTTTGACGCTGCATGGTTCGACGTCGAGCGCCACTCGCTCCGATGTCTGAAAGTTATAATGGATGGTCATCTCAAGTTATATTTTTTTACCCTCCCATCTTGAAAAGGTCATTTTGATCATCATTACATCAAATTGATAATTATCTTGATAGGCTGATATGATGATGATGATGCAAAACAGTTGATTAACTCAGTAGGTACAAGGAATAGAGAAGAACTTTCCACGTTATTGGCGTTAGACGTATATAGCTAAATAATACGGTTTTGCAAACAGGATTACAATTTAATCTTAGCTTGTAACATAATAATATCATCATCATCATCATCCTAGTCTTCTAACAACTATGTTGGGGTCGGTTGTACAGTCTTTAGCTACAAATGCAGCTAAATATCATTATTTTACACGAAGCGACCCGATGTCACACCTCCGGAGCCTAAGTTTCTCGGCATTATCAATCTCCTAAAGACAAGTGGTCGCCAAGCTTTTTGGGCTTTTGATTTCAATCATTAAATTGTCTTAGGTATTCTAATGATATTAGGGACCCCGACGGCTTTACGTGCTCTCCGACACGATATTTAAGGTAATCACCTACTTTATAACTAACAGGACGTGAATGATTATCATAATAAGTTTTTGACCGTTCTTTGGATTTTTGAATATTTTCAATGGCTTTAGTTTAGCTGTCTAGTTTAGCTTTCTGTGTAATTCAAGGTTACTGTCAATAAGGTTTATTACCGAACACGAGTTCATGAGGAGTAAAATTTGTAGTCGAATGGATACCTATTAGTGTTGTAAGCTAGCATAGCGGTGTAGACGTATGTATCTAGACAATTTAGTAGGATCTTCGTCTACAAAGGATTCAAGGTATTCTTTTAATGTGGAATGACTGCGTTCAAGGGCGCCTTGTGTTTGGGGGTGATAAGGTGTTGGCCAGATTTGTTTTATTTTCAGGAATGAACACGTTTGTTTGAAGAGTTCAGCAGTGAAATTAGTACCTTGATCGGTAACGATAATTTTGGGGATACCAAAAATGGAAATAAAGTGAAGGAGACATTCGCTTGTTTCCTCAGCTGTAGTATATTTCTAATGGCAGAAGCTGCGGAGTATTTTGTAAAGTCATCTTAGTCGACAACGTAAGGATATATTTTAATTTGGCAGTGCCGAATTCTGGTAAAGGACCTACGATATTAAGGAATATTTTTCGAATGCCATATTGGCGGTGCTTGTGATCTGCATTTGCGCTCTATTTGTTTGACGGAGAGATTTATTTGTTTGACATAACTGACATGATTTTACATAATTTTCTATGTCTGATCGCATTCCTTTCCAAAAATATATTTCTTTCCAATATTATCAGCCATAGGTAGGTCATGATTAGGTATCGTTAAGGACGCTATCACATTTTTCTACAAATATCAGTGTTTTTCCGGTACCATTTTAACGAATTAGGAGCACAACTCCGAGGATATCTTGGTTTCAAATTAAAGATAATATATTCATCTCCACAATGATTCCATAAAAATTGTATAACCCTATACAACATTTTCACATAAATACGATTTCACCATCACACTAATCGCAAAAAAATGAAAAAAATGGGGTCTGAATAAGTACCAGTATAGCTAAATCCACTGCAAATTTAAACATAAAAATTATAGAAAAATGTTGCTTATATAGTCCTCTATACGAATGGCTAAAAATTTTGTAGCCAAATGAATAAATTTTTAATTTATGAGGAAAATATGAAACGCTCCCAAATTTCTCCATACAATTTCTACTCGCCGTTCGTCATTCCGCGCTCAAACGCGCTCGCGGAAGCATGGGTGTATCGCATGCCGTCGAAAAAAATATTACGTAAAAGGTGAGTGCCCTGTTGTATACTCTGGTTGGACTCGGTCTCGAAAATGTTGATACTTTTTCGGTCCGAAATAAAAGTAAGTACAAGTATTGAAATTTGTTTTAGAAATAAATACATAGTTGTAATTTTTTGTATGATAGATGTACATACCATCACGCCTGTGTTCCCCGAAAGGTAAGGCAGAGGTGTACCAATGTACACATTTCGCCGCCACATTTCGCCGGTATGTTTTGGTCCCATGTAATAGGGGGCGAGCCTATTGCCATTAACCCGGCACAAATCCAGACTCCGAGCTGCTACTGGGAATTTCATAGAAAAACCCAATAATACTTTGCTCGACCCGGGGATCGAACCCAGGACCTCTAGCGTAGCAGTCGCGCTTAGGACCACTAGACTAATTAGGCAGTAATGGATGTAGATTACGGATAAATAATGATATTATTATCTATAGTACAAAAAAAATGGCGTAAAAAAATATTTTTGAGACATGCGATACCGTATATACTAATAGTCGATTTTGGTATTTTTGGGGGTGGTGATTACGAGTACGCACGGCTACACATTAAGCTATACAAAACCAGTGTACGCTGGCCTCTTATTGTATAGAAAGCCTATACAGTGCGAGATCAGCTTAAACTGGTTTTGTATAGGTTGACCTGTAGCCGTGTGTACGTCATTTATGTTTTAATTCAAAATGGCGGGTTTATTTTTTTTATAAAAAATCTATATTTTTATTGATTGTGGAGGTGATGTTTATGAATATACCATCCAATTTTTGATTCAAGATGACAGATGTAATGTTTTTGTGATAAATCGACTTAGTTGGTACGGTCGCCAGCACATCAGGTTACCACAAACTGACAATTTTTTTCACTCGATAGTGAACTTAATCACCAACGCTTAAGGTTTAAAATAATTTGGAAAAATTTGACAGTTTTGTTTATCCTGATGTGCTGGCGTTTGTAAATCAAACAGGCGCATGGCTGTAACTTTTGACACCAAATGTGCTTTTTTTTTGTTGTGCATTGGCATTGCTAAAATATTGATATTTGTTATTATAGATGTGACTTCGGAAATTTGGACAAAGAGCAAAAAAACTGCACACGTAGCAATAAAAAAAATTAATGAGACTTTGTTAGTAGTCAGAAATCTACTCTGGAGTTTTGTTATGCCATACCTTATATTAGAAAATATAGTAGGTTTTTTTATGGAGTGGGGAGTGCAGCTTAGATGTCTCCGTAGGTGATGATGACCAAAATGATATTTCACTTGTAAGTTTATTTGATTTTCCTTGGGTACCTACTAATGTTGCCTTTTTGTTTTCAGGAGCAGGAATAGTTCATGGAGATATAGCGTAACAAACATAGAAAAAAAAAAGAAATAAAACACAGACGAATCGAGAACCTTCTCCTTTTTTGAGTTCGGTTGAAAAAAGGCTGGCCTTCATTTTAATTTTGAACTTCTTTGCAAAAACTTCTTTGCCGTCTGTTAGGACAGATCAACTCAAAGCTGCTATGGCTCTTTCTTCAAAAGGCATGTTCTGATTTTGCCCTAAATTGTAAAATTCACATATCTATGATGTTACTATTGTCTGGACTTTAAAAAAGACCATGGTTCTCTGAGTTTGTTTCGACATTTCTTCTCAGACGTCGTCAGTATTATAAAAAAAAACGATTATTATTTCTAAAAAAACGATTATTTGTTAATCTTATTAAAAAAACGATTTTTTAAATCGATTATTATCTTATGAAAAATCAATTTTTATTATAATAGATTTTTTTGAGAGAAATAAAAATCGATTTTCAAATAATCGATATTTTTACCGTAAAGTCACATCCCTAGTCGTAGGGAAGAAAATACTGATCTCAGTAAATAATATACTTACAGTTTCCATGAGGGAATGATCATTTTTAAATATCAAAACGGAAGTGTGCTAGGTATAAACTCCCAGCCTAATATTTGAAAATATATTGATCCAACAATTGTCAGCAGATAAGTAGTTACATCTTTTCAAAATGGGGATCGTAGGTTTTCCTTGTAATAGCAAAATGGTCGTTAGTTTCGTATGAATATGGTAATTAATCCATTTATTTCGGGTACCTACATTATGTACGTAATGAGTGATTGATAAACTATAAAAATAACTGAAAACATGATTATCACGCAGATGGTACCTACCAGGGATAATCATGTTTACATGGTTACCAAAATCGATTGCAAACTTATTACTAATTTGACTCAATTAACAACAGTAAAATAAATTAAAAAATAATACCTTCAAGTATCAAGATTAGTTAAGTTACGTATAAAATCGTCCGGACAGCGGTTTCAATGTGTGCGTGCGCGTAATGTTGTTGTGTTGCAAATAAGATACCTAAACTTGAGCAAGTTCAAAATGTGATAGCGTCCTTAAGGATTTGTTTGATTTCGCTAAAGGATGGATACTGAATATTATTATGGTAAATATGTATTTTTACCTCTGTGTTATTAAATAAGTACAGGATAATATTGTATATTTTAGTGAAATAATGTTTATCTCCTGATTCAGCTAATACACCGCTGCCACCAATGTTATACGGGACGTCGTCAAGGTCTTTTTAAAAAGAGACCTTTGGATGTTATATAATTACTAGCTTTCCGCCCGCAGCTTCGCTCGCGTGGGCAACACGATTTTGACTATTTATTTTTTTCAATTTCTGGCGGGATATTACAAATTATCTAAAATTGAGACCAAATAATTTGTTCCACTATATTATTTTATTGAAATATAGAAATAACATGTAAATTTTCACTTCTTTCCACCACACACCACTTTGCTCTCAAGACTTAAAATTGCACTTCTTTCTATACCACATTTATGGCTTTTCTGTCTGGTATCAAAATGACCAGATTGCTATAAATACTGATTCAGTAACAGGCAAGGTAGAATTTCTTCTCTTTCTTTCTTTTTAAATCTATGCCTGCCACCCTTAATGATTCAGCCTGAAATTTATTTATAGTAATTGCAAAGCTAAGATCTTAAGGGGGAAACGTAATTGTTCTTAAAAACATAGTTGGAGGGTAGCAAAGGTATTCGAGGCATGAAAACTGAATCCCCTCAAGCACATCCAGTAATCACAGTGACCTTTTTAATATTTTTGTGCACTGCTGATCAATACTCGCAGTCTAGTTCCGTTACATAGCTTAAATGGTATAAGGAGACGCAGCAGAATTACAGGTGTCCCAAGGAGGTTTAACACTGTTAAGGAACTCTACAGGATAGTAAACTGTTTCGACCGCTTGTAGCACTGAATCCAATTTCTGAGCCCTCCAACTGTTTAAGAAGTATGTAATTAATAGCAGCTGAACTGTTGTTTTTCGGAGTCAGTATTGCACGTTTGCACATTTAATCTATAGACTTCGTATTTTTAGAAAAATCAGGATACACTCTAAGATCTATTCATTTATCATAGTCACCTGTCACTACTGTATTCAGAAGAGATGGTATACATATTCAAATTCTATAATCTCCATTTTCTATTTTAAGTAATAGCTCAGAAAACTCTCCAGCAGACGCATCTCTCTCGTATTTCTTTTTAAATATAATCATTACGATGACGATGGATGATGACTTCGTCTGCTCGGGTTCCTCTAGGTACAACAGAATTTGACGGAATACCCCTGCCAGCAACACAGTAACTCCACCCATCACTCAATTGCTGCCTCTAAGAAGGGTTCTATGGTGTGCCTCTCAATTCCACTTTTGTGTGCCATAGAAAGTATTTTATATGTTTATCAAACAACGTTTCTTGAGTAAAATCAGATTGAGTTTTCAAACATGACATGTGTCAAAATAAAAAATAATTTCAATCAAAAACACTAAGGAGTATTGATATCAAATTCGAAGCAAACCACGCCCAAAATAACTTTCCCCCCTTTTTTAAGTCCGTTAGGGGATGAATTTCAATAAAATATGAAACACGTCTTCCATCAATTCTGTTAAAGAACGTTTATGCAAAATTTGAAGCAGATTGGACCAAGGAATCACGTTGTCCCATACAAAGTTTGCCCCCCTTTTTCACCCCCTTAGGGGTAGAATTTCGGAAAATCCTTTCTTATCGGATGCCTACGGCATGCAAAGAACACACTCTCCAAGTTTCAGGACTATACGATAAGCGGTTTGGGCTGTGCGTTGTTCCGTCAGTCAGTCAGTCAGTCATTCAGGACAAAGGATTTTATATGTATAGATTTATTAATTAAATTGGCAATTAAGAACCGTGCACCGTGGAGGATGGAATCGGACTGAGGAAAAGGTGGGACGACTGAGATGACGGATGCGTAGCACTTAGGATAGAGATGCTGAGTTAGCGAAATAAGTTGATAGGGTTCCAGTATGGGGAATAAGGGTAACCTATAACAGTACGGAGGATACGTACGGTATCGTACGAGTACGGTAATCGGTTGTTAAGCGTGGTTATTATCTACTCATTGTGTCATATTTATATGTCTAACCCATCAAAATATATTGAACCGGTCTCATAAAAAAATGGCGCCATCTAACGGAATCTGTTTAAACTTAAAATACACGTTGTTGGCTTGATTTGAATCAGATTTCATTGCGGGGTGTGGTAAGCCGGTAAGCCAAATAAAGTTATTGCGGATGTACCTACGTTTTTAAATGTGATAATTATATACCTGTTGGTAATGTTCTTCTGTCTGTCGATCCACTCTTGAAGTTACTGCTTCTCCTGTTTTTATTGTAACTAGTTTCCATAGACCGCGTTTTAAGGCTGTTGGTGGTGTCACGGTGTGGCGGCACTGCAGGGGGCTCCGAAGGCCTGAAAATATAAATAAGATTCGTTTATAGATTTACTGACTTATATTCAAAACTGATTTTGGGTCCCTTAAAATTTTAATGTTACCTTCTTCTAGACTCCATCGTTGGTGTTGGTAATGTGTCAGCCTTTTTCACATGACGCTTCTCTGTGGGTTGCATTATTTCTGTATATTCATCTTCAACTTCCTGCACTGGTGATGGAGGTAGAGGTGGAAATTTCGGCGATTCTGGTGTTTGTGGCAGAGGTCCCATTTCGTGACCCAAAATCGGTGACGGTGGTAACGGCAGCGGTGGGTGCCGGTACGAATGCTCAACGATTTGAACGTTAAGGGGGAAGTCGCCGCCGCTCGACACAGCGGAATCAGACGACGATGGCTGACGCATCAGACTAACCGGTACATCTTTGGCGCTCGTAGATTTATGCATGCTGTTCGACCTCTTCGAACGATCACGGCGATCTATCGACCGTTGATTTTGTATTTCATTGTGACTCGACGATTTTTGTATATCATGTCTCTTTTGTCTCTCTCTAGAACTATAACGGAAATTGTTTTCTAAAATATCCTTAGATACGTCATCACAGTATTCATCCTTATGTATATTCCAGTCTTTAGGCATATATGGGGTAAAATGTTTTTGGTCCCGACCTTGACTTAATATAGCGCTAATATTGTTTTCAATTTTGCGTAGAGGTGAGGAGTCCCCGCTGGAATCGGGCTCCCCGCTCTCCTGGTCCTCCTCCTCCTCCACGGTGGTGATGAGGGCCTGGCGGCTGGCGCTGTTGCTGTCGCCGTCCGCTCCCAGGCTCGGCAGGGACACCACTCGCACCATGTTGGGAGGCACCGTGGTCAGTTCATTGACAGTTTCGTTGCATTCCGTCGGAGCTGTCTCTTCTACTTTTCCTTCTCTGATAAGCGACTGAATATTATCGAATGTCGACGAATATTTCTTAAAGTCAGAAAACCTATTTTGAGGAGAAAGTTTGTTCTGGACTTTAGATGTGTGAGCGCCTTTTTCACTATGTGTTTTTCTACTTTTGGGACTATGACCAAAGTACTCCTGAGCGATATATCTATCTGGACCGTTATTTAGATCTAAACTTAGACGAGATTTTGGCGATGTTATTTCTTTACTCAGTCTAGAATTCGGTGTGCAGAGATCTATGCTATATCTAGAATTTGGAGTGTTAAGCTCGCGGCTCAGTCTAGAGTTTAAGTCCACACTGTACCGAGATTGCGGCAAGCTTAGGTCTGAGCTCGGCCTGGAGTTGTAGGAGCCTACTGATCCGGAGCCGCTGATTGATATGCTCGACCCGTCTATTGACTTATCAGTATCTAAACTTCTATTCAAACTGTTACTATGAAGTAAGTTTGTGGGTGATTTATTAGGCGGGTTCTTGTTGAAACTTGGTAACTGCTTTCGGCTTTTGCCTTTTCTTATTACGTATGTTCCACAAGCTAGATCCTGCGGTCGTCGGTTTTCTGGGTCGACATCTGAAGTAGGCGATGCTAGAGATTCGCACTGCGTTAATGGCGGTGGTGGTGGCCAGTACTCCTCTCCCCAATCATCATCCACTCGCTGTGGTATTGAACTTGTGCTAGAATGGGACTGATCACCTGACTTTCTTCTTCGGCGGCCTATAACCTGTAGACAATTGAAATTAATTTTAAATAGGTGTAAAAATTAAATATTTACCTACTAAATACAACTAATAAACCGGGATTTTGGGGAATTCCCGTGGGATTGTGACTTATGAATTGCAGGCACATAGGGGGACAACGGGATGGCAGTCGACAACGATACGAGAAATCTTAACTGTCCGCTGTCCCTGTTGCCCGTATCCTAAAATTTCCTTACCGTTGTTCCCATAATATACTTTTTATTATGAGAACAACAACGGTAAGGAATTTTTATGATGTTCTGTTGTCCTCGTGACGGGGACAGAGATAACGGGGACAATGGGAATTCAAGTATATAATAGTCAATAATAAATTACTAGATGTTATATAGAGTGGCATGAGTTATGTGCCTAAGTTGTGTATTACATTCAGCGAATAAAAATACCTTTGTGCTTCCTGGAGTAAGTAGAGGATCATCACCATCGAGTGACACTTCCCAAGCTATGGAATTGCGTTTCGAAGGCGTGGTAACAGCGGGCGGAGGAGGTGGCGGTGGGAACGACTCCTCCAGCGAATCGTCCGAAAAGTGCTCCTCGTCGTTGCTCTTACTGGAACTTCTCCTCTTGCAGCTCACAACCACATCCTCCGTAGATCCTCTACACACTTCTCTATGTCTCTCCATAGAACCGGCGAGAGTCCGCGGAGGTAATTTACCTATGGGTGATAACATTTCACCGTCTGACCTGCTGTCGCGTTTAGTACTGCCCTTTCTCTCCGAGCTTTTCGTGTTGGAGGGTGATATTTTTGGTATGTTGTACGTCGGTGAATGTGATTCTTTTTTAAACTGTATGTTCGGCCCTGGATATATTGTGACTGGATGTTCATTGTATGGCTTATCGTTGAATTCAGCCGAGAAACCCATGAAAGGGAATATGGGTGGGTTCTCGACGCTTGGTGACTTTTTGAGGCTGGTGGCTGGTGCGTTGTGCCTGGGGGGGAGCCAGGAGGGCGCCGTGTCGGGCTGCGGCGGCCGCGCGCCATGCTGCAGCGACGCGAACCGGTACGGAGGCACTGGAGGCTGCTGGAGCTTGAAGCCGTTAGCTTCCGTGTCTTTTTCCCACCCATACGGACGTTGATGCCTGGTTTTCGGCTGAAATAAAGATTGAAATTTGATTAAACCAGATGTCAAACGTACGAACGGTAAACGCACCACAATACAATATTTTTTGTATTTATTTTTAGATAGTAGGTACCTACAGCTTATAAGCAAAACCATTTATAGATGAATTCAGGTATAAATGTATTATTTACTTAGTGCAACATAGTACATTATGCGTATTTAGAATAATAATAAACTTACAAAGGTGGTCTGTGTGGCCGTGGTGATGCCATTGACGCTGATGATGGAGTCGAGTCTCTCCTCTGCCTCGCGCTGTTCTGATGATATTGTGCGCTTGGCTGAGTTCGCTGGTGACACTCTGTAACATTTTATAACCGTAACTTACTACACCATTCTCACATTTGGTATTAGTACCTAGGTATTGCCCAATAATCGAGTTGCAGAGGTCTGACGACTGCACTCACCATGTAAAAAATACAGATTTATGCATCTGGTAAGACTGAAAGCTGACCTTAGTCATAGTGGGGAATGGTTAATAGAAATGGAAGTAGCTTTTTTGTGTAATCATGTCAATATTCATAATATTTAAATAATTCATAAAATTTTTGGATAACATCAATAAATGTTACTCGTACTACTACCATAGTGTAATGAAATCTAATAGTGGGGCAACTCGCCGTCTAGACAGGTCAACGATGAGGTGGGTTGCGGGGCAGAGCGGCGTCCCCCCGACCCTTAGTCGCAGGCGTCCCGTCCGCCCGACATGTACTGCGCGTCGGTACTGCGCTGCAATAGTGGCTCGCGCTAGCGCTAATTATAATTTATTTTACAATGCGTTCTACATGTGCAGTTTACGTTTGTCGGCATCGTACAGAAGTAATAATGAAAACTAGAGATTTCATCGATTTCCAAAGAATAAGAATCGGTAAGTGCCTACTAACCTATTATACCTAAAAAAATATTATCTCTACTTAGTAAACAAAGTCGCTTTCCGTGACGCTGTGCGTTTACTTCTAAATTATTTTAGCCTTCCAATGGATTTTGATATAGTTTTAACTACCATTTAGAGAATTTCTAATACATAATTATATAGGTACTTATACAGTATTAAAACTGGGTTCTTAATGTTGGTATGTTTATAGGATAATAAATAATTACCTACCTGAGTAAGATTTGGCGAATCTTAACGAATTTATTATCTATAATATTATACTATATCAAAACTAATATATTAGGATAAAATTATTTATTATTATTTACCTACCTATTTTTTATAATAATATTATAAGGCTGAAGATTTTGTTTGTTTGTTTGATCGCACTAAAGTACTGGTTGGAATTGATTTTATTTTTGTATTGTATAGTCCATTTATCGAGAAAGGCTTTAGGCTATATAACATCACGCTACACATGACCGATATAAGTGGAGCATAAGTGAGAAATGTTGCAAAAACGGGTAAAAATGATTCCTTTTGAGTGTTTCCGTTGCGTGCGCTGCGTAAACGGTTAAAGTTATGCAAAAATACTGTATGACGGAAATGTTCCGCTTTAAAAGTTCTAGTAATAAACAACAAATCGTGAAGGTAATATCTTGCTAGAAATCAATACCTACTACAACTAACACATAGATTACTTTTGAACTTACAATCATTATCACCTATAAATCACCTTTCAAACAAAAAAAAACTAAATCAAAATCGGTTCATCCGTTCGGGAGCTACGATGGCACAGGCAGACACACACACAGACACGTCAAACTTATAACACCTCGTCGTTTTTGCGTCGGGGGTTAAAAAGTAAAAGTAAGTCCTTGAAAAATATTTTTTGTGACAACCCTAAGCTATTTCCAATGTCTAGACGATTGTCGGCATTTCGACAAAGGAGTGCGCCCACTATAGATTTCATTACACTATGCTACTACATACCTACTAAAATGGGTATTATAAACATAAATTTTAAATGACCTGTTGAATATGAGAACTATTTTAATACTTTTTGAAAAACGATACTAGACACCTTAGGCTTGTCTGGCACAAAGTCAAGGTTATAACAATTCATTCATGCAGGAGTTACAAATATAAGTTCTTTTCGAGATTCGAGCCCATGACCTGATTGCGCGGCCACAGCGACTTTTATGATGTAAGGTTATGTCTATGGCCTATGTCCTTTTCCAAGGTCCAATTTCTCTCTATTTCAAATCACTTCATCAACATTGGTTTATTATGAAAAGTGTAGTAGTAGTATTGATTACTTTGGTAGCAGCGTGGATATGATCCGCTGCGCCTCCTCGGGCGGCGGCGGCGAGCGTGGTGACGGCGGGTCCGGGGGCGAAGGCTCCTCGCGCTCCTCCGTCGGACGGAAACCCAGCGCGAACTTTGCCCTGAAATATTACACAATACTGTAAATGTGAAGCGGCGGCGGCGGTAGCCTAATATGGCTAGGGCGTTGGATTTGCGATCATGTGGTTGCCGGTTCGAAACCCACTCGTTGCACTCACTACCGAAGTGAACTCACTCGTAACACAAGCATTTAGCTTAGCACGAGGGGTTAATAAGTTTACTAGTAATGTGCGACCCACATTTCAAGTAAGCTTTTGTAAAAAGAACTCCAGCCATAACAGTGTAATAGTATCCAATCCAGTGATAATATTTAGGTACTTAGGTAAGTATAGTGTAAATCATTAGGTACATTTTTATAAAGATAAAAGTTCTCCATCATCCGTCTGTGGTTGCAAGCGCAGCTGTCATCCATGAGGTACCATGTTCGATTCCCAAGTTGAGCAAGTCCTATTTGGTTTTTCTATGAAAATCTATAACAGCTCGGAGTTTGGGATTGTAGCCGGTTAATGGCATGGCTCCCTATTTCATGAGGCCTAAAACATACCTCCAAACTGTAGGTGTACGTAGTACACCTTTCGAGGAATACAAACGTGGACGTGATTATGTTATTTGTTGTGTTTTTTAGAACATTCCTAGAATTTGGCTCTATGAAATTTGTAGCCAGGAATCAAATTCGAAAACAAAAATCGCAAAGATCAGCTCCTCTTACAAAACTTACGAGCTTAAACTTACTGTTGGAGGAACGTGCATCAAAAGTTACACAGGGTCATGATAGAATTTAACATTCTCGGGAATGGAAGTCGTTTTGTTCCACTCTGCTTGAGCTAGGTAGGTACGAAAGCATTTCCTCTAAAACGCTCGACAGTCAAGAAGCGGAAATCGTCCTATCTAATTGTTTCCGTAGCAAGACCTAGTAGCGCCTAACCCAGCACAAACTGATGTAAGTTATTAAACTGAATGTGCTCTACAGTGATTAGATGAGTGAGATGATTACTGTGTGATTAACAGTTCTCATAATATAATCTATCCTACAACAAATAATGTAGTTCACAACATCATAACATACCATCACGCCTGTATTCCCCGAAGGGTTAGGCAGATGTGTACTTAATGTACACCCACAGTTCGCCGGTATGTTTGGGTCCCATGTAATAGGGGGCGAGCCTATTGCCATTCACCGGGCACAAATCCAGACTCCGAGCTGCTACTGAGAATTTCATAGAAAAACTCAATAACACTTTGCTCGACCTTGGGATCGAACCCAAGACCTCTAGCGTAGCAGTCGCGATTGGGACCACTAGACCAACGAGGCAGTCGATAATGTAGTTCAATAGCTCGTATATCCTCCTGGTCGACCCGTAAAAGAAATTATACAGCTCATTTAATACATTTCCTTCTTTCTTTAATACTCTTTCTTTATTTCGACGTCGAAAAACGAGCAGACAAGCCACCTGATGATAAGTGGTTATGTCCAATGATACCTGCAAAACCGGAGGAGTCGCTGACGCGTTGCACTTAAGGAGAAAAGAAGAAGGAAAGGGACTAAGGGAAGGAATTGGGCCTCTGGTGCGCCACACTCAACGATGGATGGTGGCCCAGTGGTAACGGCCTAGACTTACGTGTTGTAGGTCGTAGGTTCGAACCCAAACAGGCGCTTTACTTTGTGTAAATTATGTCATTACTTACCTATGCTCCCAAAACAGTGAAGGAAAACATTGTGAGGAAACCGGAAAATGTTCTAGAACCAAAAATTTGAAGACACGTAACATCTATCAACCCGCACTGGGCCCGTGTGGTGTTTTACGGCCCACTCCTTCTCTCGGAAAGGAGACTTGTATCCGGTATGTTCCCAATGCAACAATTTGTGACTCTAGTCTCCACTAGAGTCACAAACTCCACTCTCATCTCACTCATAAATGTTTCCAAAAATAACTACATATAATATGATGAGTAGTCCATTACCTCCTGCCGTTCATGCTCATGTATCCATCGTCCTCGGAAGTGTGTCCCGCGAGCGGGGAGTCGTCGTCGGTGGCCGGGGTGGCGGGCGTCGCCGGCGTGGCGGGCGTGGCGGGAGTGTTCGGCGCGCGCGCCTCCAGCGACCGCGGCTCGCCCTCGTCGTACTCGCTCAGTACCTGGTCCAGCAGTTCCAACGAACGCTGCACGTCGTCGCACGCTCTGTAGCCAAATAACACAAATATTAGCTATCATATCCGACATTTATTCATGAAACTTCATAATATTAAATAACTATTTTGAAAGTCGGAGGCCCGATTTCTTCCTCTGTCCCCTTCCTTCTTTTCGCATTCCCTTCCCTTTTCCTTAAATAGGCTCGGTAACGCATCTGCAACTCCTTTGGTATTGCAGACGTCCATAGGCGGTAAGTTTTCATATTTGATAAGGCCTCAACCAAAGTTATGATGTAGGTCAAAAAAGGCGTTTTATACATATAACTGAGTCTTGAGGCGTTTCTAGGTTAACTCATCGTTTACAAATATTTACAGTTAGTAAATAATATGATATGATATTTATGATATGATATGATGCTCTTGGTTCGACATTGTTCTAGAATATGTGTATTTAAAGAGCATGTTAAAAGCAAAATATTTAATTTAATAGTAAAAGTAATTCTGATGTATCAGAAATGTTTGCTAACACGGTTGGTAAAGCCTTCTTGAAATCTTGACATACTCGTATAAAAACACCTCACTTAGATTTGTATTTCAAAGATTATCCTAATAAAGGTACCTACCCGACCTCGTTCCTATAAAGCTTGGTACTGCTCTATAAAAATCAAACCAATAACTCCGAGTCACCACAGCACTAGAGCGAACCCAATTTGCAACCGTGCAATTTCCGTGATGGTTTTCTAGTTGGATTGTCATACTAAATAAGTCAGTATAACAAGTGGCGAGCGAGGTCGCATCACTCGATTCCCCAAGATAATGGTAAATTGAACTCATTTCCTTCGCGACGACTGGCACCGCCTCGAGAACACTTCCTTAACTGTACCATTAGAAGCGAATTAGAGGATAACCATATAGTTACGAGTATATCCTTAAATCAATCAACCGTGCGTGACGTAGTTCCATTACGTTGATATGGATGTAAGATTCTTGGTTGATACTATCAACATAGACAAAACTAATGTAGTCTATCCAATTTTCTTATCCAGACTCAGGACATATTTATGTGCCTGAAAAATATTTACCCCATTATCATGAAAAATATGCTCCTATTGAAAAGAGTATGTTTTTCATTCGAAGGTATAATTCATCTTGACATTTACTTTGGGTGGGCGCCTTCGTTTTTTATCCCTTGCCCACCTATAGTGTATTGTTTTAAAGGTCAAGGAAAGTTACAAACACCGTTTATCAAGGGGAACATAAATTCATGGAACATAAATGTTAGAAGGAATCAGATCTAGTTAAGTAATGGATATGTCACATGTTACATGAGAGTTGTCCGCGGCTGTGTATTGGTTACTATTAACTAGAAAAACTTATAGATTAGTTGTATAGATTTATTTTAAAGGTATGAGGACTCCGGTTTTGGAAAATATTCTAGTGGGAAGCACAAAGCAACCCTTTAGATAGACGAGTACTACTTCACTATCTCTCGATAAGCCTCCGTCGTCGAGTGGCGTAGGCAGCTTTGCTCTTATATTTGCTCAATAAGCTGCAACGATGGTCTTTGGGAATTTCATTTTAGATTTTAAATTGATTACTGAATCAATTTAAAATCTAAAATTAAATGTGTCACAAAAGTCAATGCAAAATTGAATAGCTCTTAAGGAGCACTGACTGTAAGGCCTCAGGCGGGTTTTTGTAAAATTCTTGTTATGAATTCTTGACGCGGAAAATCCGATATTTGATGAAATCACCGCTATCTCGCTGGACCGGCTTGTCTCCTCCGACGATCTGTCCCCGATCGAGAGGATCATTAGTGTTCACCTCACTAATGATCTCCGCTGCACGGTCGAGCGTAAGGACACCAACAATCAAGTGGAAATGTTTTTTTCGGAAACAATCCACTAGCTTATATTGGTTTGATAAAAGTATTTTATTTATTTACTTTTTTTTGTGGTAGGAATTCTGTGTGATGATAATTTTACGAACAGCAACATTTTCAACAAAACATCCTTCTGGCACAAACAATGATCTAAGTAATAGTAATTATGTAATATTTTTTTAATAAATAATAATAATTTTATTTATTTCAAGTAAATACTTAGCTATACAATAACATACATTTAGAAATACGAAGTAAAACAACGATCAGTGAAACATCTGTGTCTGAACTAGATAACCGAATATCTGTGCTTCAGACAGCAGCGCTATTCCTACAAGCAATTTTACAACGAAAGCTAGACACGTACATTGGTTGTATAGCAATATATTAAAATTAAATACTGACAGTGTCTCATAGGAACTTATTAAATTTGATAAAATCTAGAGAGAAGTGTGAAGTGTGTGAGAGCCTCCTTGTGTGTAGAATGTTAGTGTATGAGTGCATGTAGGAGGTTGAGTTTATATTTCATTTAGGTACATTAAGTAAGTTTTCGGTTTCATCATAATTAAGTTTCGAAATATATTCAAATATTTTTCTCTTACAAATTTTATTATTCAGATTTTGGATGTCAATACTTTTGCTCAGCTCATTATAGAGATATGGTCCCAAGAAAGGAAAATATTTATTTACAAGGTGATGCTTAAATTAAGGTCTGCTAGGGAAAACAATATCTTTGCGTCTCTTGGTGGAAATAGCAGGTTTATTAGAATTGAACTTAGAGTGTTGTTTCATAATAGTTTGCTGGATAAACAATTGTCGAACAGAGAGAACTTCCCAAGATTGATATAAAGGATACGTTGGGAATAAATATTGGCGAAAGGTGCTAACTTTGAGAACAGCTCTTTGAGCTATTTCCAGAGGCTTAATTATGGTCTTTGGTGCACCGCCCCAGACAGTGATGCAATAACCTATAATAGATTGTGCAAGTGCTAGATAGACCTGTTTAATTAAAGTGAAATCTGCTGCCTGCCTTAAGTTTTTAAAAACATAAATCAGCTTTCTAACGCGTGAAGTTATCAAGTTTATATGTGATGAAGTAGGTATATAGAACGCGAATATATCGTACGCGGTTTTAGTTTTTATCTTATTCGATGCTGGAAAAAAATATTGCGACGGAGGAAATTTTGCAGGTAACACAATATCGGATCCGCTTTCGAAGCGTACGAGTCGTGGAAGCCTACTTGGCTATGCTCAGTAGACTTGCGACTTGTTTGTGTGTGTGAGAGAGTATCGCGTATTGCATTGTATCGCCCAGCCTGCCACAAAGCAGAGCACTCAGCATGAGTGCGGCGGCGCGGCGGGCGCGTGCCTGCCTTTGTTTTATTTCACCCACACTCCGGAGCTTTCGAAACTTTTAAGGGGAACTTCAAATTGCGTTTCTCCTTTTAACTGGAGCTGGTTTGCGCTGATTAGTTGGACGGAGTCGGTTTAGTTAATGTTTTTTTGTTAGCGGTCACGGTAATCTTGCCCGTTACTCTACTTAAGTACTATGTTTATGTAATGTGTTATAATGAAGAGGGGACTCCTTAATAACGTTTTGAAGAAATAGAGTTGCAGGTCGTGGACGTGTCAACGGTAGGCCTACATCTTGAAGCAAGTACTATTTATGCGGAAATGAGTGCAGCGAGGCGGAAGTACAAAGCAACCCCGTAACGCACCCCCGCGCGGCACCCTCGGCCGTCGACCCCGCGTACGTACGACGCGCTGCCTTGCTGCCTCGCCACACAATAACAACTCAATGCTGTCGGCCTCTCAACAGGACCCGCTATGGAAAATCTCTCGAAGATCAATCGAACCTGAACCCGGGCTAGCTTTCCGGCCTCGGCTTCGCCCGGGTGGACTACCTATACGTTTCTTTTCATTTTACGATACAATATACTTATATCCTATGTTACTAAGGAATAATGTAGCTTTTTTTTTGCTGAAGTAGATCTTCTGAACTGATTTTGAAAATATCAGTTCAGTAGATCTAGTAAAACCTCAAAAACACACAAACTTTAACTTTTTACAACATTAGTATAGATGGTGTACATATAAAAAAACTAATTTTATAGTAAACTCAACCAGCAAAAAACTCGAAACTTTTTCAGTCCGGACATAATTCAACTACCTAGTTGTTAAAGCGTACAGAACTTGGCCAATTAGTTGGTTTAAAGTTGTGTTAGTATTGTTCCTTGGGAAATTAACAGTTGCTCCTAAAATAATTTAGACTATAAAAGTATTTAGTGATCGCTTGTGATATCTTAATGTATATATGTATTAAATAATGTTATTGTATTCTTATTATCACATTATTTGCACATAGGTGCCCGAATCATGTCCATAGGGTCTGCATCCAGAAGGCGGTCACAATCCATAAATTTAATAAACATCACTCTCGACGAAACCATAGTTGTATACCTTTAAGGTAGGCCTTTAGGGAGTGGCGCCGATTATTACCATTGAATTCTCGCTAAAGAAATACGCCTTTGCTATCTTTTGCTTTTGTAAATCTCATGTCTCTTACGCTCATGTGAGAAGCGTTAGCGTGAGATATATCCGATACATAATTATAATTATGTATCGAATGCTTCTCATCCCGCAAGAATCAACTGTCAGAAATGACCCGTGTTTTCCTAAAATTGTCTCCCAAGTGCAATCTCTGAAGTTTAATAGCTTTGCAACATTCAAATTTTTTAAATCATTTCATTTAGTGCAGAAATGCAAAATAAGTCAAGCAGAGTAAAAGTGGTCGTAGCTTCAACAACTTTGATGATAGCGATGAGGATAAAAATAGTTTCAGAGGAACGGATGTAAAGGATCTTCCAATAAGAAAAATACCGCAGTAACAGATCACATTTATATGATAAGCGGATGGGTTCCGCTAAATCCTGTTATACAGGCGCATGCGCTTGACGCTACATCCGATAACATTCTAAAAAACCCGAAATTTATTGCAATTTTGAATTTTTTTACTCATTATTAATTTATACTCATCACGGTACTTCTCATAATGGATATTTTGGTTATAACAGCTCTTTCACTGAAAAGGAAACTGGTTGTTGTCTGTGAATAAGGTTTTAGGTTAATTTTTTGTTTGGTACTGTTAAGAACAGTTTTAATCTAACTTTGTTTTACAGGAAATTTGGATATAATCTATGATGTCCTGATAATGCTCACGATGTAAGAGATAGGTAAAGTTGTTATCGAAACCAAAGCCAATATCCGTACATAAAATCTAAAACAAAATAACTGTAACATTTTGATGTTACAAAGTTATTTTATAGGGTTATACTTTTGCCGATGACAGTTTGCCTTATTATCTTATTTTTTTTATTTATTTTTTTATGGGATAATTCAGCAAACGAGCAGGCGAGCTACCTGATGGTAAGTAGTCATCGCCGCCCATGGACATCTGCAAAACCAAAGGAGTTGCAGATGCGTTGCTGAGCCTATTTAGGGAAAGGGAGGGGAAGGAGAAAAGGAGAAGGAAGGGGATTGGGGGAGGAATTGGGCCTCCGGCCCTCTCACTCACCGAACGAAGCGCAGTAACGAAACGCTACTACTCGGACGCCGGTCTTCTGCGAGAGTGTGGTACTTCCCCGGTCAAGCCGGCCCATTCATGCTGCGAACAGCGTGGCCCTACCACAACAAAGATTTGTTATGAAACCAGTCCTAATTATACGTCCCTACATCCTAGGTGTACAAATGGCGTATACCTAACCGTTTTGAAATGTATTGGTCTAGTTTTCGAGTTCGAAATTATATAAAAATAGCTAGCTAGTTTTACTCGCGTCTCAAAAGGATTTACATAGTTACTTACTTCGCGGAGAAGAACCAGCGAGAAACTCAATAAAGAAAAATATCAAGAAACTCCACGTGATAACCGATTTATTGTCAATAATGTTCCTTGTTGGAGATCCAATAAATAAATATGATGTTTTATTACTGCAATAAATTAATCCTATAGTAAAGTAGGCAGGTACTCAGCGTTGTCTAAACATTATTGGACGGTTGACTTCTAGCGGAAGGAAGCTTTGAGGACATGCCAATAATCCACTGGAGCGGTAACAACACCTCACGCAAACAGAGCCGGAAGCAATACCACTCGTGGGCCCATGCAATAAGGTCGATATTTCAAATAACTGGCCCCTATTATCGGCTGCAACGACTTAAAGCAATTTTGTGAGTCAATATTGAACTTTTCAACTGCTGCGAGCAATGTGTTCCGTACTAGAATACTGTGCTTACCCTCTAAGCCACTTGCGTAGAACACCTTTTTAAGTAAGTATTTTTTTTTTATTGTTATCTGGAAATTATGACCACTAAAATGTGTAAAGTATTTAATGTTAATGTGTAAGTCCCATGTGCAGGCGACCCTTTTGCCATTCACCAGAATATATCCAAACTCCGAGCTGCTACTGAGAATATCTTGTTCTTTTTTGTTCTGTACCGACATGTCCATACAGTTTGCACGAAATAAGTAAGCCGATCGGAAGTTAGCCGTTCCGAACTACCGCGGTGATAAAATCGTTTAATTAAGTATTTTAATAGATAAATATCGAAATCAGTGAACAAAATAATTAGAAATGTGAAACATATGCGACTCTAATTATCTTTACACCGACTCTTTCTATTAAAATTAACCACTTCTAAACCACTTGCAGACAACTTCCGATCGGCTTACTTATTTCGAACAAACTGTACCAAGGTTGCCGTTGGAAAAAATTGCCGTCTTCGATAAGGCTGCCCATCTCATGTTTTTATGAACAATTAGGTATGTCCTGTTCATTTGTGTTTCTATTGGTGTAGAAAAACCTAATAACACTGCTCGACCTGTCGAACACAAAACCTCAGCGTAGCAGTCGCGCTAAGGACCACTAAACTAATGAGGCTGTTAATTTATTCTAATTTATACTTGAGAATTCGCATTTGTCGATCAGACATTTATTGATTCTATAGCGATATGCGCTCGGCCGTTGAACGTCAAACATGAAAGTAATAAATTACAGAAATAATAAAAAATCTATTGTCGTTGTGCCGTAGGGACTTTGGGCGCTATCTGATTTAAAATTACAAAATATAAATAACTATGTAATATGTAAGGAGGAATTGGAATCTTTATCTACTAATATTAAACATGAATTATGAAGTTGATGGATAACTTTTAACATGATTACACTTACTAAATATGTTAGAAATTCAATTACAAACTGTTGGGTAGTTATCGCACAGTCGATGTATCAAAGTAAGGGCAGATTAAGGCTCGGCGTCGTCGGATTGCGGTGTTAATTAAGCAATTAGGTCTCGTCAGCGGCCTCCACGTACTTCCCAGGCGGGCTGTCGTCCTCGTTAAGGTATTAAAACGGCCTACCAGCCTCCTGCGACCTTATTATCAATTCCAAAGGCCGTTGGGGAACTAAAGGTAGACGGATAATAACACCCAAGTCAACCCTTAAATGACAGCAGCTTGGGTCGCAAGGCTCACAAATTATAACTGAATCGCTGTACCGCATATTTTAAAAATGCAATTGTTTCTGTTACGTATAGATATTAGATTTCATATTTATATATATTATTTACTGGAAAGCGTACGGGACGGGAGTTGTTTTATGAAACTGACATCTGCTGCACCGAACTGTAGGTTACCTAACGTACTGTGTGTCTACACGGTCGATTGCTTGGTATAATCTGTGGCCGGGTGACGTTTCCACCCTAAATCACGTGTGAGCAATTCATCGGAACTGTATTTACAACGTGTTGTGGTACAAATTACGCGGGGTTTAGAGGGCGTGGGAATGCAAAATTGGTGGTACATTCCATTTTAATTTCAAATGGTCGAGTAATATTTCAGCGAAATAAACGTTCCTCGTTTAATTTATGGTACGAGCGCGAAGATGAGTATTTATGGATTTTACTGCTTGTGGTGTAATTAGTGGTTATCAAATTAGTGAAACGGAAACTGCGTTTAGCACCGCAAGGGATTCGTACTGTATTTAGAATTAAGATCAAGATATATTAAGATGAAATGGGAGCATTTAATCTTTTACTAAGCTAAAAGTCTATTTAATTAGATCACATCAACTTCATCATCATCTTCACTTACCTGCTGGGCTAAAGAGGTCGCTATGGATGCATGATATGTTTTTTTTATATAGTTTCTTTTGTATCGCACTACTAAGGTTAAGGCCTCCCCTAACTCAGTACAGGATTTTCTAACCTAGGCTTCCTCATAACAAGTTGGCAAAAAGCAATCAAAATCATGTCGCCATGACATTAGAACATTGCTACTTCTTGTTCTACTACGGGTCTTGAGACTAAATGTAGCCGCCTTTTTATCCCCGTAAATATATTCGTTCAATATCTACAGTACATATTTCCTTTTACAAAAGCCGATTCCGCAGCCAAATCTATTTAACGTAATTCAAAGCTAGGTGCTCCGCGTTCCCGTAAGCAATTAACTAATTGAAAACGAGAAAGAGATTTTAAACATATTATTAGATATTGTTTGAATTTTATTTATAATTTTAACAGAGCATAAACTTTTGGATTTAAATTAAAACTTGTTCAGGAGTGGTTTCAAAAATAAAATCACCGTTTGACATGGGTCAAAAGTTTAAGTATATTGTTTGGAAAGTTTATATTGGCCAGTCGTAATTCCAGCAACTCGTAGCAAAAGTACACGAAGGCTATCGAAAACATTAGTCAAGTTTAAGACAGTGGTTGTGTCTGGAGAGTTGCAGCCCCGACTATCGATTTTTGGCTGCGGCCAGACGGACGACGACGCGCCAATGAAAAATTATACTTTTTGTTCTCCAACTCGTTCGCATTTGTAAATTGACAAACTTTATGCAGATCAGTGTTACTTACTTGACGTTATTCTGATGTAACTGGCTGATGTTAGCTTGCACAATGTGGGTTGTCTTTGAGTTTTTTAATTTTGACTATCTATTATATGTTTGTCTATGCATAATATAATATCTTATACTTAAAAGGCGGGTCGCTCGGCTTTGCTCGGTTGCAATGTACTATTACTAATAAAAATAATCATACCATCACGCCAGTATTCCCGGTAGGGTTAGGCAGAGGTTTACATCCACACTTCGCCGGTATGTTTACGTCCCATGTAATATATGTATCTGTATATTCAGACTAACGACGCAGTCACTATCAATAATACTAGGCACTATACTTATCTACATTCGATTAATATTTATTATTTAACTATAACAACTAAATAAAATTAGCTTTTCAATGACACCAGTAATTTCTGTACTCACAACGTTAAACAAATATCTACATATTAATCATCTTTTCGGCTACCCACCATGAGCTTATAAAACGGTTAACAAAAGCGTTGCAACATAATACCGGGTAAGAAAATGATGGTAATAATACCATCGAGGGTTCCACGCTTCATAAATACTTCGCAAGCCCCCCCAGATTCATAAAAAGGATGCGCAATTCTTACAATTCGAGAACTTTGTGAGTTTATGTTTGCTTTTACGAAAGATATTTTCCTGTTAAACTTTAGATATAAAGTATAACAAGGAGGGTGTGACGAATAAATATTTGTAATACGATTTTAGGCATGGTGTTGTTGTGTCTGGAATTATTGAGTTATTCCAAATTATGATGATTGTGAGCGTAGTAAGTATTTAACTAACGCTACCTATTTACACGTCTTTAGCTTTGCTTTCATTTATCGTTTTGTGAGTTTACTTTAACTATTTATATTCCAAAGACGTCCTTACATTAAAACTCTAATATCAACAAGTGACTGTTGTTATTTTAGTATTCCAATAACAAATCAGTCAGTTGATTTACTCACTAGAGATAGGATTTTAACATAAGTCCATAGAAGTAGCATTGATTTGTAATCAATTTAAATCCTCAGATCAAATAAAAAGTTAAGATGGAACTTTGCGAACAAAGAAGTGAGGCCGGCTAAAACTACGCCTAACGGTGTAAAACACACAATTTCTGCGACTGCGAATACGACTGCGACTTCCCAAATACATACACAGGGAAGTAATTTTTACGAATTAATAAATTGTCGCCGGAGGGTGACGGCGGCGGCACCCAAGTACCAAAGTAGCAAACATAAGCAAATGTCGCCGCGGCTCCACAATAAGCGGAGACGCGCCGGATGCTGCAGCATTAGTCGTGATTTATACGTCTGGCAGCACTAGCTGTACTGCTTTAATTCCACAAACAATACAGGGGTAGCAACATGTATCAATGAACAATTCTTTCCTACCTACAGTCTGCCCCATAAACAAAACATTATCCGTAGCGCTATAAACATGCAAATTAAATATGATAGGGTAACACATCAAAGAGATTATTCTAATGGAATTTAAATATGAATAGGTAACTTTTAGAATGTAACGCATTTAGGCTATATATTTATAACTTCGGCTTTCTGATCATCAATATATATAGAAAATTAAAATAATAATATTTACCTGTCTATTCATGACTGTATATGAAAAATCTTTGTCGCTTTTGTTTGGGAATAAATTAAAAATGTGTTTATTATGACTGTATGTAAACACGTGACGGATTTTACCTCTCCTGTTTTTTTCTTGCACGGCCAGAAAAACTTAAACCACATTTTGAAGGGGTAAAAGAGATGTCATTTAAAAAATCAATATAATCACGGTCGTTTACCTAGCCACCCCAACAAATTGTTCAACCCCATCATCGCCCGGGGTGCACTCGACCCGCTCGAGCCTGGTCGAGGCACCGCTCTTTAAAATTGTGGGCAAAATTTGATCCCGTACCCTTGCGCTACCTATCTGCAGTTAATTATCTGCGTGCAGAGGGGACGGACGGGGGAAGACATCGCAAAATGCCAATTTCTCCCCCAGCAACCATTCGGGCCTAAGATTCACGTCGAACCATTGGAACGATAAGCCCCTGTAATTAGATTTAATTAAAACCATCACAAAATAAATGGTTGATCGATATCGGAGTGTTATTTTAGTGGATATTAAAACGCTTTCAGCGTACATTTCGCCTCGTCCACCGAGAATATTTCGTATTAAAAATTTCAGAATATTCAAACTATGTACGACTTTAGCAAGTAACCCATTTATTCGTAAATTTTGTAAAAATCGGTATTTAAATGGCAAGAAGAGAGAAAGCCATAAAAAAGTTTTAATATATGGTGTAAATTATAAGGTGTTGACAAGGCGTGAATGCTGCTACTCACAGTACGTTGAGCGTGCCTGAAAGATCCTCTCTCTCCCTCTTTCATTAGTCTTGAGAGTTTAATTGAAACGGATAAATCAGATTAATTTCACTTGCGTTGACGGTCAGGTGCTAATGGAAAGTCGGCGTTAAGAACTCTAAATGTTAACATTGCGAGAGTGTCGTAAAATGCAGCGCGATCTTCGGAGATTGTCGCGGTGTTTTAGCGAAACTTTTAACCAACAGTTGACAGACAATTAAATAGTCATAAGTTGTTTAGTTTTAAGGGGGTTGTTTTGTGCGTCCATGCGTGGTGGCACCGGTAGGAGCAGGCCGCACTCCGCCGCCTCCCCTGGTAATTAGCCAGGAGCGTAGAGTGACGCCGCGCCGTCGTCCGACTTGATGCGACGCGGCGTTGTTTACCGTCACTACCTCCGTATCTATTCATAAAATGCATTTGAGAAGTACATTAGCTGTTTACGTACGTTAACAACAGCAGCTTAAGTATCTGTAAATAATGTGCGTTATATCTAGTATTTATGCTATGTACTACAAAGAATTAATTTTGAATTAAATTTGCCAGACAATAATGGAGTAGAGTATTTTGAAAGTCAAGGAGACGAATTGACATCAAAAACAGATCTACGTCCCAAAACACACGTAGCGGCAAAAATCGGCTGAGGAGACAGGGGCAGTATGATTTCGATGCGACTTTTTGCCAGAATAGTCTCAAAAAGACCGGAAGCAAATTTGGGGTAAGATCTCAGTAGTAATATACAAAATGATAGGAAACCGAAGTAGAAATCTAAATCAGAATCAAAAGATACTAAATTGCACAGGTAGATTAAAAACTGTTAAGGTACACTAGGTACTTATATTGCAAAGTGTTGAGAAAGACAGCAATACTAGAAACAAAATTACGCAAAAAGGCATTAGTTTGTTTCACGTTGTTGTTTTACGTGAGTGTTGTTCTTGCGTATGCGAATTGAAACAGTAATATGAAATGACGATGAATATGGAAGCCTAACTGGGTGGGGGCGGAACTGCGTACAGCTTAGCTCGCTGTTTTACACGCAACATAAACAATGTGCTTACAAATCTCACAATATCATCTAGTCTGCAGGAACGCTGCGAGAGAGGCTTCACTTGAGTGCCTGCTCGTTAGTAACAGAGCTTAAATTACGCCACAACTCGACGGCATTCCTAGCATGCGTAACTTACTTAAAATACGCCAGACGAAACGCAGATTTTTTTTTTTCAATATATTTTATCTGAGAATTGAGTCTTTGCGACTAGCAACAGTCTTAACACAAGAAATATGAAAATATCACCAAGTTTGGCGTTATTGTTATGTCTTGCGAATTGTTTTTTCTCTGGAGTAAAGAAAATGTTATTATTTTTATTCCACACTCGATGAGAAGTGTTTGCCTCTGCGAGTTGAACTATATTATGTGAAGTACCAAAATAAACATTAGCGACACAAGTGCTTTCTGCGTACCGAACTAGATCAACTTGATGTTAGTGCAAAGTAATTTACAGAAGGACATTTCTACGACCTTCAAGATAATTGATTTATTTTAGTAACTAAATGGATAAGAATACCATTAAAGGAGAGCTGTCATTGTGTATCAAGATTTATCTTTATCAGGTATAGTCTACGCCACCGCTGTCTGGTGGTAAAACATTGACGTGTATAAAAATTATGTAGTTATTTGCATACCACCGATCACGGAAATCTAAGTTCTTCGCGTACCCGTAGTTTTCTCATAACAATATAATCTAAAAGTTTCCTTCAAGTACTTTCCCTGAAGTCTGCGGCTGCTCGGTCGTGCATCTGCTAGGGTGCGAGGAGGCGGGAGTCAGGGGGGCACCTTCACTTTCGTCCGCCACCAGCCCCCCGACCTTCAAAACTGCATTAGTTTCCCAATTCATTCTGTTAAGCCTTTCGTAACTCTGTTATCACGATAACATTAAAATAATTTGTGATCTATCGTAATATCTCTAGAGGATTCATGACGATATTTCAACACCTCACTTATATGGAAATCAAATAAATTGCATAACCATTATATTTATGTATATTCATTGGTTATCTCTTGTATAATTTAAAAAATATATAGACTTAAGTGAGCGTATATGATCCAATCACCTTACAAAACATATAACGAATTGAAACACAATCAAATTGTAAGTGATTAGCGAAGGATAAAAGTCCATTGATCAATTAATGCTTTAGTAGTATTACTGAGAATGAAAAGCAATTAAGCAACGTCTTGTTAAAAGTTACAAATATAAAATGAAAGAGAGTTTCTGCAATCAATGAAAGGCAGGCTTTCTCTGAGCGCTTCGCCACTATCACTTGGGATTAACTATTTTCTCTCTATAAGGCTTGTAAGCGCAGCATGACAATTAACCGATCACTCTCTTTTTTTATCGCAGTCACAGAATAATAAAATCGTTAAGCTAAATGAATCAATTATCAACCGCGTGTAGCAATCCTAGCAGGTACTAACAGAGCGCAGCCAATTAATTTCTATTGAACTATTTAGCTGTATGGTACGTAGGTGTGAGTAGGCTTATCTGCGTTTATGGACTGATTTTATCGAATATGGTTGAACATTGAGCTTACTATGTCCACGGTATAATAACAGCTGGTCAGCGAAAACCCGACATCGCTCCATTATGGAAATTAAGTGCCTAGACTGCGCGCATATTGCTGTATCTAAAACAGTTTAATAGATTTACTGTATGGATGTGCACTGTTTGTAAAACCATTATTAAAATATAATAACGTTAGTGAACAGTTATCTACGTAGGGATCAATTGTAGAGGATATTTTAAATAATTGCATTAATATCATAATATTAATGAATATGGGTATTCTTTTGGATTAAAAACATACGTGTAGAAAGCTGCATTCAATAAAACTTGACATTTAATAACTATCAAAATGTCAAATATGTTTATTCAACATATTTGACATTATAAATTGAGAGGTCAATAAAAACAACACAAATTTTAGTAGATTTTAAATTAAACGTTACTCAACTTAGTTGTTTAAATGGTTTGATCAAGCTTTATTTCAAAGTGAATAAAAGAGTTGTCTTCTTTACACGAATAAAAGTCAACTTTGAAGTAAGTTAGTTTTAAGTTTAATTTTGTATGTTTGCATGTTTATGATTTACTATGTCAGGACGGGCTGTCTTATCTGTGTTATAACACTTTCTCTGATTAAAGGAAGTGGCCACTAAATCATAGCGCACCCTAAAACATGCTAAGGGCGTGGCTGGAATTCATAACAACTATAAAAAAACTATGTATATTCATCATTATAACATGTTATTTCGGTTTGAACACAATACCGCTTTATTTTATTTATGGATAAAGTGGAAGTTTTGCTATTCTTTAATAAAAACTAATTAAGAATCACGTTTAATCGTCGTAAAACCCTGAATCTTTCATCGGATTAAATTAATAAATAAATGATCACATATCTATCTATATGTAAGTCCAATGTCATATTATAAATCTAGGTCGTTAGCATGACTTAGTACTTACAGGTACCTACTTTACCTTTATCATCATTCCGACTCGTCGAAGATCAAGGGTAAAGAAGCTTACTACCAACTCACGTAAAAGTACCTAGTAGTGGCACATCTTTTAAAATACCGTGTAATACCTTGCCTTCGGAATATAACTATTACCTACTATTACTATTACCTGTTGAAATTTTATTATTTTTACAGAGTAAGTAAACATCAAAAAATTAACACAATCTAAATTCACTATTATGTTGCACTCGCAAGTCAGAGGGTTGTTGAGGCACAAAAAGGTCTAAAATTGGAATGTAAGAATGGAATTGGAAGCAAATATTGATTGTATTGAGAAAGTGGAATGCGAAAAGGAACAGGATCTCCATCAATGGGAGCAACAGAAGTCCTAAGCAAATTGACCGAACGGACGTACCTTCTATTATTAGAATTTGTATTGCCCTTTTCTTACTAAGCAAACAGAAATTTTCTTGATTTATACTTATTTGAAACCAGTAAGGAACTCGGGTAGCCACCTCTGGGGCTAACAACGTCTATAGCCAGCTAAGGTAGATAACGCTGTAATACGATACTTATAGAGTTTACTTTCCTAATTCATAATTTCACTGAAGTTATATTGCCTTTTATTATAGTGCGGAAAAGCCTTATGCACACCATAAACGGTCATCAGTGAAGATGTCAGTATATATTTCGGACCACGGAAGAGATACTTATTTTCATTACTGGTACCAAAACCAGAAAAATTATGTAAGATGGGCGAACAGCGTCTCCGACGCGTACAGGTTGGATTGCGGGGTGAGACAAGGTGGTTTAAGTTCTCCCAAGCTCTTCAACTTGTATGTGAATGAGCTTATAGTTGGGCTCAGCAGCACACGAGTAGGATGCTGGGTCGACAGTGTATGTATGAATAACTTTAGCTACGCTGATGACATGGTGCTGCTGACCCCAACTGTAAGTGCAATGAGACAGCTGCTAGCCATATGTGAAACATATAGCCATAAGCACGGTTTAATATATAATTGTAAGAAGAGTGAGTACATGGTCTTCAAGGCTTCCGGTAAGTGTCCGTTAAATGTGCCTGCGATAAAGCTGAATGGTACTGAACTGAAGCGGGTACAACAGTTCAAATACCTCGGACATTACGTTGCTGAGGGCCTTGACGACCAAGTTGACATAGAAAGGGAACGTAGGGCATTGGCGGTCAGAAGTAATATGCTGGCGCGCAGGTTTGCGCGTTGTAGTGACCAAGTTAAAGTCACACTATTTAGAGCTTACTGTCAGACTTTCTACACGTGCAGCCTGTGGTACAGGTATACGCAGAGGCCGCTCAATGCCCTACGTGTCCAATATAACAATGGATTTAGGATGTTGTTGGGGCTACCCCGCTTTTGTAGTGCCTCCGGTATGTTTGCGGAGGCCAGGGTAGACGGCTTCCATGCCATCATGCGCAAGCGGCTCGCATCCTTAATAAGCAGAGTCCGGGCTAGCACTAACAGCATCCTACAGGTCATTGCGAGTAAACAGGACTCAAATATCCTGAAAACATTTATTCAGTCTCAAACTTTATAAGCGTTTTGTTAACCTTTTAATAAGTATGGACTTGTAACTTGGTTCGAAATAAAGATTTATAATAATAACATATAGTACGAGGCAAGATACGACCAGGCGACTATGTAGTAAACAATACAGACACTATAGCAGCAATGGAACCATCTGATTTATATAAATATTTAGGGTATATGCAACTAAAAGGACTAGATCACGTAAAAATCAAGCAGACACTAACCACTGAGTACAATAGAAGAATAAATGCCATTTGCAACACTCACCTCACTGCAAAATATCTTATTAAAGCATTAAATACTTACGCCATCCCAATATTAACATATTCATTTGGAATAATTAAATGGACAAAAACTGACATAGAAAAATTAGAACGTATCACACGCACCACACTAACAAAACACAATAACCTACACCCTAAATCTGCAATAGAAAGACTTACAATTAAAAGGCAAAACGGAGGGAGAGGCCTTATAGATATGCATCATCTATGGCGGAAGCAAATATTCAGACTAAAAACATTCTTTCACACAAAATCACACACAAGTCATATACACAGGATCATTATTCAAAATGATATCAGCCTCACCCCACTCAACTTACATGAACATACAATCACACAAACTGAAACCAATAATGATACACAAAAACAAAAAATTGAAGATTGGAAGAAAAAAGTTCTTCACGGCCGACACCCCCATGATTTAGAACAACCACACATTAATTCTGTAGCATCAAATAAATGGCTTAAGATTGGCAACTTGTTCCCAGAAACAGAAGGGTTTATAATGGCGATACAAGACCAAATAATTAATACGAAAAATTACAGGAAATATATAATTAAAGATAACTCAGTAACAAACGACAAATGCCGTAAATGTCACATCCAATCAGAAACCATCCAACACATAACAGGAGCATGCATTACACTCACACAGACAGACTACACTCACAGACATAACCAGGTTGCAAATGTAATTCACCAAAAACTTGCACTTAAATATACACTCATACAAAACACCAATACCCCTTACTATAAATACACACCACAAAAAGTTCTAGAAAATACCACACACAAATTATACTACGACCGCGCCATTCTAACAGATAGAACCATACACTACAATAGACCGGATATAACCCTTCAGGATAAAGTCAACAAAATCACTTACCTTATAGATATAGCTGTTCCCAACACTCATAATCTACAGAAGACCATAACTGAAAAAATTAGTAAATACGCTGAACTGAAAGAAGAAGTAGCCAGAATTTGGAGACAAGACAAAGTTTATATAGTACCCATAGTTCTTTCCACCACAGGTGTCATTCCCAATCATCTTATTCATAGTCTAAAACTAATAGAGCTTAAAGAAACTGTATATATTACCCTACAAAAAGCCGCCATTCTGAACACCTGCAGAATCGTTAGAAAGTTCATGCAACTTGACGAAAATGATACCACTACACACACGTAACATTACACACCACATACTGCATTTACTTGGCTAGTCCCGTAAATGTGGTTACAACTGGCCAAACGGCTAAGAAAAAAAAACATCCAAAAAATAATAATAATTTATCTCTTCCGTGTTTCAGACTCATACCGACTAAAAACTGCGCTTTACTTCCATTGCCTTGTGGTCAGGAGTGTGGAAGTCATGATGCGATCTACTACTGTAGTAAGCTATGCCCCAGCGTAATCTCTGTAAAATACACTAAAGTACTGGGTTCATTATTAGTAAATAAGTATTCAATTTTCAATAACAAGATAGACTAAAGTAATCTTACGAATACATTTCATTCTACACAAAATATAGGAAGAAATTTCAATTTAACTCTGTTGTAATTCATAATGTCGATGATTTATTCACATCAGTAAATGATATCGTGAATTGGTATCGATCGTACATCGGAAATCGGTTATACACACGTATGTAATCTGCGAAATCGAAAACGTTCGGAAACTGTGATTCCGGGCAATTACAGATTTTATGGTTCATTTTCGATTGGAATATTCCGAGTCGACATCATCTTGCCACGTGTTAATTGATTTTGTGGACTAGCAGAGCGGATTTTGTATTGCATCAGTACAGGTAAAACAAATCGGATGTACTCATTTTATCATTCCTGTCAGATACTACCAATCTGGTATGTTTTTTTTTTATACAAATAAGTGATTTACCTCTATTAATTCCTTTGATTATAAACCTATGTCACAGCTTTCTTACGCTAAGATTTGTAGGTATTCTAAACATTTTCCATCTCAGTTTTATCCCTTCACCAATATTATTTCGATTTGTTTCATGAACCAACATCGTAAAGAAATTTGCGATGATTGGATATGTAAACGACTTCAATACTGAGATTCACTTCATAAAATAAAATACTGCACAGGTGAGCGTAGTGACGTGCTCTGTATTTGTTTGTCTAGCCATGGCCCGTGTGCCCCTACAACTTATAGGCTATTTTTTTTTTTTTTTTTTATGGTATAACTCGGCAAACGAGCAGGCGAGCTACCTGATGGTAAGTAGTCATCGCCGCCCATGGACATCTGCAAAACCAAAGGAGTTGCAGATGCGTTGCCGAGCCTATTTAGGGAAAGGGAGGGGAAGGAGAAAAGGAGAAGGAAGGGGATTGGGGGAGGAATTGGGCCTCCGGCCCTCTCGCTCACCGAACGAAGCGCAGTAACGAAACGCTACTACTCGGACGTCGGTCTTCTGCGAGAGTGTGGTACTTCCCCGGTCCCGGTCTTCCCCTTTTAGGCTATTAGAGAGGGATGGCTTCATAACAGTCGACAGGTTAACTAGCGTCGTCACTCTTGCACAAAATAAAACTGATCGTTGTAGTACGGGCCCTGTAACATATTCAATATTATACGTTCGGTGCGCTGCGGCGGCGATCCCGAACAATATACAGAATCCTAAGTAAATTGTTGAAATGGCTCCTCTGCGCTTGTATTTATTTATTTTTATCACAATATTGTGAGCATTGGACGGCAACACTTTTACGACACAACAAGGGAATTTGTGGTTTACCCACGTCTACGTTACGAATTTGTTCTTCGAGACCTACCCTGTCTTTGCATGTATCTGAAAAATATAGACCGAGAAAAAGAAAGCCGAGACAAACAAACTTAAATTCAGGGACTTCATCTTAATTGTTTAGTAGCGAGATGAGTCGATGACATAATTCAAGTGGGACGACGTAGTTGGATGAGAGTAGCACAACACCGTGGCGGATTGCAAAAAATGAAGGAACCTATACTAACAGTGAGTGACGTCGGGCTGTGGATGATGATGACTGATACTTATAACTTGCATATATGCATACAGGCATACAGGTACTAATATTATTAAATCATGTAATTAAGCCTTGTGTATTTACATTTACCCTGCCATAGGCATAGGCAGAATCTACAGGATCAGTTTAAGTTAATTCGAAACACGAAACACGTGTCTAGTATTTTTAGGTAAAAAATATATGTACAAATTTTCAACACTGTATCTTGAAAAATGTCAAATTTATAAGCTTGTTATGTTATCTGCTTGTCTATCGCATCAATTTGTAGCATCGACTTCAGGCGACTGAAGGGGTTGTTTTACCCCCCGCCCTGCTGTGCACCCGCGCCTAGTGCCGCTATGATCAGTAATGAACTAGTTTGTGCGCGTATGATTACGAATAGTTACTTGGTATACGTACTTAAAATTTTTGGGAAAAAATATGACGATCGTATATTGATTCAGTTACCTATTCTGAACAAACTATATTCTGGTGTCGCATATACTAAAATAAGGTTGTATATACGGTTTAAATCCTGCTTAATTATAGTTAATCTACGTGTATCCTCGTTGATACGAATATGTATTATATCATGTACCTTGTTGAGTAAGTACATTAAGTAATAATAATGATAGGATTAAACGAACTTACCTGTAAGTGAAGTTCTATCCTGATTATATGGAGTAATAAGTCAGAGGTTATTAACTGTGTAGTAGGCCCTCATCTTACTCTTCGTCGCGAAATTTTTTAGAGCTAGTCATAAAAATAAAAATTTCTGCACCTGGCAACACTGATCACATCAATCATTAAGTTTAGAGCGGAGTTAATTGTAATGGGAATCATAAAATTACATATGTAGGTACTAAGTTTGTAATTTTTGGGAGGGCGGGACCCTCTACCTCTGACTTATTACTCCATATAATCAGGATAGAACTTCACTTACAGGTAAGTTCGTTTAATCCTATCATTATATGCTGTAATAAGTCAGAGGTTATTAACTGTGTAGATGTTCAGAGAATCATAATAACACATAATCAAAATAATAAGTAGGTCTCACTTACTACAACCTACAGTAACTTTGTCTAAAAGTTTATCAAAAATAAAAAGTTCTCCAGATCACCTTGTGTATATTTAAAGATCGCCAGAAATATTAGAAATATTGATAAGAATCTATCTTATTAAAAAATAAATAATGTACTTAGAACAAAATATTTGAAAACTGTAAAGCTATAGAATCAACCATAAAAGATATAACTTACAGATCAACTGCGACTGCCCAAGGTAAAGTATTTGGGTAGTAATTTACTGTAAATTTATAGACTACTATGGCTCTTTTACCAAGATAAGCCAATGTGGCCAATGTTAATATACTCCATTAGGTTTCCATTGTTGATGCGTTTCATGCCTGCGTGCATGAATCATGACCACAAGTATGTCTTACTTGTCCTAAGTACATAATATATTGTATCGAAGGTACACAATTACATGATTAACTGAAAATCAGGAAGAGTCTTGACTGACTCAACTGTTTCTTCCTAGAACAGCCAGGATAGTTTTTTTTTTTTTTTTTTATTAAATAAGAGTGTTAACCCCTACTATATAACTTCCGAGTATTATATTTTCTAAATGTCTTGGCATTATAGAAAGTAAGTACCTATTCTTGTTAAAAATATTTACATAAGTAGGTAACTCTTATCTTCACTTACCTATTAATTTAAGCCAAGACAACAAAAAACGAAGCTGTTGCATAGCTGACTTTAATCTTACTTGTTAAAGTATGATCTGTCTTGAAAACTGGAGATATATCTGGCACCGAAAATTATAAAAGTAGTCATTTGATTGTCATCATTAAAATCCTGATTTCCTTTTATTCACTTACTATGTCTATGTCATAGGCAAGAACTATAAGTAGGTGATTTTGTTGATAGTTATTTAAATAACAAAAGATTGATAGATTTGAAATAGTCAAATCATTCTTTAAGGCTTTCCTGATCATCCCAACGCCCTTGAAGTAAATTGTGGAGGGGTGCTGTTCTACTAGGAGACAAAAGAAAAAAAGAAAATCTTACAAAGGGACTGGATGTCAAAACCTCTGATACTATACAGACTATTATAAGACTATTACTAGTTTTAAAAGTGAGGATAGCAGAATTTGTGGCTTTGTTGCAAAGCCTAGTATTCTTAACTGATTAGATTTCACAATATGAAAGATATTTAGTGCCATCCTTACTAACTGGCGAAAATGCATTTATAAAGATAAATTGAGAGTACCCACCTACATTTTTCTATTAAAATCTTATATAAAAACATTGAATTATGTTTTCTATGCAAATGATAGGTCGGAATATCCTACATAATTATGACTCATAACTTAAAGAAAATTCTATTCTGCAATTTTAAACTTGTTATTGGGTTTTTTTTTTTTTTTATAAAAAGTGTTCTGGAAAAAATTAGAAAAGTCTGTAAAATTTATCTACATTTACACAAAAGTATGACTTTTGTGTTTATTTGAACACAGGCTAACGGCAATATTATAATATTATGTGAGTCTCCATCTCTCTCCAGTGATAAATCACAAATTCTCAACTGTGATAAAATGTTGACATTTAGTCTACTTATTTGATGCACAGTCCTATAATCCAAGTAATTCTATCACACCATTGCTAGTTTATCTTGAGCAATTTGATTTAGCATCTAGACTATATTCAATCCATCAGATACAAGTACTGACTTACTAATATTGAAGGAGTCACTTTTAAGATATTATAAGCTAAATACAGGTACCATTTAAAATTTGTTTTATGCTTATTAAGATTTTTAAGGAAAAAGTTATGTGCCTCTGAATTGGTAGGTCTATATGTATTAGGTATCTCAACCAGAACAAAGTTCTATGTAGGCAAATCATTTTCGACCAGCATAAAAACCCTGTGGATGACATTGGCTTGTGCTCCCCTCAATTTTCAGATACCTATGTCTGAAAACCTATGAACTTAGCCAAAAAGTAGCTAAAGTTATTAGGTTACTTTTCTTAATTTTATTATAGTTATCAACTAACCACTAAGTCCATCAAATGATTTTATTTACAATTACTATTTTAGTTCGAGTACTGTTCCATATTCTATTCTACTCTCAGACCTTTATAATGGTCTCATGCTATTTGCTGAAAATGTTGTATTTTAAATACTAAAATAGTACCTCATAATGTAATTCAACCTGGTATAAAGGTTCTTAATATATGTATTAGCGAATTCTCTTTTTATCTGAAGATTCCTTAATCTTTAAGTATTCCTTGATAGGAAAGTGTAAAAAAGTCTAAATAAATAAAAGTTAAGTAACAATAAAACCTTAGGTATGCTAAGATCTGTGCTGCTAATTAACAGCTAAACAGATTATAATCTGTTTACATATTACATGTTTAAACTAAATCATGGGTTGTCTAATAGTCATACTATTCTTAGATTTAGACATCTATTGTATGATGATTCAAGGTATCAATATACCTATACCTATTGAGTAGATAGATGACCTCATATACATAGTCCTAATATATATAGATATATGAACATTCCATGGTTGGTTTCAGTATTATATAAGAACAGTCCCTCTGTTCTGCTCTCTCCTGCTGTTGATTTACCAAAACAGGTTATTTAATTTTGATGGTTTACCCAACCATTAAAAAGTTACCTAGTACTAAAAAAATATATGTATATAGATGTTTTGTGTTCAATATAACACTATATATTCTCTCATCCTCATACAGGAACCTCGAGACCATATCTTCCACTCAAACCTAGGTTTCATAATATGTATAGTATAAAATAATTTGTATGAAAACATCCCAAGTTCATAGGAGTTCATCATAATACATAGTTTAATCATAACACATCATTAGATTATAACCAATAATCTTTAAAATTTGGTTAAATAATAAGAATGTCCTTTACATGAATAAACAACATTCATCTCAATATGTGTTTGTTAATTATGAACACCATAATATTATATAGGTACCAATAAAATATTTGGTTGATTAAAATTTAATTGTAATGTGATGAACTTGTTTCACATTAAACAAAAGGACAATAGAATTGTATTCATTATCTAGGATAACTGATTAATAGGTTGGTACCTGCCTCTTACAGGTACTGTGTTTGGTACAGCATGTAAGATATACCTCATGGGGTATCCACCCTGATCTCATATGTATTGGGTCTGCTGCCATCATTTGTATTATTCCCAATGTACATGGATCTTGTAACATTTCTTGAATGTACTTTTGGCTTTGATTAAGGGTGATTCGGTTGCTACATCTGAATCCTCGGTGTCTTCTTTGTGTTGTGTTGTATACTTTTATAACTCATTATTGTAACTTCTGAATAGCATAATATCTTGATAGTTTCTACCAGTTCTCAAGGAAAAAACTTCAGCCTGCTAAGTATCCTTTGGGTTATAAGGTTTTACCCAGAAAAAGGCTTAAGGGATATATTGACAAGTGGAGCTTAGATTCTATAGCTCTCCGTTGGCATAACAGTATTTTTCAAGGTATAAAAGTATCTTTGATTTTATAAATTTAGGCCTGGTTGTGTCTATAAGCCTTTTGCTTCTTATTTATTCATGTCTTTTGCCAATATTTTATCCAGCTGTCAATAGTTCCCGTCCCATCATAATTATGTAATGACCATAATAATTCTAGTGATCATAGAGTTAAGCCGTGAGGGCATCTGGTATAGAATTTTAAGGCCTTGGAGTGTTTTAAGAAGGACGTCTTTTATACAGGTACAGATTGATAAGTACTTTTGAATTTCATATTTGTGTAGACACTCTTGTTTTCACAACCTCTACATGATTCACTAGTGTTAGAGCATAATTTACCTCGAGTTTTGATTACACTTTATTGTTATCACTTTACCCAAACTAATAGGTACCAAAAGTTAATACTTGACCATATGGAGATAGACTGAAAGCGAAAATGCTAGTACTCTGGTAGGTATTATTCCTCTCATAGGTATACTCACCTTACACCCCAACCGTTTAGAGTATTGAACATAATATATTATGGGTCAGAGAGTAGCCTTAGGGGATATCGCCTGTACAAGTCCCAAGGCGTACATTTAGTGATTTTTCCCCTAACAGGGGATTATATACAGTATATTGTAGGTATACATTTGAGGTAAATTATCTCATCAAAACTTCAGAATGAAGTAATTGTAGGTACTCTTCCAACGGAAGAGCTGCAAGATCGACACTCGAAATTGCTAACAAAATTTGTTGTCTGAATCAGTTCAACAATAAAAACTTTTTAAATATAGCCTTTTCCACGAAAAGGTGGTAAGATGTCACACATTTTACCCTTAATTTCAGACAAAATTTATGCATTTTAAATACATTGATTTTTCACCTGTCATATTTCATTGACTAAAATTTTCCTCCAAAAATCCAATTTCCTCCTCTTCATTTCTTCCATACTAACTCTAAAAACACTTTAACATGGTCTTAAACCAATTTTACACTTGTAAAATTAAATATAAACACTTAAATATAAGTTTTTTACAATAAAAACAACTTTTTGCGCGACGTTTGGCGAGCGCGAAAAGAACGAATGATTGATGTGATCAGTGTTGCCAGGTGCAGAAATTTTTATTTTTATGACTAGCTCTAAAAAATTTCGCGACGAAGAGTAAGATGAGGGCCTACTACACAGTTAATAACCTCTGACTTATTACAGCATATAATGACTTTTGAATACCTTGTCAATGACACCACTCGTAGTAATCAACGCCTACAAAAAACTATTCTGAATCCAAAAATAGATTACTTACAGTTTTATTTATTTATCTACCAAATAAAACTGTCAAATATGTAAAGATGTTAATCTAAAATTTATAAAAAAGAACCAAGTGGCGCCAGCGGGGCGTAGTAAAAATGAGGTTTGCTTTTGTTTTGTGTGTGTAGAAAATTCTCATGGATCATCTGCCACATTGGTAGACAGTAGAGTAAGTCAGACTAGTACCGATTAAGAACCGTACTTTCCTTCTCGGGCCTTATGGTCACAGTCATTGAGGTTTGCTGGCTGATAGTGATTTTTTTTAAACTTACTAGCAATGTGGTTCGCACGTAAACACTAAGTCAACATGTACTAACCCCTCATACTAAGCTAAGTGCTTGTATTACGAGTAAGTTCACGTCGGTAGTGCAATGGGTGAGTTTCGAACGGGCAACCACATGATCGCAAGTCCGACACCCTAGCCAATTAAGCTACCGCCGCTTAGATACCGCAGCTTATTGTTTCTAAGTTTTCCTTTTTTGTTGAAACTTTTTCTGAAACACTGAAAGTCTTCAGCGTTGGACTTTCTGGAATTGGTTAATAAGCCTTAAAGAAAATCCGGTATTACATATATGCGATAATCAAATTTATGAATATTAAATAACTAGCTCATTACTCATCTCCCCAAACAACGAAATCCGGCTTAATCATCACACCTACGCCGCGTTAATGATAACAAAAGTAATTCTTTAAAAACTAGTTTGGAACGTACTTAATTATCATTATATTTTTTGTATATTTAAGTTCGCATCTCACGGTATTTTTTTATACTTTATACAAGCAAATACACAGAATCAGACAACCTTAATGTAATGTGAAGGGAGGTAAAAGGTTAAAATATCAAGGAGTGTCTACAAGTAACTAAGTAGCTTGCTCATCGCTTTCTTTATTCTTAATCTATTCTGAGAACTGAAGGTGGAAATGTTATGGCGACCTCTTAGCACCCACCTCCATACCTTTTTTTATTATTAAATGTTCTGCCTCAGTATATTTTTGTATAAGCACGTTACTGAAAGGCGTTTAACGCGTTTACTGTGCCATATGATACCGGCTTTCCCATCACCAAAACTTAACCTGCATGTATGGCTTTGTGTACGTGTACCCTACGTTCCCATTGATTTATGGTAAGCAGTGCAGAAGAACGAGCGGCAGCTTAGACCCAGTAATTGCTTTCCGGGTGAGTCGACAGAATTTGCATCGCGAAGCGAGCCTGAGCTCCATCGCGCCGACATGACAGATATCCATCACTTTCATCGTAGCATTTTGTAAATACATACACATCAAAGGCTTATTGTTACACTTCGTGCATAAAGGTTCCGTTTTAATTAATCAAAAATATCAGCCTTAGCTCCACTTAATTAGTCCAAATTGCATTTATCAGTATTCGTTTTTATGTGTCGTCGAGGGTGCAAATGCCGTAGAGACCACGAGTTGTAATTTTGTTAAGTAGATAGATAGATAGAATATTCTTTATTGTACACCAAAACAATGACAAGTACATGTTGTAAATTATAGATAAGTACAATGGGCGGTCTTATCGCTAAAAGCGATCTCTTACAGACAACCTTTGGATGGACTGAAGAGAAAAGAAGTCAATAACCAGGTAGTCTGGCATACATCAAAGAAACTAAAAACTTACACTAACAGTAATATTCTCAAAAAAATAAAAATACACTACAAACCTAAATATAGTAAATAAATACATACATAAATAAATAAATAATATTTATATACATATATAATATATATATATATATATATACATACACGAATATATATACAGTTTGAAGGACTACTTACAATAGCAGATAATGCTCCTTAACCATTTTTTTAAATGTAGGCAACGTTTGTGCGCGCCTAACTGACACAGGCAAGGCATTCCAAAGTCTTACAGCTTGCACTGTAAACGATTTGTCGAAGAACATTGTGGAATGCAATGGCATCTCAAGCCTCAAGTTTTCCGACGATCGCAGATATCTAGTATGTGTGTCATGAAGGAACTGGAAACGTTCTTTTAGATAAAGTGGAGTTGAAGGATTGAACAGAACACTGTACAGAAGGGATAATATATGTGAATTCCGGCGAAGGCGTATTGGAAGCCACTTGAGTTTTTTCCGAAAAACCGAAACATGATCATATTTGCGCAAGCCAAATATAAATCTAATACAGAAATTTTGGAGTCGCTCAAGTTTATTTAGCTGTACCTCAGTGAGATCGAGATAGCTGACATCGGCATAGTCAAGGATGGGAAGTAGAAGGGATTGTGCTAACGCAATTTTGGTGGCAGTAGGTAAGAAGTTACGAAGTCTCCTCAGTGACCCTGCTGATGCGAACAGTTTACGACTGACTTCTTGTAGCTGAGGATCCCAGGAAAAGTTCTTGTCAATTAATACTCCCAAGTTCTTAACCTTGTCACTTATTGGT
Source organism: Subacronicta megacephala (assembly GCA_958496365.1). Lineage (NCBI taxonomy): Eukaryota > Metazoa > Arthropoda > Insecta > Lepidoptera > Noctuidae > Subacronicta > Subacronicta megacephala. The sequence goes on along the minus strand of OY292515.1, from coordinate 6,357,282 downwards.
ATAATATTTCCGTCAAAACTAACTTGAGGGATCTGAGACCAGTCTATCCTTACATGCATTCTAGGACTGCCAACAACAATTACCTGGGTCTTCATAGGATTCACCTTTAGTCCGTAGGCTTTACCCCAACTGCTTATGGAAACTAAGTCTTTATTAATAGTGTTTATTGCATTTGGCAGCTCCGAAAGGGAAGCCTGTTTATAAATTTGTAAATCATCTGCATATAGGTGGTAAGAAGAAAGAAGATTATGGGAAATAGAATTAATAAATATTGCGAAGAGTAAAGGAGATAAAACGCCACCCTGCGGTACACCAACATAAGTATTACACCAAGAAGAGAAAGTATCTTCTACGGATATACGTTGACGGCGACCAGACAGGTAATTTCGAAACCAGTCAATCGCCGTTGGAGATATGTTAAGTGAGCATAGAATGGCAAGCAGGATGTCAAAATCAACGGTATTGAATGCATTGCTAAAATCTAACAGGCAAAGAACCGTTACATTTCCACTTTCCATACCTGATCTAATATCATCTGTGATATTGGTTAGAGCTGTAGTGGTACTGTGACCAGGACGAAAACCAGATTGGAGAGGATTAAGGAGACAATTCTTGCATAGGAAACTGCTGAGCTGATTATGAACAAGACGTTCTAGGACTTTGGAAAGAAAAGGTAATATGGATATTGGGCGATATTCGGCGAAAGAAGTGGGATTAGGTTTTTTGGGTAATGGAGTAATGAGGGCGTCTTTCCATGAAGTTGGAAATTCCCCGGAGGATACAGAGTAGTTAAGGATATGGCAAAGGACAGGAAGGATTTCGTCAAGTACAGGAAGTATCATCTTACGGCTTACACAATCACTGCCAACTGCATTGGATGAAATAGATACTATGCTCTTTTTAACATCACAATCGGAAAATCGACTAAAAACAAAAGCAGGATAGTCAGGAGTTGGAAGAGTGGAAAGATGATGTATTGTAGCCGCTTTCAAGGTCCCATTGCATTGAGACGAAGATGAGAAATGCAGATTCAATGAATCGATGTCCAATTTTTTAGGAATATTAGATTGGTTTTGCCTTCCAACTCCCAAAGATCTAAGAAATTTCCAGACTTTAGCCGGTTCTCCCTTTTCTACAGAGTCGTGAATATAGTGGCGCAAAGCATCCCTACACACTCTATTGCAGCGATTCCGAACAACTACATATTTTTCCCAGGTATGCAAATCAGGACGACATTTGTACTTAGTTTTTGCAGCAGCCTTCTTATGCATAATGCCTCTAATGTCATCCGTCAACCAAGGTGCAGGGAGATGTTTCAGCTTTACTGCACGTAAAGGAGCATGCACGTCATAAAGCTCAATTAAGCTGCTTGTAAAAATACGGATTTTCTCATCAATTGAGTCAGCAATTAAGAGCGGAGTCCAGTCAATGTTGTTTGCATCAACACGGAGATCATCAACATTCATACCATCAAAATTACGCAGCAAGAGAGTTTTGGGCTTTGCCTTAGGTGGGCGAACTTTGTAGGATAGGAATAGTAGGTCATGATAGGAAAACATATCAGCTGGGCATTGACCATGCTTGCTAACATGTTGGGAAGAGGATACAAAGATGAGGTCCAAAAGTGAGGGATTACAGTTCGGAAAATGATGAGTTGCATTTAAAGGTAGGAGAGATAAGTTCAGCGATTTCAACACAGATTGAAGAGAAGAAGAACGAGAATCTTGTTTCAACAGGCAAGTATTGAAATCGCCCATTATTATAGTATGACTGTAAGAAGGTGTAAGGTTTTCAAGAATCGCTTCTAAAGAAGAAAAAAAGTCTACTCGAGACGATGGACTGTAATAAACACCAAGAAGAATTTTAGTGTGGTTAAGGTCAACTTCTAAAAAAAGATGCTCACAGGCATTTTGTGGAGGTGGTTGTGTTGACATATCTATTATGGTAAACGGAATGTGTGCACGAAGATAAATGGCAACACCGCAAGTAGTTGTTTACTTTTGAAATTCCTGTAGCGGTTAGTAATTAAAGTGTAAGTTATGGATTTTACGTTGGTCGCATACGAACGGCTTCACGTCGAGCTATACAGATCCAGATTACGCTGGCCTCTTATTGTCCGGAAAGCCAATGGCAATGCGAGATCAGCTTAATATGGAATTGTATAGTTTGACCTGCAGCCGTGTGTACTTCGCCGTGACCTAGGATTGTATTTGCTGTAAGTATTCTGTCTAACCGCGGGGAAACTGAGTTGGAGCTTGTGTTGATGTTAATGGAGTATAACACTGAAAATTATTATGCAGCCGCCAGCCGCGATGGCTCCCAGTATTCAAGTTGATGCAAACAAGATTATACTAAAACTGTAAGGCTTTGCTCACCCCGATCATGCTAAACAGCAGCACGTTTAACCATCAGTCCTGGTCCAACGAATAACAATCTATAGTGGTAGTCAGAAGACTAAAAAGCCATACAATCAATTTATCCCTACGATGTCGTTAGCACCCAGAAATCTGGTTGCAGAGAGACCTCTGCAACCAGACTTCTTAATATAGGTAAGTATTGTACACTAAGCCACTGCCATCAGACGATGGCAGTGGCTTAGTGTACAATACTTATATTAAGAAGACTAACTTAACTGAAAAGACTAGGACGTCTAATGACTTTATGTTATAATTGGATTTTTTATTACCGCATATTATATTGTTTGTTTTGGATATTGACAAACATTGTCACAGCTCCATTATTGCAAAACTTGTATTAAGTTGTGTTACCAAAAGTATATCTAAAATATTATTATATTAGGTACTTTATCCATGATGCGGATGTGTCGCAACGACTGGACAAAACAAACGCATGATTTTCGAGAGTGCCGAGATTGTAGGGTCATCGTGTAGAGAGCGCCAGCTTTGATCTGCTTCGGTAATGCGGCTCGTGGACCACAATCGCGGAAACTTTTACGGGACACTGACCCACTTCTGAACGATCAGAAAAAAGTAATCTATAATGCGAACCTCCTTTAAGAATCATCCCTTATTACTCATAAAAGAACAAGCGCCGAGTCTACATTATGTAAATAAAATAAACGTGTAATGGTAAAAGCTATTTATTTTGCTACGGAACAATAGTAATAAGCAAGTTATTCCGATGCATGGTACGCATCTGCGTATATTAAAATTATAAAAATCCATTTTGTAAGCTTCTGAGCCACGTAGAAATAAATTGGTAGATATTTTGTTTTCGTGGAACATTCGATCTGAGATATCTAAAGCCCCTTGTAATATGATGTGACCCTATTGTATACCGCCTGTTTAATGAAGGCTTTTGTTAATCTCCGTTTAAGTAAATTAACAACGGTTGTGGTTGTAGGAGGTAATTAAATCTATAAATGCACACGTAGCTCGTTGGGTCTTCATTTAGTAGGCTTGAAATTTAATGTCTCTGTATATCCTACTGTTAGAGTCTGCTATGTAAAATGAGTATAGGACATGTACAGCAGTATGTACACTTGAATGAACAATGCAGGTATTTGAGCGCCGCATTGACCCACAATTGGCCGGCGAGCGAAGGTGAGACCTTGTACGTCAAAGAGGCTAATCAAAATTACGAGCTATTTCCTTGGCGCGTAAAAGCCAGTTACTGATTTATGACAAGCCCATTCCGCTGTAAATAATACAAGACCACAATACTCTCATTGTGGGCAGTTGATGTTTCATAAATATAAAAAGAAATGCTATAGAGACCTGAATAGATAATTTATACTGATCTAATGGGATTTATTAACTACTAATCTTATCTAAAGAGAGAGTTTTAGATAATATTCCTGAAACTAAATTCAAAAGCGGAATTCAATAGAAACGCGTTCGAATTCGGTAAAGTCATTACACGTAATATAACATATACATATAGCGCCATAAAAGCTGTGAGAATAGCGCTCGCATTCACGTTGTTAGTGGCGTTATACCTGTGTTGTAAGGAGTAACATGTTATTATAAGGTGCGAGAAGGTGGAGGCCTCGTGCGTGACGGATCACCGCGGAGATCAAGTCAAATATCGCGCTATAGCCGCGAGCGTCGCGGCGACGTGCCCGGGTCGTTCTCATGTACAGTATCTAGATACTACATAATGTGCACATACACACATTTTTACACATACTAGTGGTCGTCCAGTGGTCGAGATTGGTCCGCAATATTATTAACATTAGTTATGCCAAATCTCACACCTTCGCGCGCGTAATGTGCTTAACAGGGGTACAAAGTTTTATATAACAAAATTGTTTGATTTCAGATTATATTCAATACAAATTCAACTACTCGTTGTAAGATTGCTAGTGTTCTTGTCGAAAATAAATATGAAGCAGGTTATCAAAACAATTCAAATAGTTTATTTCGTTTGGTGAACGTAACTATAATACATTTACAAAACTCGTTTATGTTAAACAATCGCAGCTAGAGATGCAAGTTGCGAAACATTTCGTTTTAATAAATGTTATTCCAGAAAATTGCCATCAAAAGTTGAGAGGTATGCAATGTACAAATAACGTTCACCCGAGTGGGAAGCAAAGTTGCAGCTAACAATTTAAAGTTGGTCTCTAGGCGGATGAGTACGAACTGAGGTGAGAAAATGTTGGGGGGACAGGAATACTTAGTAGGGGTGAAGGGTGGCGCACCGGACATCAGTTCCGCCAGTATTCTCTACCATTGATAAAGTTGCGCCGAAACCAGGACTGCAGGGGTAAGTAACTTAACCGGGGCGCGGCGGAGTACCAACTACAGTTAGCCCGTAACATTGAACGTTCCGAAAACGTCGTGAACTGAATAACAACTGTTCAGCGTTATATTTGCAGCGAAATTATATTAAAGCGGATTACAATTTCGTAGAGCGGACAATTCCAATGAACGGGTCACCACGGCAGGCAGCTAACATTTTAGTTCGTTAACAAAACATCGCCTGCCTACTCGAGTATCGCAATGCTAAAATCCCTAATTAACGTAAACCACATCAAAGGAACGTAAGGGTATATTGACCGGGACCCGTCTGCGAACTTCGACTTGAGGCGACGCAAGACGGATAGCGCCCCGTGCCGGCTAATAGGGTGCATCGCTAACTAACTTATATACTATTGTGTTTTGCTACGGGACTCCTAACTAATAAATTGATTTGTTAGTTGTACATACATGTACTTAAGGAACGCCTGTCATGTGCCTTTGTTAACAATGTATAATTAATTTCAATTTAAATAGCGTGATTTTGTAACAAATATTGTTTCATAAAATACAAAGAAGCCTATTTTAATACCAAAGAATAGGTCACAGACCTTTTCAAGATGTACTGAAAAAATATTTTTCACGAGCTGTTTCTTTGTAGCACCTGAATAATAATGGCAACTTTATCAGAGAGTGAAAAGCGCTGGGTGCCTCCGGAGACCGGCATTAAAAATATTAAAATAAGTAATTGCTCTATCAGGCCTGCACCTGCCGCCCGCCCAGGCGTACCCTACCGCCCGCCCTTGCCGCCACGCCCTTAAGTACTTTGTGATAAGGGCAATCGTGCGAGCTTCTCTGCGCACTTTATGTATATTTATACCGTTCTATTTATAGTGAACGTTAAATAAACCCTTCGCGACACGTGTCTCCGAGATGTATAAACAAACACAGATTAGTTTATAGTGAAGGTAAATATCAGTGGATTAGAGGAAGAAGCGGGTTTGATGTAAATGCGAGCTTTGTAGAACCTACTAAGAATGTTATAACATGTGTCAATTACGTTAAGTGCCAAATCATGTCTGGTAGAGAAAGTCGTATGTAGGTCGACAATTGCGAACAAACAAGTCCTCATACCAAGTGACACATTAAGAAAACATAAATGTTTCTTTACAATAACGGTAATGGAACTTTTATCTTATTCGTATCTCTCCTAAAACTTGAAAGGCAATAAGATATTATACTTGTCCTCTACTTATTATATCTTTGTGTAAAATATATCAAGCACTCAAATGTAGATTATAGTGTATTTTATCACTTGTAGTTTTTCCTCTACTTAATATAATTTGTCTATATTCTTCTATTACAAAAAAGTTAAAATAATAAAGTTATTTTTTATTTTTGCCCGAACAATGTACTCGGAACCGCACCGATAATTTCTATAATAAATGTTTTTACAATAACGTGAGAAACAGCCGGTTAGTGCGAGTAGTTTAGGTTAATACTCACTCGGCTCCATTTTTTCCACCCCTGTGCAGCATGCCCGCTCGTGCCATCTCACGCCCACGCCCTGAAAAAAAAAGACATGCCATCCATTAACATCAAGTCGTTGTCGAGCCTTTTCCGCATCTTTATGTTCACTAAATACTGCTTAGGCTCTTAATTTATTATTAGTCGGATGATAGACCAAATTATACCCGCCCGCCTGTTCTCCTTACTTAATTTTTGTCTACATAAATAATGTATTATCTTGGCCAGAACCGGAGGGATTGCGGGTCCCCCATATTTTAATATTCTTCATAATTTCAGTATTCTGTAACCTTTTTTTGCTTATTATATGAAAATTAAGTGAGTAATAGTTGTATTGGTTAAATAGTTGGATTGGTTAATGGTTCTATATATTTTTTGATAAATATTTCATTTACGCATTAGGTAGTATCTTTTACGCGGAACGAATGCGTCACCTTAAAGCTAGATAGATGCAAAATCAATGTCAACTTGGAAACCCTCTGAAGGAAATAAATGCAGTAATTTAACAATTTAATCAGCGATCTATTTAGCAAAGAACTTGATTGATGGCCAGGCGACAATATTTTAGCCGTGGCGCGCGTTACAAAGCTTCTAAATTGCGACATCAACGGCGATAGGTACACAATGAGCCTCGCTGGATTTATGAGGCTTTCTGCTGCGAGTTGAACAGCGGGAAATAGTTCAAGCTTCGTAACACAAACTGCAGAAAATAATTGTCTTATTTCTATTTGATATCTTTCAGTTCTCTTGATCAATTTCTGGTATAAATTCTTGAGAACGAATTTCTGGGGCTACTTATCAAATGAACGCGGACGGGGTCTTACAGTAATTGGCAACTAATCAAGTTAACTGGCAGAGTTTTTTATATTTTTGCAAGTAATAATTAAGTACCTTAATTGAATTAGTACAGCCAGCTGCTGAATTTATGCGTTTCACTGCTTTTTGTTGTACATCATGTTTGTCAAGCAGTTCTGCTGACATACATACATATATAATATCACGTCTGTTTCACATGGGGTAGACAGAGAATATAATAAATATCCACTTGCTACCACGTTCGCTTCATCTACGTTCATTAACCCTCTCATCGGTCGCCGGTTTACGGTGCAAAAGGGTTGGGGTCTCAAAAAAGGCTAAGAACCTGGCCTTTTTTGAAAACGTCCGCAGTTTGGTTTGATATTAGTATTTCTATTGAATTATGGATATATAAAACAAATGATAAAAATTTCACACATAAATATAATGTACCTAGATAAAAAGGGCCTGTTTTTGTGATATAATATTTATATCGGAAGTAAATTTCAAAAATTTTATGTGCATTAAATATACCATAATATATGAAGAGCATATAGATTACATTGTGTTACAAAAATAACACGGAAACGGAATCACGTGAATAGTTTTCAATTACATTACCAGTCACGTTGTATACCTTCGTGTATGTAGGCCTTCGTACATTCATTCACAAAGTTAGCATGACTGTTTTGTGTTACGGAGGGGCAGCAATATGAACTTTTTAAGTGGATTACAAGGGATATTAGTCGTTAGCTTTCACTTTGTCATGTAATACAGTGTAAAACGCGAGTGATAATTGGGACGAGCACGCGATGCCGCCATCATAAATTGTATCGGCATCATAAGATTGTGATTGAACACGTGAACGATTTCCACATTGGAGCTTCCTTCGGTACGGTGTGGCAGTAAACACACGACACAGTTCTTCACCGCGCGCGGAAATTGTTTTCCAATTGCCATTCAATTGGCCGGTAATGTTTACAAGTCATTTTACCGAGCAAACGTACATTTCCGTAACAACATTTGCTATATTATTTGTATACATATTTAAGTTAAAACTTTTAGTAATTATTTATACCCAGCACACATAATAAAATGTATCAACTTTTATTTTCAGTATTTTTCACTAAATTTTATCGTCACAAAATATTAAAAACAAATATTATCGCGTGATATTTTCGTTATGGGATATTTTACGATACAGTTTATTACTGTGCTAATTTCGATGGTTCGAATTTCGACGATAACGAAACATGTATTCACAAAGCATATTCTGTTCGGTAGAGAATACATAAAAACTAGCAACATGGAAGGAAAAATAGAAGCGCTCATGTATAATGGCATAAGTCGTAAAATGGTGATTCTGTTTGTGTATGCGGAATGAAATTGCAAAAAACTTATGCAAATGCGTGTTCAATGAGTGTCGAGGGCCGCGCCGGTCGTCGCCGTCGGTTGTGATACCTCTACCGGTTGTGGTATCTCTTGGCTGCGGCAACTGATAAGAGTGCCTTTAAACTTTATCCATTTTACTTTGGCAGGAGCTAAGTTTAGAGTTCAATCGAAATAACTTTGCTAGTCGGAAGTGGTCCACGAATGGTTTTACAGTGGTAAATTTTATGTAGACAATTGGGGTCGCCAACATTTCACATTCATTATTATTGTCCTTACTAGTTTAGATTTTTTTTTTAAACACTTAAGATATATTATTTGGGTGGGCGGCCGTTCAAGTCTACCTTCTTTAACCGAACTGTACACTTTCATTGGTTGTAGGACCATATTTTTTTCACACTCATGAAATCTGATGAACTCATGTGATCTGCATTGTATCGTGTTCCTATTGTAATCTGAATCGTGTAGGAAAGGTATGTAATAATGCTAACTGTTATGTTTGTACGTGTTGTAGGTAAGCATTTTTGTGTGAAAATATTAAATAACACGTTAACTCACCTGGTCATCCGATCAGGGGGTCTGATGTGTTGCCTTTTAGTTTGGATCATTCCAGATATCTGAAACAAATACATTTTTTTTATACCGACTTGAAATTCTAGGGTATTTTTTACTGTTATTATTATAACAATAAGATTCTATTATCTGTAAAAATATCTTTTCATCATCATCATTATCAACCCATTACATTGTCCCACTGCTGGGCACGGGTCTCCTCTCAGAACGAGAGGGATTAGGCTATAGTCCACCACGCTAGCCTACTGCGGGTTGGCAGACTTCACATGCCGTCAAGAAAATCTCTTAGGCAAACATCGTGAGGAAACCTGCATGGTTTCCTCACGATGTTTTCCTTCGCGCGTGATAATTAATTATTAATACGCACATGACTTCGAAAAGCCAGAGGTGCGTGCCCTGGATTCGAACTCGAGACCTTTGACTTGGCAGTCCAATGGTCCTATCACAAGGCTATCACAGCACTGCAAAAATATCTTTTAAAAACACTTAAAAGTCAATGTTCATATTTTCAAAATATGACTGTGGCATTTCCTAATCTACTCCTCAGAGAAGACCACCGAAACAAATTCAGAAATAGGCACCTATTTATACTACTACTTTTGAAATTATTTCGGAAAAGAAGAGCAACCAATTTAAAATTCTTAACTAGAACATTTCCGAGTACCTATAAGTCAAATAACTATGAATAGTCAAATAATATAATCTACCTAAAACCCAAATCGATGGTAATGGAACGTTATAAATTCAAAATAACTTTGGCTGGTCGAAGAAATCATAAAATCGTGAAGCTGTCGTAAGCCCCTGGATTTGATATGAACGTAACCTCAGCTGTACCTATGCAGATGTTTGAAGGATACTCTATTAGAACTATATTGCGGACGAGGGCGCTCGACCTCAACTGCTCGTGTCCCGCTAACACCGATCCAGATGACCCAAATGGAGCACCGACCCGTTTGCGGATCACTTCACTAAATAACTCTTCGAACAAAACGAAGCGGACCTACTGACGGATTAATACAGGCTACTGCTCCCGATACAAAAACACTTGGCGATTAAAACCAGTTTGGAACCCACAGCCACGATCCTATAGTATAAATCCCTCGCCGACATCCGAAATCGCGGTTTTTCGCGCCACACCTGTGGCTGCCGTAAAATATTTTATAGCCCACGAAATATACTTCACATAATTTTGAACGTTCTGGTTTGTCAAACAACATTATTACAAGTGTGGTGTATGTACTTACTTGCTTTGCTGGTAAATTAAAGTAATTTGAATGTTATATAATAATGAAAACATACTCAACACAATGAACATACTCGTATTATCATTACAGTAAAATTAGTTATTCGAATCAATACGATTGTATTCACTAATTACTGCCTAGGGACGAGAGAGAAATTAAACAGGAAGTTCAATAAAGCTGCGCTCGTGCGATAAACGGACACCTTTCCGTTTTATTGTCAGACATATGGTGTTTCGATACAGAGTTATGAAGGAGAACGGAATGTAGATAATTTACAGCGGCAGTAGGAACAGAGGCATCCCCGGCACGCGACCCACATCCAGTGCCACTTTGATATCAACTTACTATATAACTTGCTTGAAAGTAACATCCACCACACCACCTAACATATAAAAAAATCTATTTGAATCAATAAATTTTCGTTTTGCTATATATTTTAACCATTTGTCAAATTTGTTGATAATATATCACATTCCAAAATGTTGTGACGTCAGAACTGAACAGAGCACAGTGAACACCGGTATCCCCGCACCGCATCCTACGTTATATCCTGGTGTGCCGCGTGCAGTGCCCTAGTTAGCCAGCGACAATGGCGAGAGCTATTAGAGCCGTCCATGTGTGTTAACCAGTTTAGTTCTTCTTGCTTGTTTTTAAACGTTGAACGGCCTGAAAAACAGCAAACGGCAATCGGGTCGGATCGGCTTCAATAAAAGCCCGCTGAACACCCGATGTTTATGAGTCCCGTCGGTAATTTAATCAACGCGACTGCTGTATGGATATCATGTCAATACTGAACTGTAATTAACTTTAATTAGGTTTGCACGTTGCAGTGACCCACTGAAATATTTTCTCTTCCCGAATATGTACCAGTATTTGTTTGGGCGTGTTACTTAATTAATTACAAATATATTTCTACGACCAAATATCGCAATCTATTTGGTTTTTCAGGGAAAATAATATATCAAGTTAATAACATGGGATGAAGTAAGACTGAGTACGACTGGCATTAGGACCAAATTTGTGTTTTGCTATGATAAAGTTTATGATGATTCTAATTTATATAAGTAAGCTTCAATACAATTCAATGCGAATAATAAATCGCAAGAAGTAAGTTGCATGACGGGGAGCAGTTGTTTATCAATTGATAGTCACGCTTAATAGGATTAATTTAGAGCCCTCATAAATCAATGAGAGCTTCAATGTAGCAATCATAATTTTACAATTAAGATGTTTACAGAATTATTTATTTTATTGTCGTTTGTGATGTTTGTTGTAATAATTACTTAGGAAATTATACGAAACAAGGAGTTACAGAATGAGCAGATAAAATCCATTTTGAAAATATTGTCAGCAGTATTATCAACAGCGAAAGAATATGTGTGCCTTTAAAATGTTTCACAATTCAATAGTCGTAAGCAATTTTTTTGGTTACTCATTATCAAGGCTGGTTTTGTTCGTGTTAACTGCAGACGACAATTTTATTTTCATAATATTTTTGGCTGGTTGAGGTACAACGGTTGCATAAAGTGCATCGTTTATAAATGTAACAATGGACAATATTCACAAGGCGGCGGCGGTGAGCCTCTTATCGAGGCAGACTGCGGGCGAGGCGCCTCCACCCACAATCTGATTGCGGCTCGTGTCAACAGTACTGAAATAACTGCCGCTGTTTTACAAATCATTTTAAGACTCTTCAAGAAAATTTGGGACCTGTTAAAAATATATTTAGCAAGCGTAAATATTCTTGAAAACGGAAGCGGCAACGTTGTTATTTTACTCGCGATTATTTTTAGAATCGTCTCTATAGATTACTTTGGAGACCTTATTCTGGTTATGTATTCCCAATTCCCTCATCTACCTACATATTGTTTTTACAATGTTATTTGTAAAAGCTACACGAGTACCAAAGGGAACCCATGATAAGGAACAAATAAACAACGCATAATAAGGAACAGATAAAAAACACCTTGTAGCTTGTGACATTTGTATGGGAAGTTTTTAATTATCTTCAGTAGGTTTAGACATAGAAAATATTTTTGTATCATAATTTATATGTATAACACTATTTCGATTAGGGATACCCTTCACCACAACGGTGTAAGTACCTATCGTAACTAGGTAGGTATATTTATACACCAGCTTATTACGAAATTCCTTTACACATTTTATTAAGTTAGTATGCAAAAAGTAGCTGCAAGTCGACGACTCGTTATCTGATTGTGAGGTGCCGTTACAAACGCGTCCATCTACGGAAGCTCCAATTCGATAAAAAAGAAATTTAATTCTCTTAAAGCGATAAAAACGTCCGAATAGTTTATCAACACTTTTTTCATGAGTAAGAACAAAGTTGATATTACAGAGATACATACTTCTGTTGAGATGGAACATTTCTTTTAAAAATACGCTTATAGTTTGGTACTGCTCGCTCGGTAAAGAAGCTCGGTAAAGAAGCTCATTTGTTTCAAAGCCAACACGTAAACTGTGATAGTAAAAGTTTTTTATAGCTCGATTACTGTGGAGACGTCATACTAGTCGGTTTCACTGTCGATAGTGTCCCGTGTCCACATACAATGTCAGTCTCGTTCAGAGTATTCGCCTCCAGTTTGTATCTTTCGTTGTTACTGACAACACTTCGGCTTAATTACTGTTACATAAGATTAAATTAAACCAATTAGATCAGTACGTAGATAACTACTGGAAATAAGCTTCTATTATTCTAAGTGAATAATATAGATTTGGGGCACAAACGAAAAATTCATATTTAAACTGAGTAGTGCAACTAAATCCTACAAGTTACTTATATATATCTCGTTAAAAAGTCCATTATTTACGGGGAAGCGAAGTTGTTTCAGGAGCGAAGGTAAACAGTGGCATTGTGTCGCTCGAAAGCAGACATCAAAAGGCGTGTATCAAAGACGAGTGTTGCCACATAGAGGGATGCGCGTCAGGGTGGCCCCCTTTCAATATGTGAGGGCGCTGCTAGCTAGTTCGAATTTTACATGTAAACTACTCTACGGGAGACAGAATGGGAAAGCCTGTTTTTGTAGCAAACATGCTTAAAAATATATTAAATGCACATTATGTAAACCTCAGTACCGGAAAAAAAGTATAGATAATGGTATATCTGAAACCTAAAAACGAGAAACATGAAAGCCTACTTAATAAATGGAATTGATAGTATTCATATTACTATATGTAATGTTAAAGATAAGATATAACAGGTGTGTTTATGTTTTAGGTGGCAAAACGTCATCTGTTTAGCATAAGTATTTGCAGCAATTGCATTAAAGACGAAACCAAAGACAAAGAAAAGAACTTCTCAAACGACTTATTGCAGGAATCTTCAACTATAAGTTCTACGGAACACAAGATGAGATGCGGAATGCTTGTAAGAAGTTTTGCCTGCTATCGAGACCTTTTAAGAGAATTAACAGGGGAGTCTAATACGAATTAATGAAAGCACGATGCGGAGGAAGGAACCACATAAATTAACGCAAGTGAATATCAAGTGATAAATAACGTTTAGTGATTCGACATTAGGGACTTCGGAATACAAAAGTAAGAACACGACGAATATATTTCCAGAACAGTTCCTGTACAAAACAATAAAAGTAATTCAATTAAAGAATAAGACTTAAGTTTTCCCAGAGCGCAGTTTCTGCGAGTGTATTATAGGAATGATTGGACTTAAATAAGTCGTATTGAATAAATAAAAGGGCTTGAGAGCACCGTTGGGGAAAAAATGTAGAAGTCGAGTAATTTACTGTGAATAATAAACGAAGAATTTCCCCTAACTCGGCGGAAGTGGAGATGTCGAGCCGAGGGCCCCATTAGACTTATGGGAATATAAAATATATCAATTAAAGAGTTTCGCTGTGGATAACGTAGTACCTACAGTCTTACAAATTGTACGATGGAGGAAAACGAGATCATAAAATGCGTGAGTTTAAGAGGAGACGTAGGTACCTACGATGTAATTGGCGTTATGTAACATGTGAAAATGTATAGAGACATAACAAAAGCTTCCCGATACAGATCAAGTTGGTTTTCAAATCGCCAACGCAAAAGAAAGTTCGTTTCTCAGTGAAAGCGGTCTGCAAATAAATCTCGTCTCGGGAAACAATGCATGCATTGTTCGCTGTAAATTGGTTCAAATAATTTACCTATAACATAGTTTGAACTATGCCACGATTGAGATAAAATTCATGAAATAACTTGTACTGTACATTGCATTATCTATTGTGATAAGTTTTCTTCTGTTTTCTCTTTCATCGTAAAAGTCTGATGACTGAGTTCCATTCCATATTTTTATTTCATTGGCTGCTTGCTAGTTTAAAATATGTACCTATAACTATATTATTATTCTCACGATGTTTCAGTAGGTATGACTATGATCTCGTATCTATATATTTTTCTATTTCATTATTATAATGAAATCTAGCTAATTAGGTATCGACAAAATTTTATAAAAAAATCTGCAGACACTACTTGCGTTAATTTGTCTATTGTTACTAGAGTATACCTCACTGTAACAATGTGCAATTCATATAACATCGGTATCGTTACAATAGTAATAGTAACATACAACGTATTGTCAACATATTGATTGAACAATGCGAGACTGCAGTATGACCCAGATATAACGCGAGCGACCCACTGTACAGCGCTGGTGTTAAAGCTGTTAGACCATTCAGGATGCTTAATGCAAATGTTGTGCTTATAAAGGATGAACTTGCCTCCACAATGGAGCGCGCAACAGACAAAGCTAATGTTACTATTTATCCCCACTCTAACGAATAAAACTAGTTCATCTTGTTACACTAAAGCGTAAAACTTGTACAATGTACTAATTCAAAATCCACGACGCGACAAAAAACAAAAGAGTACCTACAGGCAAGTTTATATTATGTTACGAATAATACAAACTTAACACCTAACTCGAAATAGTAGGTACCTACTTATCTTACAATAACCCTGCGGTACTGTTAGCTAATTGGCGTACATAGAAATTATTACACGTTGAGACCGTCATACGTAGTCGTGAAACGACTGTTTTGAACAGTATAATTTAATAGTGGAATAATAATAACATAATAAGTGTATCTTTAAATTAGCTTTAACTTTACTACCATTTTAATGACAGGATAGGAAGAAGTTGGGAGGTAATCGTAAATTTTCAATGCGGATAATCGAGAACGTTTATATTATGTATGTGCTAAACTCATGGACATACACGATGCACGTGTCCCCAAACTTTACGATCATTTTATTGCCTATATAAAACATGTGTTACTAATTTGTGATGCTTACGAAATACTAGGGGACAAGTTGGTCTCAATATAAAATAAAACAGACTATTGAACGATTTATCCGTCAAATCAATAAATATAATATCTAGTCTCATTTATAGACATTTACCTAAACATACTTATTACAAATTTTTTTTAGTAAGTAGATAGCAGAGCACCGACAATGTGTGTAATACGTAAGTAGTTGTAGCAAGTAATAAGGAAATAAAGTACTATATAAACATGAGTTTCACTCGTACTATATGGTAAGAAAACATCTATTAGATAAGTTTAGTATAAAGTTACGTACCTGAAAAATCTAGCTGAGTGTGTTTCTGTCCAACGTAATTGGAAAGTGACCTGAAACAAAACAATAATCAATTAACTTTTATATAACGATACAAGTATAATATATTATACCCCGTGACCTAAAAATGCTGTTTGAGTTCTTATAAAATACCAACCTAAGAAATTCAAGTAATAAGTTATCTAGTGTTGGGAACCGGTTATATAATAAGTAAAACTTACAGACTGCGTATTTCTATAACATAATAAAGTAATGCTTTATCAAATTAGGTATAAATCCTACAGTTCAGCATCTATCATAAGAATAAGTAGAATCTCTCAGGGAAGTTATAAATGAGATATCATGTAACGAAAGATTTAGCGAATACTTATTACATTATCTGTGATTTACTGGCTTGGTCTATGGTCTAACTTTTAGTTTAAAAACCCGAAATTTAAAATAATAATAGCGGAAGTCCTTGAATGAAAACTTTAAATTTAGATTTACTTACGAGTTTTGAGGATTTAATTATTAAAGTTTCACTGTGGATCTCTGTTTTATGTAACTATATTATAGTGATATATATTTTATTTTTGTGTCTATACTATTTGCAGGATTGCCTCATTAGTGCTTCGCTTGTGGTTCTGGATTCGATTCCTAGGTCGACCAAAGTTATTAAGTTTTCTATGAAACTGAAACTCTCAGTTCACTTCGGAGTTTCTTTTTGGGCCCGGTTAGTGGCAATAGGCTCGCCCCAAATACAGGCATGATGGTACGTTATGTTATTTGCAGGATCGTTCAGTCACTATTCGCTTTCGGATTTAATCGGTCGCCTAAAAACCTGATGGAATCGCCAGTCGTATTTCTCTCAGCGCAAGTTAACTCTTTTATATCTGATTAAAATTTCGTTCTTGTGATGAGCGAAGTAAAATGCTAAATAAACAAGTAAGACAAAAGGAACGACGTCTTTTTCGTGTCCGTTAAAGTGGGTAAGCTTATCCTGGAAGCGACAAAATTAAATTTTACGTGGCATATTGTTCTTTTATTCGTATAACAAAAAGGGAACATAGCATAGTCAGCATAGACAACTAATTCTGTTTGTGCACGGAATGAAAAAATGCTTTTTCGTTCAACGTCGGATTTGTGACAACAGCAGCGTTGATATCAACATAAACAAACAAACTTAACTTTGTAAAAACTCGGCCAAAGCGTTCTCTGACAGGCCAATATTGAATGTACAGGAACAAATTAGCATTTCACAGGAACGATACAAAATGCCTCCGTTCAGCCGACTTAATGAACGCGGAACATCGTCATTAAACGCCTCGGAGATGTTAACGCACCTACACGAGGACCCACCTTAGCCTAAATTTAGCAATTAGGGCTGCAAGTACACCCTGCTACTACATATATTGGTAAAGTCAAAGCACCTGCACAGTTTCAAGGATTAATGCCGTACTTAGTCAATCCGTAAACGAAGTTTCGAAGTAGACTCTGTTTATTTTACAAATTTATCTCAAACTGCATTTGATTTCGTAAATGTGGAGTTTACTTGCAAAACCTAAGTACCTACTAGTAAATTAAGGCAATAAATAGATCCACTTGCTTTCCAAATATAAATTAGCACAAACGAGAATAACTATAGAGATAAACATTTTAGTGTGTCCATCTTAAAATATATGTGTGTGTAAACGGGAGCGTGGAGCATAAAGCGAATTTAGAACGCAATTCTATAGTTTACCTCGGCATCAGTCAGCGAGCGGTCGGAGCCGCTAACTCCTACTCCATAAAAAGTAATGGCGACCCATTTAATGCTCAGCCCTCGGATCACCGAGTACTTTCTCTATAATTGTTATATTTCACAATATACGTTAGTAGTATCTCTCACCTATTTAATATCACCATTGTCCTTCATTAATGTCCACTGTATCTCTTCTATAACTTTCGTTTTGCTTATAAATCTAAATTATTTTATAAAATATGTCGTAAACTGATTAAAAATGTTATATTTGCTATTAAAATTCAAGTGTGTTGTATAAGATGAAACAGACGAGACAATATCAGTGTTGGTAGAATTATCATAAAAGCAGGTGGGGCGCTGGGGGACTCCTCCGTGTTGACAGCTAAGGATTTCAGTAGACATGTGAAATTCAACGGCGCTGTCGACTAAAAATATGTACGAAGAATGAGTTTTCTTATTCGAATAACATTTGACGAGCCCAGAATAAACAAACAAATTTGCGACGTAGATGTATGCGTGAAAAAGTACTTTATACTGAAATCGTGACCCAGAAATCAGAATACTTCATTGACTTTTTTGTTACGGTCATTGATTTTCCTAGCAGGGAGATTCCTTCTTGGTACCAAAAGAATGTTGTGTAAATTATCGTGATAATAGTTACACCCCGAATTTATCGGGATGATCTAATAGAAGTTGATACTTACGTATATATAAATAAAGTTCAATGATAGAGCGGGTGCTATCAAAATGTTCTGACTCCGCGCCAGGATTGGCTTCGGCTGGCGGAGAGCCAACTTCCTACACCAAGTCTACTGGTCTCCGAGCAAGTAAAATTTTTCATGAAATTTACTGCGTACTCCGATTGTAGTAGGTAATATCGACTGTGAACATTATAATAGTAGTCGCCAAGTCAGTAAGTCTTGTTCACCCGTTATAATATACTTAAATTTATAGTAAAAACTTCGAACTGCTTCAACGAGCAATAAATAATACCAAATATCAAATAAAAAGTATTCGTTTATTAAACTTTCTGAAAGCTTTTATTTTATACATAACTCGGTGAGTAGTTGGAAAGTAAAGACCGTTTCGGCGAACAAATTAGAATTAGTCCTATTTGGGCTTATTGCTTTAGAGGGTCTGAAAAGTGAAATTATAAACTTTGACGTACCGTGAGCTAGCTTTTACCATAAGTGCCGGGGGCGACACTGAGAGGCGGAAAGGGGATGGAAGAAATATACATTGATATTTCCAGGGTCCTTTAGCATCTGTTGCGATCGCGGCTCGAGTCACTCGGGGCTTCGAGCCTCCTCGAAGCCACCACTGAGAGGCAGATTGTAATCCTGCTTTGTCAGTCAACCGCGGAGACAGGAAGTGGTCGAGTACCGTTCACGGTAATACAGGGGAAGCGGAAGTGATGAGCGGGAAGCATTAATTGTTCTGTACGAAACTGATATTGACCGAATTCGCACGGCTTATAGGTAATTTCCGCTACCATTAATTAATCAATTACTGATTGGATTGTTCACTATTATGTTCTACTTCAGTATTACGTGGACCAGTTCATTTGTTAGACGATGTTTTGTGAACAATCCATTTCATATTCCCCGCAACAACGAAGTGTGCATGAAATATATTTTTTTCAAATATCTGCCCACAATACGTTGCTATAAATAACAAAGTATTTTATAACATACCATTTTAATAAAAATTAAGGTAAAAAACTCGCAAAACATAAATCATCAAAAGTTTTGATAGCTGAGCATTTTTACGGAGGCGTATTGATAAAATATGAATAACATTTCAAATACGGTACCGTCCAGTAGCTGAATATGGGTATGGTATACAAATAGATGACACGATACACGTAGTAGTAGTATACAGAGAGTATATAGTGTATAGAGTTAATATTTGTTGTAAGCGAAAAGTTTGCTCGCCACTGCGCTACTTAGAATGGCAATGAGCCGAACGAACGGACATGTCAGTTTTTATTTACACTAATGGAGCAAAATGAGCAAAGTGACAGTACGAACCACTAAGAGTAATCGTTAAACGAACGAATATCGATAAGAAATTGATGTTACATGATATTACAGCGAAGTATTTATTCAATTTATGTGACGCCTACTTCGTGATTTTGTGTAGTTTGAGTCATTTGATAATTTCAACAGCATCCGTTACACTTTAAAGAAAATCTCGAAATTGCTCTAATAAATACGCAAGTATATTTGTAAAATGTGCAACCTTAAAATAAATCAGAGGCATATTATTATCTTAGTCTTAGAACTTACGTAATAATTTGAGTAAATATCGTGGCATACATTAAGTACGAATGTATTAAATAAACACTACTAACATTTGTAACTGTAATTTTATTACAAGGGTAATATGTGTGTAAATATGCAAATAGCATGTAAATGTTCTAGAAATGATTGCCAATTGCCAAATTTAACAGCGTTAAACAACAATTTAACGCGCAACTTTTACGTCGTGCTCTTTCACTTTTTGAAAGTGTTGCTTTATTTTCACATTATATCATCGTCTTCATCATCAACCCATTATATTGTCCCACTGCTGGGCACGGGTCTCCTCTCGACGAGAGGGATTAGGCTATAGTCCACCACGCTAGCCTACTGCGGGTTAGCAGACTTCACACACCGTCAAGAAAATCTCTCAGGTGTGCAGGTTCCCTCACGATGTTTTCCTTCACCGTTTAAGCGCGTGATAATTAATTATTAATGACTTCGAAAAGTCAGAGGTGCGTGCCGTGGATTCGAACTCGAGACCTTTGACTTGGCAGTCCAATGGTCGTATCACTAGGCTATCACTGA
This sequence comes from Subacronicta megacephala, assembly GCA_958496365.1. Classification (NCBI taxonomy): domain Eukaryota; kingdom Metazoa; phylum Arthropoda; class Insecta; order Lepidoptera; family Noctuidae; genus Subacronicta; species Subacronicta megacephala. The sequence goes on along the minus strand of OY292515.1, from coordinate 6,336,911 downwards.
ACTTTTTACACACATTGTCTTATTGATACTATATTATACATTTAATAAAGAGGCGTAAATATGAGTCGATATAATATTACATTTGCATAAACCATATTGGTGCCATCTTATTATGTCAATGACCGTTTAATTGCACTAGTTTTTGAGTTATAGGCACAACGAAAGTAGTTTGCTTTATTCAGCGATAAAATTTTTGTTTGTTAGCATTTTAATTATAATCTCATTAAAACATTATTCTTCCTACGTACTGTACGAAAAAAAATTAATGTCTATACCGAGAATATAATGAATAGAATATCTTTATCTAAGAAACAGAGATCGAAAGTAGATTTTACAGCTTCGTGGAGTCATAAAGGAAATCCTGAATAGGGATGTGTTAATCTGATGGCTTGGCATGTGACGTCACGGGGCTCGTCCGACGCGACAGGACGCAGCTGTCGTAGTCGCGCAGCCCTAGCCTGGGAAAGCGGCGCCCTCGCGGGCTCTCACTGACGATGACGCGATGGAGCGTCGCCCACGCCCGCCGGGATTCGCGGCATTGAACGTCAATTGTTATGAACTTGACTTACTTTTATTTTCACTCTGATGACAATGAAAATACAATTGCAATTACAGCATGAAACCATGTGACTGACACTTAATGTTGCTGCTGTATTTATTATTAATTTTCATTTCGATGTTTATTATTGTAATGTCTTTGATGTTTCTGGGCCCTGATGGTAAATATTATATACTTACGTAAATATTATATATTTCAGTCAGTATAAATGGAGCACGCAGTAGGTATGCTGGCTTTTGTTGTGTACATTGCGTGAGTTAATAATACAACCGCATGTTCGCAAGGTCCTAATAATATCTCATTTGTTTGGATCCGTTTCAACTACCTTCCTGCAGCAGAGTGGCTGCCGGTATGTAAGCAAGTGCGTGATTTGCAAACGTACTATTAGCTACATAACATTTTCTAGAGAACCAGGATTAGTGTCAAAATAAATAGTGTGTGTATGTCTGTATTAAGTAGGAGCTATTTTAATTTATATCTAGATCTATTAGAGTCAGCTTGGCTGATATACGTGTGTATGATAGGATTTATGGATGTGAACGAAGCAGAAGGTGAACTACTTATGCAAGTGTCTTAGCATGAGGCGTCCTGTAATTTCTGCGTACGTCTATGGGAGAACTCACGCATTTTTACCATAGAAGTAGGGAGAAACGATGTATGAATGTGTATATATAAACAGATTGTGGGTGTAAATATTAATCAAACGTTAACGTAATTTTTGCCGTTGATCTAAGTTTAGTTTATTTGGAGCCGTCTATAATTCTCTGTGAAATGCAGCAGAACTATTTAAGCGGCAGGATGCAGTCACTGCCTGCAGTGGCTGAACCTTGCTTAACACGGGCCATTTATGAGAACACCACTAAGCCTTGACCCCCTCACAATACGTACGTATGCTGCCCTTCTAATATACATGGATCAATCTAAATATCAAGCGGTGTAGTTATTCTGGCTAGGTCTACAAACTGTGTATAGCTGTGTCAGTTTTGTGAGAACAACAGAGAGCTTTTGCCTTCTAATACTTTTGTGCTAAAATTGCCAACACACTAGAAACTTATATAACTAGGGAAATTTGTAACCGAAACTAGATTATCTAACCTTTTACATATAAAATAGATATAACTATTTCGATCAACAGGATTAACGCAAACGAGAATTAGTACATAATAGTAATGAATAGATTTTGCTTTAAAAAATATACAAAATGTCACTAATTGTCCAATTTGTATGACAAAACAAAATCTTGTTTTTGCAGAAATATTTATGACAGAAAGAACTTACTACAACATTCTTTCGTTAAACTTTTGCGAATAATGTTGATCATTGAAACATCTTTAGCGAATACTTACTTTACTAATATAGCAAAATTTTCAGTAGCGTTAATCAAGTGCACGTGTAAAGGATAATAACCTTCGTGTGCCAACTGCCAAGTCACAAAGGTTGTATGACTTCAGACACAAACTTGGGAGTGATTCAACACTGAAAGCATTACAGTTAGCAAGACATCTAGACTTTACATGGTATCCTCACAACTTTTACTAGTATAAACAAATTATACTTAGTCACGTTTCTTTACATAAAACGTCTCTATTGAGATAAAACTATATATATACTTACGTTCAAGTACCTACACATCTATATCAAACTATGTTTATGATTGTATATGTATACCTTTCCCAGTGGAGATTGCGCCATTTTCAGATGCATATTACATGAACAGCATTAATATGTGTATGTATATATGAAGGTACTCGTTATAATGCCCTTGGGTGTTCGAACTTGGGTTACCTACTTCAGCTGTCTAGCCGACTGGCATACACTGTCATATTTACAGGTACTCCTGGGTACGTAATAGGGATGTACAGTAGGTAATTGTTTACACGCACGTTTTACGCTGTTTGAGGAAAGATACCTGGTATCAGGCATGATATTAGTATCTAGTTTGTATCGTTAAAATAAATTAAGTAGTAAGAGGATATTAAGTAGTCATGTACTATTTTCGTACTAATTGGCAGATTTGTAGGCTGCTTGAAGTACGAACTGTTCGTAAATCCATAGGTATTGTAAGATTGAATTTTTTTATAAAACTCTTGGTGTCGAATAATAAAACTTGTAAGAAATAAATGATAGTATCAGCACCCACAAGAAGTGTACGTACGTATATTCGCGACGGGGCATGCCCTGGATTCCACTAAGCCACTATGAGCCGCTTCACGGCCAACAAGAAGCTTGTGGATTTCAATTCTCTTTGTCAAGTGGACTGAGAAGTCGAGAATGCGTTTAGAGACAAGAGCACTTACGTGCACCGATATTCTCAACTACGCTCAAGACGCAGGCGTTCAGACTGTTTGCGGCAACTTTTGTCAGATACAAAATAGCTCACTGTACTTTGGTTCTTTATATTATTGATACTTACGGTTTGACCATTGGAAATGAAACATAACATTCATTTGCGACGTAAGAGAAACTGAGAGAAAGCTTATTGCTAGAAATCGTTGAAACAAGATATATTTATTATCTAATAGATTTTATCTAGACGCCGACGCTTATTTTTATTTTTTTATTCTTATAAGTCTATGTTCGTAAGCTGAGCGCCTCGAAGGTAGTCCTAGGATTGATTCCCAGGTCAAGCAATGTGTAATGGTTTTTATTTACCTAGTCTACGTAGTATATCTTTTTTACTATTACATGGGACCTAAACATGCCAGCAAATTGTGGTTCTATATTTTAAAAAAATGTGGTTTTATTTTTACCAACCTGACTGCCTCGTTGGTCTAGTGGTCCCAATCGCGACTGCTACGCTAGAGGTCTTGGGTTCGATCCCCAGGTCGAGCAAAGTGTTATTGAGTTTTTCTATGAAATTCTCAGTAGCAGCTCGGAGTCTGGATTTGTGCCCGGTGAATGGCAATAGGCTCGCCCCCTATTACATGGGACTCAAACATACCGGCGAACTGTGGGTGTACATTAAGTGCACCTCTGCCTAACCCTTCGGGGAGTATTCCCCGAAGGGTAAATATATATACCATCACCAGCATACCATATCACCAGCATATCACCAGCATACCATCACGCCTATACAGGCGTGATGGTATGTTATGTTATTTTTACCTTAAGAGGAATACAAGTGTGATGGCATAACGAATCTTTTACATTTTAGTATTGCAGAATAGTAATTGTTTCATGTAACGTTGCAGCATAACAGAATGTAGTATGTAAGTAATCTGTTCCTGGTGCAACTGCAGTGGAAGCTCGCCGCACCAGCGAAGGCGTGTGTAATGGTTCATTGTTTTTGTAGTAAGTGCCCTGAGATTACACAAATTGATGCTTGTGTGTTTGAAGTGAAAGGAAGTGTTCTGTTCCAGTTAATGGGCTCGCTTGTTTTGTTTTTGACAATGAGTCGGATTCTGATAGCACGTTATGAATATTATTTGTTATTTTTGCGTAATATCTACGAAAAAAGTATAAATACAGTTAGTATTGACCTTTATAAAATTAATCATGCATAATATGCATATTTAGATAGGTATGTAACATAAGGTCACCCCGGGACAACAGAGAGGTTCTAATGAATTCACTTAGCGTCAGTATGACAAGGTAGTATATGTATGTCTGTAGCCGTATGACAAATGACTTTGTTGACGATTACTTCACCGGCTCTCAGCGTGCCTTCAAGTAAATAAACGTGCATGAATGTCACGGTCCATGATTTCACCATATTGGCATTTTTACAAAAGTACTTTTGCGTTCTAAATTTTAATATACAGAAAACTCTTGAGAGATATTTCACACGTCATGTAAAACCGATTCCATTCGTGCTGATGGGATGTCAATCTACTTTACTCGTAAGATGCGCCCGGGAGCGGCGAGTCAGCCTACCACTAACGCTGTGGTTGGCTCCATCGAAATCACATCTTAGTCGCATTACCATCTGCACTTTTGCATCAGATTTGTCGGCGGATTAATCCGGCAGCAGCGGCAATAGTTCAGGGTTGCAAGTAGAGTAGTTGTAAAACAAGTCTAGCGCTTTTGTCGCGTCTAGACGGCGGGCTCACGTCGGATCCGTATCGGCTGCCGTAAAATTATGTGACGTGGGCGGGCGACGTACCGCGCTAGGATATCCGGTTGAATTCGATCTTTATTCGGTTATATAACGTATCACTAATCTTTAAAAGCTTGAAACATTTTGTATCGGTTATACACTATGTCTTATTCCAAAACTTTTACTACTTCTTAAATAAAGCTATAGTCACTTCCAATTTCTAGGTATTTCGTATTTTTGAGAAAATATATTTGAAGATTAACAGATTTTTAATTAAACTATCATTAATATTTATTTTTAATGAATATTAATAATAATTAAATTATTTATTAAGTATCTTTATTTCAAAAGGGGAGTGTATTGTATTTTCATCCTTCCCGTAAGGAAACTTTTTTTTCATCAAATTTTATTTGGTTCCCGATTTTGTTTGATTACCTGTGACATAGTCCTACAATTATTATTTTATTGACTGTTCGCAAATTGTAACATACCTATATTGTACGGCCCGTCCCGGCTTCGCACGGGTGGACATTTTTTTCTTGCAATTTAAATAGCCTATATTAATTAACCTGTGATAATGTAGCATTAAAATGGAGAAAGAATTTTAAAATCGGTCCTGTAAGTACAGAACCGATTTATTGAGCCAATTCGTTACAAACATAAAAATTTTTCCTCTTTATAATATTAGTATAGATGATGAATACATAGTAACGAAAGTTATATAAATTGTAGGTATTTATCGGTAGGTATAGTTCGCAGTTAGAGCACGTTGCGTCGCGGCAAAGTTGTGTAGGCAACAGAGCAGGAACCCACAGTGTGCAGTGCAATCTCACATACAAAAAATTTCCCGCACCATCTAACATATTGAATAGAGCGAAACACTACCATTTATATGAAACAATTATGGTATATCTGACCATTTGTAGATAAGTGCATAGCGCGGAAAGATTCAGACTAGTATTTTTCCGCGTTTCAGTCAATATTAGAAAAGTTATTCAGTAGTACTTATGTACACTTATCTAAATCATTAACGTAAATATTGTGTAGCCACAACTAAAAGACTGATATACAGAAAAACAGAAATTTAAAAAATAGTTGTTTTTTTGTTGGATTTTGCATATACTTTCATGTATTTGCAGCATTTAGTAAAAAGCTGTTATTTCGTCATTACAATTCCCTCACTCACACTTCAATTTTTGATTTATTTGTATGGATTAATGGTAAAGTAACCGCGTTTGTACCTACGAATTTATTTATTCGTAGGTTTGTACATTATCAATTCATTAGGTTAATGATTGCATTACAATCACAACATGAAACGGATTGTTTCACAATAGGTCGTTGAAGATAACCCGTACCGACTATATAGAGCAAATGCAACATCGAGCAACAAAAGAAATCTAGATCAAAATGGACAATGCGGTCTTTACGAAACTCGTTAGTAATTTGTAAGGTGTTAGCAACATTTCTCTGTGGTGAGAGTCGTGCTAAGTGGCGAAACTGTTGGCTGCACAATGGAACAAACGTTTGCTACTGGGACACGGGGCAAACGCGAGCGCATATCTGTCGCGGGTCATCGCGCCGCAACCTTTCACTAGCGCCTGCACTCTGGCGCGACGCGGCGCGGCGGCGCAGGCGCGGTGCGACCTCACTTCTCGCGCAAACGATACAATATAATCTTCCCACGAGCCAATACGTGATCGGAACAAAATTTCTATTTCGCAGCTTAATCATTTAATTTTACGTTACAATTTAATTCTCAGGAAACGTTTACAATAAAATAAACTTTATTGTAAACATAATCTGAACTAAACACGTTTATTGTAAATTACTCGCCTTTAACAGGATCAACAAAAACAAAAGCTTCCTAGTTTCACGCTGTGCCAGTCCCTTCATTATTAAGTAAAGTAAACGACAGACTTCTTGGCGACGAGGACGCGGCGAAGCGACGTGAAGATAGTGATATCATTGTACTAACGCTAAACTGACTGAAACAAATACAAGATCGCGTTAGAAACAGTTACATCACGTGGTCGTAACCGTGACAACAACGATTGTAGCGCTTTATGTAAAACTATATGACTATCACCACAACCGGAAGGAAAATACTAATCAGGTGGTATTCCTAGCTAAATCATATTCATATAAATATCATTAGGAATATTAACAGATATTTTTCTATTACATTAATATTTAATGGATTGATTTCGAACCCATATTTAACTTATGGTTGGCAAATGGCAACGTTTTAAAACTGATTAGTGTATTTATCATCAACGTTTTCTTTATTTAATTCAGTGCTTAGATTTTAAACAGCATCTATCCTTTGTTGCTCAGTTGACAGTCGAAATTATTTTCCATGAATCAAGCCCCTACTGTGCGTGATATTGAACGCGCAATTCGTGACAGCTTAATCTGAATCGATAACTATTCGATGTCAATGCGCTTGAGTACAACATTCGATCATAATATTTCAGTTCTTTGTAGTTTTCATTCTAAATATTAATAATTAATTACCGAGCCAAAGCTAATAAATCACTTGCATTTCATGGTTTCTGCGTATTCATTAAATGTAGAAAACCAATTACTGCTGAAAAGCAGATTTTTCAGTATTACCAATTTTTACTACGAAGTAATATGACGTGAAGCAAGATGTTGTTATCATGGTCTTTAGTTTTATATATTATTGTTTGTGATTTAGTAAGTAATTTGTATAAGTTCTATAATATTTTTAAATATTTTTAAGATACAACTTGATTGCATCTTTCACATAACTCTTTATTTCAAACACAGGTCACCGCACACTCTGGAATAGGTATTCGTAATTCATTATTGCTACCTCAATCGTTAAAAATGTAACTATACAATAATAATATTTAGTCAAAATATTATTTTAGGCAAAGGACAGGAAATAGGACATGAAATTGTAAAGAAAGTTATAAGACAAGCCGGTTCAATCAGCGACGAAAATAAAGATGTTGAAGCAAGCAGTGATGAAAATAATGATGTTGAAGCGAGCAGCGATGAAAACAAAGATGTTGAAGCAAGCAGTGATGAAAATAATGATGATGATGAAAGTAATTCGCCTATAAACGGAAATTATAGCAATAATGATGGTTCTGAAATGCCTGAAAGCGATGAAAACATTCCTGAAGACTCTGATTCCCAAGGAAGCACGGAAATGGTTAAACCAGGAAAAGGTAAGAACATCACATATAAAAGGTACCTACGGCCGGTCGGTAAAATAAAGGATTCCAGAAAAGGCCAGCTATGGGATAATGATAGGCTGAACTATGCCTCCATATTAAAACATTTTTATTCATTTTTGATTAGTCTCTAATCAAATCGATATCAAAACAGATAAAATAAAGACTAGTAGCGAATATAGCATCAATAATAATTGACTAAACTTAAATATAAATATTTTTATTCTATTTTTTTAAAAAAAAGCTTACTCGCAATGTGGGTTACACATTACTAGTATTCTTGTTAACCCCTCGTACTAAGCTAAATGCTTGTGTTACGAGTGGGTTCACGTCGGTAGTGCAATGGATGGGGTTCGAACCGGCAACCACATGATCGCAAGTCCGACGCCCTAGCCATTAGGCTACCGCCGCTTACAAATTAAATTTTTAACAAAATATATTTATAACATTATAATTTCTACTCAATACATTATTTGACCGTCTCGTTAACTTGTTTTTAGATTTAAACAAAAGGAGTCTCCGTGCTGGTAAGTTATCATTATATTAATACGTGAGGAGGTATGTGCGCATGGAAGAGTGTGAGATTTGGCATAAATAAAATTCATATAAGTAGAGGAGTGCAGAAATGATTGTGGTCGAGTTGGACCAGCGGGCGACCCCTAGTCGGCATTAATATAATAAATGGTGACAACGATAATAAAATAGAATATAATGTGTATACGTTAGAATCATATAAATAAATAAGTATATCTAATAATATTTTTTCATCCTCAGGTGATACTTTTACTCCACAAGAATTGTTGCCGGTCACAATAAGGTTAATAAGAAAAGGTATTGATACATATCATAATATAAGTATATAATTTTATGTTAACACAGTAGGTAAAGCTCGTTATACCTTAACAAGTTAAATTCTTTCAAGTCTACTTTATTATTATTTGCTTATAGGCGCATTCTTTAGTTCTATTCTACAAATCAAAACAATAATAAATGCACGTTAACCATGTCGAAGAAGTACCTAAGCGTATTTTAACTGACTTAAGAAAGAAGGTTATCAATTCGACTAGTTTTTTTTTCTAACTTATGCGACCTGATTCTGACCTTCCACTGATTTCTATTAAGTGCCATTATAAGCCAGTCTATCCGAAAGGCGCGCAAATTGCACCGTCCCTTTTTTGCACATGGGGTGTTGATAGTGGTGGCAACTATGGTTAGTTTTAGGGGTAAAGAATCCCACGCCCTCCAGTCTTATCCCTGAATACTGGTGGCCTTTTGAAGGTATTCCCCATATACAAAAAATGTATTCCCAACTTAAGAGTGACCAACCTTGACACTCGTATTCACAATTTGTTGTAATTTCACTTTGTATAGGAAAAATAGATATTAATACATGGCACAGCCTAATCTAGTGACTGCCTCATTAGTCTAGTGGTCCTAAGCGCGACTGCTACACTAGAGGTCTTGGGTTCGATCCCCAAGTCGAGCAAAGTGTTATTTAGTCTACCTATGAAATTCTCAGTAGCAGCTCGGAGTCTGGATTTGTGCCCGGTTAATGGCAATAGGCTCGCCCCCTCTTACATGGGACCTAAACATACCGGCGAAATGTGGGTGTACATAAGTACACTTCTGCTTAACCCTTCGGGGAATACAGGCGTGATGGTATGTGTTATGTTTTGTTACAGCCTAATCGAGGAAGTGCGTAGCTAAACGTAGCAGCCCACACGTAGCAACTACACGTATTCGTAGCTAGCAATACGTAGCACTGCGTAGCGCCCGAAGCATTGCGTAGCTAAACATAGCAGTGCGTAGCTATTATGTAATTGAAGCAATGTGTAGTTATGCCTACGCGACACTCCATAGCTATGAGTAGCACTGCGTCACGATACGAATAATTGCGTAGTTTTACGTTCTTGTAGCACTGTGTATCTAGACGTAGCACTGGATAGCGATACGTAGTTACGCTTGCTAACTCTTCTCTGTATTTCTTTTCAGTTGATAACCACGGAGGTAAGTATCAAAGACTAAAAAAGAGTAGTTTATTATCATTACTTTTGTTCTGCTAAAATTCTTATTCGTTTTATCAATACAGAAGGCAGAGGAATTGTGAGTTCATCAAAAAGTCCTGAAGATTTGGCAGATAAAATATTCGGAGGATACTGTACGTTAATTGATTAAACCTCAGATCAAATAAAAAGTTAAGATGGAACTTTGCGAACAAAGAAGTGAGAGCTTTCGATAGCTCGATAGCTCGACTGACAAGATAAGGCGTAGTTTCGGTATACGTGTGTGCGTGTAATTGTGTGTTGTTCACGACATGGCGTAGTTTTAGCGGGCCTCACTTCTTTGTTCGCAAAGTTCCATCTTAACTTTTTATTTGATCTGAGGATTAAACTACTAATTACTATTAAACTAATGTATTGGTTGATGATTTTGACTGTCTCGTTGGTCTAGTGGTCCCAATCGCGACTGCTACGCTAGAGTTCTTGGGTTCGATCCCCAGGTCGAGCAAAGTGTTATTGAGTCTTTCTATGAAATTCTCAGTAGCAGCTCGGAATCTGGATTTGTGCTCGGTGAATGGCAATAGGCTCGCCCCCTATTACATGGGACCCAAACATACCGGCGAGTTGTGGGTGTACATTAAGTACACCTCTGCCTAACCCTTCGGGGAATACAGGCGTGATGGTATGTATTGTTTGATGATTTACGCATCTCGTTTTTCGACATTATTACTAACAATATATTTTTCTAAGATCAAAAATAACTAAAAATACTTAACTGCACGTGATCTTATACCATATGTTTTGCGTTTTCAGTTTTAACTATGAAAAGAATAGTGTATTTGGATGGTAATATTTACATTTAATTATGTTTTAGTTAAAATAATATATGGGATTAATATTTTCTTATATGATTATTTCAGAACAGGACCTCCCAGGCTTAGATGCATTTCAAGCCTTAGCTCTTGAAGGAGAAGGTAGATTTATTAAACCTCAATAACCTGTTTTAAATTAAAATAGTGACGCGTTCTATTATTCCTAATGCCCGTGTCGATATTTAAGTTTGCTGAATAAATGGCACCGCTGGAGATTCCATCTCTGAGAAAAATTGCCAAAACAAACTCAAATACTTAATATGATCTCTTTTAAAAGACATTTCAGTACATATTAAAGAAAGAGTCATAGCAACATTAAGGAAGAACTCTCAAACGTTTTACGAAGGTCGGGAACTCTGTGTGCGATGCTACAGGTCGGCGGATATATTTGTAAGACGTATTCGAATAGCAGTGGCCAGACGGATGAGATATAATTTAAAACCAGAGTTTAAAAAACCAGTTTAGGTAGGTATAGTCGTAATTTTTTATAAAACAATCTTTTTTTTAATTCAGATGCACTTAATATCAGGGCTGCTGCGGATTCCGTTACAGAAGCCCCGATGAAAATAATTGATTATGGAGGTAAGAAACTATTTTTTTATTAATATCTTGTTAAGTGCAATATTTTTGCTCCTCTGACAATTATTGTCAATTTATTTGTTTATGATATTTTTTTTTCTAGGACAATTAATCGAAGTTGCGAAATATCCTGGACGTTGTCATTATAAGCGTAAGTAAAAACGTTCCTGGTTTAGAATGAACACGAATACTTTTGCTCCTCCATTTTTAGTGTTATTGTTTCAATTTTATATTATTATTATATAGGTAGTTTATTGTACAACTAAACAAAATACAAAAGACAGGACACAAATGAAATTTAAAACATACAATGGGTGGCCTTATCGCTATCTGCGATTTCTTCCAGGCAACCTTACAATCGACAAACTGGAACTGAATTTCAAAATGGTCACGGTGCAGAAACACATACATAGATAAAAATATATATGTAATATATAATACATAACATAATTGTAATTGTAAGACAGTGAAATAATATGTTATAACATATCTACATTAATTTTCAGTTATGTATAAGAAAGTGGACACAACATCAAAATCTGAAGTTATAAATGATGCCAAAGAAAATAGGAAGTCTAGTTTGAGAAACGGAAAGAGAAGTATTTATTTGTTAAAATATAGGTTACCTACTAACATTATTAGCATTATTTCATGTAAGTAAAATTATTAATCGGCAAACGATTATTGCAGTTTTAAAATTGGAAAAAAAGCTGCGCCCAAATAGGCACTTGGTTGTTAACTATGGCCGTAAATCGAATAATGGAACAAATGTCACAGTAAGCTATAATGGAGATAAGGCTATAGAAAGGGGGAGAAATAAGAAAAGGCTTCGTCATAAAACAAAGAAGTCGCCTAAAAAAGGTACCACTTCATTATTTAACTAGCACTGGATTTGCTGGACTGGAGGTTTCAGTATATTTATGGTACTACTATACAATATATTACACAGAAATGTTAGATGTTTTACAGAAATATTTTTGGTTGAATCGGCCTACAAGATAGGTCGATTCAACCAACAATATTTCTGTAAGACGCCAAACATATTTAGAAGTGACGGATTTCAAACATATTTTTATCTAACTTGCTGTAGCCCGTGGTTTCATTCACATCTTAAAGGGCTATAACTTGCGACATATACCTATGGAAGCAATTAAATTTGTTCAGAGGTTCAGACGTTAAAAGTTTTCAGATAAACATACTCACAGAGAAACTATCGAATTTCTAATTAATTAGTATTATATGTATACATACTTATACCCATTTTATGCCTAACGGCCTCCTTAGCATAGTGGTCGTAAGCGCGATATTTCATTATTAGCTTTCGTTTTATTTGGAATTAACAAGTTAAATGGAAACAGTAGGTAGGAGAAAACTGAGTCCATTTCACAAAAGTTTTCTATAGTAGTATATAGAAAACTTTTGTGAAACTGTCACCATTACGCATTATTATTATTATCATCAGCCTGAACTGTCCCTAAATTTAACTAAAGCTGGAGAAGGTTTTTATATAATTCAGCCGTCTCCGCGTACCTTTACGTAATATTGAGTATTTTAAATGTAAGAGTAACTTTTTTATAATAGATAATAGCGGTGGTAACAAAACGTTTGACATTTTTTTTTAATATAACGTAAAAAAAGAGTATTACAGTGATAACAAGAATTGCTGCCATTACGATCGATAGAAAATATTATAAAGTGTAGGTTTGTACCTACACTTTATAATATTTTCTATCGATCGGAGTACTTCGTGGAGAGGTCTTCGTCTTAGTTATAACTCCATTCCATGGATGGGAGACCATTCTTTACATATCGAAACCCTATGTGTCTCGGAGAGCACGTAAAGCCGTCGGGCTCGGTTTTCATACACTTCGTGTAAAATACTGATATTCAGCCGCATCTGGTTAGACTGGACTGGACTGGACTGGACTGGACTTAATGGACCGAACCCGACATAATTGGGAAAAGGGCTAGGAGAATCTTTAAGTTACTTATAGTTTAATTGGGAGCCTACTCTATCCTTGCAATCATTATTATAATTACATATTAACTAACTTACACAAGAAATAAGTTATTTCACTGAGAAGCAATAAATACTGTAGGTATAAGTAATTTTTTGCATACGCTTCGAAATTGCCGTTGAATTTTGAAAAAAGTTAAATTCGTATAATCATTAATCGTAATCATTGTTTGCATAGGTAATCGTAAACAGAAGCGCACTCGTAAACAACGCAAGAAGAATAGCCGTGGTGAGAGACAATTATTGTATGTACACAAATTGAATAGGTCCTTCTTATACTCTTTCTTTTGCTTTACCTTTATTAGTAAGAGGAAGAGTATTCAACCTAAAAGCCTGATAATGACTAGCTTCTGTTCTAAAACTTTTTAGAAAACCAAATTAACGATTAATTATTTCTTGGTGAATTTGTTTTGAGTTTTGAGAATTTGTGATAAATTATAGTTAAGGATAACCAATTGTAAATTATCAGAAAGAAAACTTTTTTAATTATCAGTGCATAGTAATTTTGAAAATAAAAAACATTAAATGAATCTAATAAGTTCTAGAAAACAGTACCTGGAAGGATCTGCGTAGGCATTTGCCCAGCAGCATTTGTATTTCATAAATGAACCTTGTTTAATTTATATAAATATTTTTTTCCCCAGTAATTAGAAACAAGAAATCCAAGAAACTGAAACGAGTGAAGAAGACTAGTAAGTTAAAAGATCATCTTTATTTTTACCTAGGTATACCTATATATTCTTTATTTTCTAAGTATTATCTATATTATAGTATGTAGGTAAGTAATATCAATGTTTACTTCTTTTATTCTATTTTGTGTAGAATTTTTTAACCCCTTAAATTCATTGTTTTTTTACACAGAAGGCCATCGACGAAATCGGGTGATTCAAAATAGGAAGAATAACGATGGTTGGTATATTGTGAAAAATATTTAATTAAACTCAAAATAGACATAAGTACTGTATTCATACAATCCTGTTTTCCCCGAAGGCAGACCTCTGCCCTACTAATGTAGACCCACAGTACGCCGTTAGATTAGCTAAATAGATCGCCCAGATTACCTAAATATCTATTTGCTAATCTAAATCAAACTTGTCAATAATGCACATAGCATAGCGTTGGAAAAGTTGGAGTGATTGAGAAGGAATCCAAGAAGCCGAAGAAAAACCCAAAGTTGTTTTTCATATTGGTTACTCTAAGAACCCAAATAAACACTATATGACATCGATATTTCTATCAATAATAAATTAATTAATATTTATTGCAGCTCCTTCTGGTGAGTTAATACCATAGCACTTATCTTATCCATAGAAGAATTAATAAATCACAAAACCTTTACAGAAAACCCCATGCGATTTGGTCAACCCCTCGTTTAGGAAATAAATGGCAACAATTTCATACCTTCTCCATTCATACTTGGTTAAAAAATATACTCCTACGACATTTACCTAAATACAATATTATTTTTTATATTACAGTTCTTGATCAGGCAACAACAACAGTAAAACCAAAATGCAAGTGGAGATATCACTGCAGGACTCCTGGCAACCTGGACTCATGTCGTTTACACACTTCGTGCATTGACGAAACCAATCCTAAGGCTTATTTGGATAGTAAGATCCCTATTTACACCATCTAAACTATCACAGAAATCTTCACGATCGAACGGCCTCCTTCCGGGGATGTGGAAGGAGGGTTATATCATGTTTTATCAATGTACCTATATGTAACTATACGTCAACACACCTTTGTAAATTTCGCCACTATTTGTCCATCGTATTTGTAATTTTACATTTTAATTTCTTTTTCATAAAGTGTCTCTTGCAGATATTTTTGTTGACCATCGCGAAGATGAGCATGATGAATCTGTAAAACAGTTCCGAAAAATGTGTAAGTTATGTTTCACTTAATATTAGTTAATATAATAAGATAAAAGATATGCATATGATGATATATATTATAATATCTAAGCAATTTTTTGGAATATAGGTAATTTGTATTTATTAAAATCATTCATTTATAAAAACCTAAATCAATTATTAAAATACCTTTAAATAAATATGAAACCCATTATAGTCGATTTTTTACAGTGGGGATCACAATTGTGGACGAAGATGTAGAAAAAATTAGTGAGTAATTATTTGTATTAATTATTATCATAAGGAACGTTTATATTTTTTTTATACTTAGACTACAATAACTTAGAAGGCATATACAATTCTTTTAAATATTATAGATAAAACAATAAAATTTAAAGGGATTATGTTATATTAACAAATTTAACTCAATTATTTTAGTTGAACAACATGTTTTACAAGTGAAACCGGAAAACATGAGTAAGTGCGATAAAAATATTTTGTAACATTTACATCGCTTATTGATCTAATGTACTAATATAACATTTCAGAAGGCGTTGATAAGATAGAAACCCTTGATGAATATTTCAATAATATAATTATGGCCCAAAATGCACGTAAGTTTGAAAGATCTTTATTATAATTAAGTACGAATATAATATTTCGTTGTCATATAAATTAGGTAATCATTTGTCATGATGATTGTTACAGAAACTTTAAAACGTTTATGTTTCAGAAACTACGACGCCCGTCCCCAATCCAGACAGTTTCGCAAGTTCATTTGAGGTAAAAATGGAATAAATACCGTTTTAATCCTACAAGACATGATAATGTTGAGAATAGAAAGAATTAGAATTAACGGAATCGCAAAACTGTTTTATAACACAGAGTAAATGCAAAATGTGTTGTCAAACATTTTTGCAGTAGGTACACTTTTGCTTTACCCAATGCGGTTGAGTGAAGCATGGTTCCCTCGTATACGAAAACGTGAAACATAGCGAGGTGAAGTCAAGTAGGTGCATAAAGCTAAACATGCTTCGGAATCGAGCACACCCAACTGAATTCCACAATTTTAAATTGACTGTTTTGTAATGTCTATATTCCTTCTAGTCATAATCTATGACGTATAAAATCATACATTATAAATAGCCATTACCAACCGAATATACCTAAATGGGTTCCAATCTGGGGTCGGGAAAAATGTTATTGGTATTATATTACAGGCTACAGCATATCATTTAACTGTAGACGTAGATAGGTACTTCATACATTTTTGCCTTACTGTCAGGGACACTGACATAATAGCTTGTTTTGTTAATTTATTATCATCATCATCATCATCAACCCATTACATTGTCCCACTGACGGCACGGGTCTCCTCTCACTACGAGAGGGATTAGGCTATAGTCCGCCACGCTAGCCTACTGCGGGTTGGCAGACTTCACACGCCGTCAAGAAAATCTCTCAGGCATGCAGGTTTCCTCACGATGTTTTCCTTCACCGTTTAAGCGCGTGATAATTAATTATTAATTTAATAAGCATATGACTTCGAAAAGCCAGAGGTGCGTGCCTTGGATTCGAACTCGAGACCTACGACTTGGCAGTCCAATGGTCATATCACTAGGCTATCACTGCGCCCTTAACTTATTATATAATGAACAAAATTTCCTTTTCGTGTATATGGACAGAAAACTGGAATTATATTGAATTCGGACAGTGATGCGGAGGCAAGCAACAAAAACTCATCATCACTAGAGGTAAGTTTAGGAACACGTATATCCAAATTGAGAAGAATTGATCCTTTTCTTATTCAGATAAGGAAAATTTCCATACTGTTTATATTTTTCCATACTGTCTACTGATTAGATAATATAATCGTAATTTGTCTAAATAATATAAAAATCATTCAAAACAGTTCGCCAATATGAGGTTGTCTAACGACGGTTCGGTGTATATGATCTACATATATGCTATGTATATCAACTACATAGTTTGTAGCGCAGTAGTAAAAAGATTTGCCGGCAAGGCAAGAGTTTTTAGTCGGTAGGTACGTGATCAACCCTACCAAGTCTTCAGCAAGGCTAACCGCGACATGATTGTGTTGTCGCATTTCTTGTGTCAAAACTACGAACGGGGATCGGACAATGTGCCAAAAAAAATTTGTCGCAACATACACGTCAACCCCTCAGGCTGGAGACGATGAAGAAGATTTTACTAATAACAAAAAACTGTCATATATTTTGTATATACTTCAACTTGTTGCTATCATCTCTCATGTTCTCGCATAAAAGAACGACACTAATAACCTAAAATACAGGTTTTTCCTAGTTTAAGTATTAGTAGAACAAAATATTGTAACTGTCTGTAACCTATTTTATCTATAACCCCATGTTAAGCTGATTGTAATTTATTTTTGTATAATAACGTTTTTTATTATATAATTATTATATCATCATCAAAGTTATTCGTGCTTGGCCTTCTGTGCGCAATAAATACATAATTGGATTCATTTAACGTAGAAACAATTGAAGACCTCTGGAGAGGAGCAGGATGAGACCGATGACGGAGCCGAGGTAAAACTATAAAATATAATAGACTTTAGTAACACAAGTTTATATCACTAACCTATACTATTAAGTTATTAAAAGAGCAATATTTGCCTTTAATCGCGTTCTCGGATTAGCTCTACGGCTCTAACGATTAATGAGATTAACAATTGGTCTGGATGTTTACGGTGGCGAAAAATCTAATTAGCCGTCTCATTTCTCGTTTTCACGCAAATACCTATAAATGTTGGGTTACAATAGTAAGAACAATATCTTTTAAAAATACTTAGATCTAGGCTTTGACATCTGGGTACACACGGCTACACATTTAGCTGTATAAATCCAATAACGGCTGACTTCGTATTATAAAGCAGCTTATACCGGAAATGCATAGCTTGTGTAGCTGCGCGTACTAGTTAAGAATAAACTTTATACTATAAAGTATTGTAATGGTGGAGCTGTGACATAGTACAACATTATCCCAATATCACTTAGGTATATTGACATACAGGGGTACTGTATCACAGTTCCGTTAAGCTTACCCTAAATTATAACTAGGTTTACACATTATGAAGGTGGGTAACTGAGGTCCTACTACTAGCCTTGTCCCGAACAAGTTCAAATGGTGTTTCAGCCTGACCAGATGTGGCTGAATATCAGTATTTTACGGTAGGCTACTACCCTCAGGTTTCCGTAACCCTATTTCTGAGCAATACCCATATCCTAAGGATAGGTTTATCCTTAAGATATGAGTATTGTTGTGGTTGTGAGGCGTTTGGACTTCTGAATATCACTAATGATTGTCATAGGTGATCGTATTACACGCGGGACCGACGGCTTTACGTACTCTCCGAGGCGTGGAGAGGCCTCGGAGTGCCATAGACTGATCGTGATCACAGAAACCGCAGCATAGCCTTGCAGATCCATTGATCATCGTAGTTATTGCCACGATCCACAAACCTCGTGATTGTAACGTGAAGAAAAACATACCTAAACATTAAAAAAGCATAATTAAATATATCATTAAAAAAATACAAAATTACAGAATACTAATAAAAGTAGCACATAATAAAATTATTGGTTGTGGTGAAGTTAAAGACCAAATATGTTTTATTTCAATTAGACCATTATTACAAGTACATACTTGATACATATTAACAACTATGATACGTACAACATCATTACATTACTTTTGGATCATACACTTTCTTATGTATCCATTATAATTACTTACTAGGAGCTGAGGGCGTCTCTAAAGAAAGAAAAAAAACATGTAAGTACGTTCATACACAAGACATTATTTTATGCTAGATAGATACCTTGCATACCTAAATGGACCTACATTAAGGCAGTAAAACTCTTTCTACGATACTAAGAAATCTGTTATTTTTTCAGACCATCGGCACATCTCAACCACCTGACAAAAAAACATCGAGTTTGCCTTCCATTTCTAAGACGAAATCGTGAAGATAATAAATTTTCTTTCCTTAATATTTTGCCTTTTTAAAAACTTTCTCTTCCCGAACTTATCTTTTAAAGTAAGTGAGTACCTAATCTAAGAGCATGGTTTTCGCAAAAGGTTGAGTTGAATAATTAACCTACTTCAACATAAAAATATAGTCAAGAAAGTTTGGAATCAATAATTTATTTTTTCATGTCTTAAGAACTACAGATTTATTATACGAACATATGTTACATATTTGAAATACGAAATATGTATATATAGGTAGGTACGTTAGGTTTTACAAATAATGAAAAATTTATGAGTATCCCTCATATCGATTACTTTGTCAGTATTCATGTTTTGCAAATTTCGCAATAAGATGGTATTGATTATTCTGTCGTACGTTTATCTTGGTCAATAAAAGGTGAAAGGTTACACGCGCCGGCGAAGCTCACTGCGAACTGTAGCGAGACTGAAGTCGGACAAGGCCAAGCCATCAGACGCTCCAGATGTGCCGGAAACCGATGACAACGTTCACAGCTTCCGTCCACTCTGTGTATACAATAATCATATTACCTTCATTTTTAATTATGGTCTTTTGAAGTTTTTTCTTTACGTGAATTGAAAATAACAACTTTGTTAAAATGTTTACATGAAGGAGCACGTTACATTTCAACGTATATTTTCAACTGATATTATCACATTCATATTTTGTTCTGTTACATTAGTTAATAATAAAATTTACATAATTTCGTGGAAACACAAAAAAAATTGAATGCATTTGTAGACTTCCAAAATACCTCAAAAACAAAGCGTTAGTTTAGTTTATAGAATGATTTGCATGGTAATACAGATATCTATTTAATTTCATACCGATACACAACGAGTTCATTATACCAAATGAGAAAGCTGTTTAAGCCGCTTTTGAATTTCAAATGAATATACCTACGTATCGCTATCCATATTTCAGTAAAGGGAGGTACCTCGAGTTACGTTAGATTTTGAGTTTTATAAGACAAATAGGACTGTCAGAAGAACACACTTTATTTCATAAATCATCAAAGCAGCAAAGACCTTCCATCCCTTTCACCGCTTCTATAATAAAGTGAATTGATAAAGGTGAAGAGAAGTGATTCCAAAAAGGCTAGTGAAAACTAGCCTTTTTGGAAGGTGTGACCATCAGCTCATCTGGTCATCTTGACCTGGCCTTGCATAGTTTATATTAACCGTTGGTCATCAGGCCTGCGACCAACCTAGTTGCCCTACGACGTAGTATACTAACGTATACTCCACGTAGTAGTCAGACGTTCGACTTTGTACTGTGTCACCGTTTTACAACTCAATGATAAGTCTCTACTTTGTACTTTATTATGTTTGTTGTGTACAAACAGCTACAGGTCAACCTTTACAATTCCAGATTAAGGTGAAGTTGCATTGTATGGCTTGCCATACAATAAGAGGTTAGCTTAAACTCGATTTGTATAGCTCTACGTGTAGCCGATAAAAAATATACACAATCCCATGACTCAAAAATATAAACCTAATCATTTATCTTATTGCGGGGTTGGTCATTTCAGAAATAATTAATCCAACTAGCTAAACTTACTGTTTTGTGGAATAGTTGCCAGACTTGACATAGGTAACTCCAGAACTTTAACAAAGTCCTCTTTGTTTCACATGATAATGAAATAATATTTGCATAAAACTGGAAAGTAAGAGGATCGTCGGATTTGTACGTGGGTTGCGGACGCAGTGAGCTATCGATTAAGCGAGGAATACTTAGGCACTAAATAATAAATAAACCGCCTGTACCAATGAACGAATCGATTATGGACTACTTGTCATTGAAATGCCAAGCGCCTGACATGGCATTTGTATTTCTATAAGTGAAAGTCCAATGCCAAGCATTTGCTGGGGTGACCTTTCACCTTTCCAGGCTACACGTGTCGTGTAAGCGTTGTGTCCAGAGCTGCGTTTGTACCTAATATTGTATGAGCATATACACATTGACTGGTTAGCATAATATTTATAGTCCATACTTCCTAACAGGTCAAACAGAAATGTACCTCCGATATTTTGGTTTCTTGTTCGGTACTTTAATGTCTTGTCAAAGAATAGTTATTTATATTACGCACCCACATTTCACTTGTATGTGGGATAGGTCACAAGTACTATTAGGTACTTACTAATACCGGAAAAATGTGCGTGCGTGCAATTATATTACAATAGGCACAAGTCTAAACTCATAGCTACTATTAAGAATATCTTATTAGAAAATACAATATCTAACGCCTTGCTCGACCTGGGACGCCAGGACCAGCTCAGTAGCCGCATACTTGACCACTATACCAATGACGCGACTAATGGTTTTGTGCCTCTTTACATAACGAAAGACGGGAGGACATTGTACATACAATGCACTGGCTTCATGAAAATAAAGTACAGAGACTTTCTATGACTACGTCAGTGGTCTGTGTAAGAGAGTTAGCAATGGCTACAGTTACAACTACTTTAAAAAAAATATTTATCTTTAACGTAAGATTTTTATAATTCTACTCACCATTAACTAAACAGAATTTTACCTAGTATTTTGATTCGCAGTATCACATTAAAATAACTACACATGCATATTAATTACTAAAGTAACAGATGAACTAAAAGTTTTGCAAAAGCTTGATTATGTAAATTTAATGTACATAATATTATAGTCTTGCCGTCTGCAGATGGCGAGACTGCAACTAAGTGAGATTTAGAAATATCTAACAATTTATGTAAATATTTATTTCGGATTTAAAAATAATATTTAAGAAAAACCGACGCCATCTTATTAAATAAAATTAAAAGCATTGACTTATCACTTTAACTTGTGTCTTTAAAAGATCTATTTACAGAAATATTTATACCCGTATATAATTTATCATTATCACGTAGTCTTGCTAACAAATTACAAATCATTGAAGTCGGAACTGCTACGTTGTGTGAATGTTTGAAACGATGACATTTCAATTTGACTTTGTTACGCTTGGTTACTGGCTGGTAAAGCAATGAGCGAGTTTTGATCGCTTGAAGCTTGCAACTGACAACATCAACTTGCAACCTAATTGAAATGCATGCTGATGCCAATTTCCAATAAGTATATTAAGTTATATTCTTGTCTTACAATTTCCTTTGGTTTCTGTATCAACGCAATTAAGATATTAATTATTTGTAGTTCACATTTTAGACCAGAGGCTGTACCATGCTAACGCGATCATTTTTAGGTAGTGAGAAAAGTTCACAGCGGCATCTCTCTATCATCTCTCTCAATCTCAAAACGATCGCAATACCACGTTGGGGTACGGCTCCGCGAGAAAAGAGTAAAGAAGACTTAAAAATGTAGGGATGTAGGTACCTACATGGTCTAAGTCACTAAATACTTACTTTTTTCCTACAGTTTTCACAACTCAAACAAACAAGGTGGCCCATTCGAAACGTCGCAACCGAATAATTACAGCTTTTATTCACATACACATACCATCACGCCTGTATTCCCTGAAGGGTTAGGCAGAGGTGTACTAATGTTCATCCACATTCCACGCAATTCCATTTTTTACACGCAAGCGGAATGTAATATTTTGTTGGGACAACAATGTAATTTATTAATGAAATACTTAACTCGTATTTCATTCGGCGTTGTTTTTTTTATCAAAATAATATTATCTTTTATTTTATTTATAAGCTACGTTATATTGCGGTATTGCCCGATATGGGCGCCTTTAGACGCTGCACTTCATTTGGTACATATATGTAGGTATAAGTACACAAGACTTGAAAATTTTGGGTCTCCCTTGTTTGACCGAAAGAAATTTGACAAATTTTCACTTCCCAAAAATTTTTTCGCAAATTTCATTTGCCAAATTATTACTTTGAAAAAAATTTTAACGCAAACTGAATGTTTGGGAAATGAACGTTTAAACTATAACTTGTTTACCAACTAGTACTATTAAAATTTTTTATTTAGTCAAATATTTCAGTTGGAATAACAGTTTTTACCCAAAATCAAATAAGCCAAAATATCTCTTTTTTCTATTAATCAAGTCTTTTCTGCCACTCGCCGGCCGCTGTCGCGGCACCGCTCGCTACGCTCGCTCGGCTCGTGCGTAGGAGGTCACAATTTTGCCCTAACCTAACCTACCCATTTTTTTTAAAGAAGAAATTAACCTAATTTTTGTCTTAACAAATCATTTCACCAAACGTTTATTGTCTGAAGATTGTTTGCTGTAATAAATCATTTGATTAAAGACCAAATGCCATAATGACATTATACTTGGTAATATTTTGCCAAGTAAAAATTTGACCAAATAAAAATATGCGTACTAAAATCATTCGAAATATTGCTATGGTATAAAAAAAGGTTGCTAAAATTTGTTTAGGTAATGGAATTTTGTCAAAATCCTTTCGGCAAAACGCACCTCGAAAACTTTACTTCGTTAGCATACGCAATATTTTTAAATGACGAATTATCGATCTTTATAAGTTACTTAAACCTTGCTCACGCTTGCCTTTGTTGAACTGAAAACAGGTGGTAAGATAAGAAAAGTGAAAAAAATGACTGATTTTTATCATAACTCTAATAGATAATTACATACCTTTTACCTATATTTGTGGCTATAGCCAAGTACTTTCTTACCTACGAGTCTATAGTCCTCATAAAGATAAGCTAAATGTGTCCAAACACATCCTTCCATTCCTCAACGTCATCATCAGATCCACTCAAGGTCTACATTATGTCAGGTCAGGTCTAAATTAAAATTTATGCAAATTTTTGATGCTGAACTACGTGGTTAGTAGATACCTATGTTTCAAACGTTTCCAAAATAATCTATTTTAATAGGTGTGCGGTGCGACAGGTGAGCACACCCAATTACATTTCGATCAGGGCAGCGCCGGCGGCGGCGCGTGCGGTCGCCCTAACCGGATTATCGGCCGGACGGCGGCGGCGGCGGCGGCAGGGCTGCGGGCCTGCGCGGGCGGCGCTCCGGGGCCGACGACCTGCCGCCACCTCGCATTATAATTTGATACAGATTCATCAACAACTTAACAACATTCACCTAGGCTCGGCTTGGTTAGATTACTTTCGGGAAGTCCTTTGACCATACAACTTCCAATAAACTACCTTTCAACTCAATTATGACATGTTGGTAGTAGAGCCGTGTAGCTGATGTACCTACTTAATTGTAATTTGATTGCCAGTAATTGTTTGACAGATATCTTCCTTCAATTTTATAAACAGCAAAATTAAACTATTTATAGTTAATCAAAAGGGTAAATAAGAATGTTAAATGTAAACAAGCATATCTAAACAAATTGAAGTTTCAAACATAAAGAATACAATTTCCGCGATTGGTAATGTCAGCAATCACAACACTATGAGCAACAAAGGAAAAGCTTTATGCTGTGTCGCAGCACACAAAAAAAAAACAAATGAAAACTGTTCATCCAGTTTGCATCGACGCGGAAACTGATACAACGTAGACAAACATTGAAATGAAATACTTCTATGCAGTTCATATTGATACGGCACAATGGAGCACAGTAGAATTTAAAAACAGTAGAGAATAACGTTTTTAATTAATTGATTGAATCACTATTTACTTTTAAAATACTTTATTATTCGACGTCGTAGGCACACTTTCAATTAATTAGGTTACGAAATCGATTGGTGGATACCTACCTAACTTCAAAGGATTCCAACGACCCAAATATGTCAGTATATCAAAAAGGCCGTAATCTGATTACATCGTTGATTCCCGACTCGTTTTCTTTACGTATTCACAAAACGTCTATTCAACTTTAATTCTTTTAGGGCTTCTCTAGCCTAATGATATAAAGGGAAGGTAATTTTATTAACAAGACTGTTTTATTTAAAGCATTTACCTAAAGACTAAAAAATACACTTGTAATAAAAAAAAATAGATACAGATGAAATCGATCCTCAAATTATACACTGTATTATATTTTTAAAACATCTCTTGTATTTAATATCGTATCGTTACAAAAGCAAACAGCAAGAGTTTGCTCTAATAAAAAAGTTATACGACCTTAATTAAAAACTGAATCAGATAAAGCGCAAATTCTATTCAGCGAACGTTGAAATTTCATTCGTCCATTATGAATAGCCATCTGACTATTTGCTTAACCTGTTTCAGAGGGAGACAAAACCCGCTCTCATTCCACATTGATACTGCACTGACACGCGCACAAAGGAAATAAATGACTGTCACTGCGGAGAATAGAATTGACCTATCCCGTTGCACAATCTTTTTATCTAACGTTTTCTGTGACGCAGGCATTTTCTTTTAAATTATTATTTGTACTTACTCTTAACAGCGTGTTTCAATTACCTTCCTTAAAAGCATGTGAGGCAATCGCTTGGAAGTCGCATAAAGGGACTTTAAGGGACGCACCTTAGCGAAGTTACGCCACTTCTAAAATATTCAAATCTCGGGGGCGACTTTCCCCGCGCTCCAGTAAAATGCAAAACAAGGAAAGTTTCCCCCTAAATCAGCGGAGTCAGCAGAACGGCTCCCGGCTCGTGACAAACACCAGGACAACAAACAAACTTTCATTTAACCATAGCGGCAGCGGTTCCGTTACTCAAATTTCTGCCTAAAAGATATTTTATTTTAGCGCAAGAATTTAACATTGTCGCCTTCTTATTCAACACTTATTATGTGTGCTAAACACTTTCTTTGTCTTTATTTTAATTTCTCGTACAACAAAATATAAACGACCCACTATAATGATTGTTTTATTGTAATATTAGAAACGTAATTATGAATATGTATCGTAAACGTACTTATAATCGTAGAGAATAACATATTTTACAGGGATTTCATTCGCTGCTATTCACATGCGTGTTGGTTGTTAAAAAACGGATGTTTGTATTAGCTCCCAATACTGTGATAGTTATCCATACCCGGATATTTTGATAGATTTTTTTGTTTACGGACGTACAGTGAAGTGCGGACACATAACAACCGTGCTGCGCAACTCTCAACAAAAAGTCAAAGTTTGTCCATCTATTAACATTGGGGAATTTTTTCAATAAAATATGTAGTTAGTTACGGGCATCGACTGATGCAAAGAATGGTAACAATGGAGCAAAACAAACGAGATGGGCAGCTATTATCTCACTATAACCTAGTTTTGCATGGTGAGCGGGAAAAGAGAAACGAGGCTAAATTGCCAACGAGTTGTTTTATAAATGGTCCAAAGTTGAGAAAAAAAGTGGCCGTTTATTGTTTATAGAGAGCGCAACCAACGAGTTAGGGATTCCGGAGTGAACATGCAGTATTGATATAACATTCTTTATAAGTAATATGCAATGTTTGCCTACCTTTTGCTAGCTGAATCGATGTACAAACGTATTAACGAAGTATATCTGAAACAAAAGGAGTACATGTGTTATTATGTTACATTGTGTTTGTATTAGCACAAAGAATTTAATAATATCGTAAGTGTGAGTGTACTGAAATAAGCTGCAATGAGCAGTGTCGGTACGGGATGCTGCACCGAGCCCCATGCATCATAATAATGCCTAATACGAATTGTCACTTCTAGTTTAATATTTAGTTGTTGGTTTGAACGTAGCGCATTGAGATTTATGACTTTTATGCTCCTTCAATTCAAGACGGGAATCCTTCTACATAGTGTTACGATAATTTTACTTGACAAACAATTGTTAGGAATAGAAAAATACACTATATAACATAGGCAATAATAACAGTACTTGCATAATACTACGCACAAGTACGTATACTCTATACGATAGACACTGCGTAGATACAGATACTTAGGTAATAGGCGTCATAGAGAATTGTTATGGCCGAAGACTGGAGCTACGCGCTGGGCCCTCCGGTCCCGAAGGCATCTAATTATCATGGGGTAAGCAGAGTAAGCCCATCCGGCGAGGCCCAAGGCCGTGATGAAATCGCAGCACGCTCCCTCGGCCTAATAAGCGGGCAAACTTCCTTCATTTTACCACCTAGTCGGGTATCTTGAACAATTTTATACATTACAGGTATAGTATATAGTATAGGTATTAAGGCTTAGGACATTGTCTCAAGCAGATCCATTGTATTTCGTTCAAGAGCTTTAGTAGCTTTAATTATCTTTTATTACTCTTTAAACTTTCGCGTTCAACTTCAAGCTTTAATTGTTTCTCTGTGAAATTCTAGTTTGGTTACTTACTAAAGTAAGAAAAAAAAGAAGAAAATTGTGAAATCAAAACATTATAAATAAGTAATACTATATTATTTCTCCTAAAATAATAGTAAGTGAATGAAAACTCATTACGGAAGACCCAATAGGAAAACACTCAAGATTTATTTCGTTTGATTCAGTTAGCGGAAAACTAAGTTGTCGAACACGCCCATTAATTTCAATCGTATTATTGTGATGTTCTCTCTATGGAGCTGTCATATAAATAAAACTCCCAGCCCATTAGCTTCGACCGCTGGGCGATCACCAAAATATAAGTAGGGAGTCTGCGTGTGTAACATCGGACCCCATCAATATCTGTCATCAGTCACCGTGTAGCCAAATAAAAATATACGGCCGACCTCTGCCGATAGGGCATGACGCAGAGGTTCCTGTTTCGTTCTCATATTACATGAGATGACCTAATTTGTGAAAATATTTTCCGTGTCTACTGGGAGATAAATTATATTGACCGTTAAAGGTATTACGTATTCATAGTTATTTATATTTTCATGATAGATACTTATGATAGTTATGGTAAACGCCTCATTGGTCTAGTCGTTGATAACGTGTCTGCTGAGTCGGTCCTCGGGTCGATTTCCCTGATTGAGTTTTTCTATGAAATTCTCCATAGTAGCTTGAATAGTTTGGATTTCTGCCCGGGAATGGTCACGTCCTCCAAAATTTAGGTCCTAAATCATATCGGCGGCGGCAGCGAACGTTGCCTTTACATCAGTATTTCTCTGCTTAACCCTGAGAACCCACCCTTACAGAGGACATACCCACGGAGAATACCTACGTGTGTTGGCATGCTATGTTTATAAATTTATTTTAGCCGGTAAGGAATTCTTTTATTAATAACATAAAAAGTATTTAATCTTTTCGTGTTATAAACTGACGGCTAGCAACTGTGTCAAGGATGATAAACGTTCCTTTGATAACGTGGAATAGTGAAGTCGAGTTTGGCTGCAACACAACTGCCACTCGTAGTCCGCAGTGAATTCGCCAGGCCTTTACGTAGCTGTTTTATTCACTAACAATGTAAGTATATAAAAATATATGAATTAATTAACACTATATACGAACAAAAAACAGGTCTGGCATTCAGATCTATTACAGGTTTATAAGAAACTGTTACATTTGTTAAATTATTTAATATCTTGGTGTTGCCACTATTCAGTCTGAAATTGACTAATATAAAAAGAAATATACTGATTGGCTCTCGGTTCATCCAAATACCCTGGCCAATGATCTCCTAAAACCTTCCTCAACGGTGAAAAGACTGAAAAGGAAGGATGTTCTTTAAAAGGCAGTTGAGACATTGGTCTCTTCGCCTAAACGTAACACAACAAAAAAAAACATCAAATAAACCTATAAAATATTAATATACTTAAGTATTGTAATTATTGTAATATCTCTGTCACGTTATTTGCCAATCCCGAGCAATATAGTGAGCTACTACAGACTACAAAAATGTGAGCCATTAAAAATATATAAATCAATAATTAGAAGATCTGGCATGTAGCCAACGATAATCGGACAGCTGCACTGACGCCGCAGTAGCTGTGCACATGGCCAGCACAATCTGTGTTGGTTCACTTTCATGTTCGGCGCAAGCGCACGGTCTAATTACAAAAACATTTATGAGTCAAAATAGAGCGGCTATCTTGTACAGCTGGACTTATGATAATACACGCGGATAATGGATGGTAATAAAAATATGTAGGTATAAGGAAAATATTATTATTTTAACATAACATAACATAACTACAATGCCTATAAAAACCGGTGTAGTGTATTTAGCTACTACTCACTTTAATGAATTCCCACTACTTCCTTAAAAACTAATTATGTTAACAAATGTCAGCACAAGGCGAAAAAATCGAGTCCAAGAATAGAATCCTTCCTAAACAAGTCGGTAATTCCCTCCGATCCTTCGATTGAAATAATGTGAGTTTGGGTAGATGAACCTACTTATGTTTGTAGAGAGCATAGTTTTATATACATTTGCATAAATATAATCACATAGGTAAATTGAAGCTAATCATTTTTGTAGTGTATTTTGTGTTTACATTATATGAGGGTGTTTCGTGACGTAATGTGTGTTTACAAAAATTTAATCCTCAGGCACGTGGTACCATGTGGTGGCAGGATAAGGGCCGGTCAATGACCTCACATGCTATTACTTTCGCAGGGCCGAATGGCGCACGCAATTATTTATTTACAGTAAACAAGACTTTATAAATCATTCAGTAAACTCTGATTTTGTTTACACAGTTTGTTTGTTCTTCCAGATTCAAAGTTTCAAAGATTTTCATAATCATACCATCACGCCTGTATTTCCCAAAGTGTTAAGCGTTAGAGGTGGAAGTATACTAATGTATACCCGTCTACAGCCTCACCGGTATGTGTAGGTAAATCGGTCTTTTGCTGTTAACTGGGAATTAATCCAAACTCCGAACTGGTGCTGATAATTTCATATAAAATCCAATAACAATGCTCGACCTGAGAACCGAAACTAGGACCGCTAACGACCGTTAAACTAATAAGACACGTAAAGATTTTCAGAAGAAAAGAAAAACGCAATATAAATGATAAATAATGTACTGTTTTTTTTAATGATGTCCTTAAAAGACTGATGTAAACCGCTTGGCTGAATCCAATATCAAATGTAGTTAAAAATACATCATTAGTAATTCTCTCACTCATGTGACATTCGAGGACATTTCACTTGTGTCTGCGAGCGAGGCGATAAATTTACCTGAAACTCTCTCCATTAACGTTAAAAACGTTGGAATTGCGCACAATAAATAGTCTAGGTAGTTCTGAAACTACGTGGATCATCGGTTGTAAACAAGAGCCATGAATTCATGGAGGCTCTTAGCAGTCCCTTACGTGGTGCGAACGTGGTATCCACAGGTCCTGTTTATACTCATCATAAAAACGCGTCACGTCGCACCTCCTTCCTCCTCGAACGGAGAAAGTCTCCCCCGACGACGGGAAACTTACAAGACCCCTGGGCGAAGGCCGCATTTGGACTGAATATAAGTAAAAAAAAACAGCCAGGTAGTTCTGAGCTGTTTCTGTTTATAATTATGAAATCAAACGTCTATGAATCCGTTAGAATACTTAAAACTAGATTTGATGATCCACTTTCCTTTTTTTCGTATACATGATCTAGTTATATTCAAATGTATAATTTGTTGCACTAGATATTATCGGCATGTATGATTGCAAAGAATGAATTAGCTAGGCGAGAAGTGGAGTTAGGCGAGCTAGTTGACTTTACTTAAGCGGACAAACCCGCGGGCACAACTAGGTATGACGCAAGAGATAAGTTTATTTTATACATCTATCATAACTTCCAGTCTCCACACCGTTCATTGAGGCATAAATCCAATTCCGACCTGATATAAAATCCAATGACACTTTGGACCCAAGAATCGAATCCAGGTTAATCAGCCGCGGTTATAATCATTATATTAATAAATACCATCAGGCCTGTATTCCCCGAAGGTTTAGGTAGAGGTGTACTAATGTACACCCACAGTTCGCCGGTACGTTAAGGCCCCATGGGGGCGAGCCTAACCGCCTGGTTAGGCTGAGTATCCAAACTCCGAACTGCTATAGCACTTTGTTCGACCTGGGCATCGAACCCAGGTAGGTACTCTAGCATAATAATCGCGCTTAAGAACATAAGGCTAATGAGCCAGTCATTATTTTAATAACGATGAAAATGTTCTTATTGTAAATTGCTGAGAGATTTTCGCTATGATTGCACCGTGTGCTTCTTATTTGATTCAGTAGAAAAGCCCTAAAGAATGAACAAGGCCACTGAAACCTTTTATTTTTAACATAACATCGCTAACACCTTGCCTGACACTAAAATAATACGATACAATACAGCTACAATTTACGTTCGTACGTACTACGTTGTAACGTGACGTTTTCGCACCTTGCCCGGCTTAAGCGATATAATTCGGTTGTCAAGCGTACTAAATGCGAGCGTGGAGAAGGTCTCAGATCTATGGAGTAATACGAGATCATTTTAACACATTTGCCTCAGTACGGAGCAATGAAATAAAAGAAACCGTTTAAGCAAAATTACTCCTCATAATAATCGCATTCAACTTAGCCTGAAACAATATTTATAAGTATCTCCTCGGCATAAATAACTTCGTTTTCTATCTTTTGAACAAATAATGTGTGGTACTTTACGTTCAGTCGTGAAATGTCCTAACCCTTATAATGTCTACTTCAGTCGTTACTATTTCATAATCAGTTAAGAATTCAAAGCTTTGCTAAATAAAACAAAAGTAACAAAGAAGTATGTTAAACTTCCGTTGTTATGACATGCGTAAAGGCATTACTAGGTAATAAACGAAATGCAAGCAGATAGGTTACATCAAGAATAAATGTAGGACCATTTACGCAGATAAAACAGAAACGATACCGGGACCGTGGAAGCGACATTGTCCCCGCAGTGCAGCCTCCACGTAAATGTATGGCTCCCAAAAAGGCGGTAGTATTATATGGCCGGCAACTTTGTGAAACAGCCGGGACAAATCGGGCACAATTTATTGTTTTGATTTTCTCGGAAAAGACTTTTGTGATATATTATGTACCTTTTTACTTAATAGGAATGAGGCTATTTATTTATTCATTCGGTTTTAAAAGCTTTTACGTCTATGAATTATTAATAATTATCTATCAAAGTTATTGACACTCTTTCGTCTTCATGCAACGAGTGATTCTCCAGTATCTATGTATCGAAACAGATATTATATTAGGTATATAGGTTATAAATGGATTACCTCATCAACAATAAAATAAAAAAATTACATACAAACCGATCGTTGCCTAAATAATTGCAACCGAATCGAATCGTTAGTATTCAAACTTGTGTAGACGAAGTGTAAGTATTGAGTTAGGACACGTGACGAATTTTTGAATAAGAAGAATGAACTATTTATTTAATTTAGCTTAATGAAAAGATGCGCAAGTACCTAATCAATATTATATTGTGTGACCCGTCTACAGCAATCCACGTAGGAGGAGGATGTAAACTTTTTTATTGACGTAATTTCAAACAGGATAAGATATTATCTGTATATAAAAATAATATAAGGAGTTTGTATTGGTGTACAGAAATATGTAGTATTTCCCCTATCACCTCACTCAGCAGTAATAACTAAGTTTGAAGTGGACTTTTAAAATTTGAGTAGCTCCTGAGCCGAACATTAATGACCTGCGTCGCCATTTTGGAGGGATGTTTTAAGGAAAACCCCCTGTTCACCCTCACTAGGGAAGTAATGCATTTTCCTTTATCACGGTGCGGACAGTTTGGGCACTTCTCAAGGAGGGGACCGGCTTTTACGATTATTGTGCTCACATCGTTACAACATGAGATCTGCAATAAAAAACACTGGATTCGATCTCGCACGCTATAAATGCCAGAGCAGTTTCTGAAACGCTCTATTCTAGTACTATAAGATACCATAATCCCGGGCCAGTTCGATTAAAATGAAGCATTTGGCCACCGGGAGTCACAGTAAAATTAAAGGTAAATTTAAACAAGTCTGCTAATTAAAATTGAAAAACCTGTCTTATGAATTAAATGTTGTTAAAGATAGCTGGTCAAAGTTTAAACCTGCTGGTAACTCTTTCTATAAAAGGATTAGTTTAGTTTACAATATAAACAGTGTTACGACACGCACCACTAGCGCGGCATTTCAAACCGTGTCGCAACATCAGGCGAGATCTAAAAATGTCAAAATCGTGTGGATATTTCGCCTTGGGAAATAAAATGATGGCTGGCTTGTACGCAGCAGCAATGGCGGCGGTGCATCGTGCACCGGAACACTGCCGGCCATGCCGAGCGTGAAATAATGCTCCACATGTTGAATAACATCGTTAATTAATAGCATCGGGCGAAAGCGCAAGTGTTCACATGCGAGTGTAGCGTAGAACTTGACTTAATAGAACATTCATTACGAATAGGGATAATGAAATGCATTTATACAAAATTGTGGTTGTTATGCGTAGCAGGGGGAAGTCTGACCACTTCCTACCAGCGAAGGTTCACGAGGGTGTATGAAGTTGTGTAATTCTAGGGATTCATATTTACGAACCATACTTGGTACCAAAGAAAATCTTTAGGGATCATTATTATAAAATATATAATATTATTATTATTCTGGTAGTAGTATTCATACATAACAAAAGTTCTTACTTTGAGTTCAACTAAATTGTAGAATTAAATAGAAGTTAAATAATAATATTTTATTAATATCTGTACTTACAGTGAAGGTCCTAGTAATCTTCCAATCCCACCTGAGTTCATTGGCCCCTCAGAATTTATCTTTAAAGTTATAACTGTCGCCGTGTCGAGAGTGTCGGACAACAAACACGGAGTTATTATAGTTCACACATTGTCCATGTTTAGAACATCGACGGAACGTAAGATAAAACCACTCGGCTCAACGTTTCCTGGGAATATTTTTGGAGAAATTCTACTTTACCTACCTAGAGTTGGACACACCAGCTTTATACGACAATACGCTTTATTAATCATAAAGCATGTACCACAGAGGTATAGATATCTAAATATAAAAGAAGCACTTAAATAGTTAAGCCGAGTTAAATTAATGATACGTTTTGTCGAAGCTATAAGCTCTATATAGGGCATTCGTGCGGGAGAAAGTGCGCTACTTGCGCGAGCGCAGCTCGCCGTGAGAGCACACCGGGACGTGCTGGCATTGCAAGTCGGCCACTCACCTGCACCTACCTCGCTTGTGCATCCAAAGCCTAATTCATCGACGTATCTATCAATCATATCAATCGGCCGTAACGGGTTTAAAAACCTAGCGCTATCGTGTGAATAGTTATTAGTTTCATTTTTTTCCAGGACGCTTTAACTTTTCCTTGTGAGGCAGCTAGAATATAATTAATACCGATTGGGCATAACAATGATTGGCTGCAAGACTGGATACATTAATATTATTTCAATTGTTCCAAGTTTTCTAACTTTTATATTGGCAATAAGAGGTAACACTTGTGCTGAATTACCAACATTTAAAATATTTTATGTAGAGGGTCCTTTTCAAATATTAAAACGTAGGACATCGTCGTGTTTGATTCAACGCGAGTTCAGCGGATTGAATGCGGGGTCACGAGTGGCCGGCGCACGTCTCACTCCGCGAGGGTTTCACTAGAAAGCCTCTGATGACACCAGACACCGCGGCCGGCACAACTTGAAGCTGTAAATCTCAGCAAAGTGGAAAGTAAAACGCTTTCCATCATGCACTACTTTGGTAAATAGACGTCACTAAGCTCTCCGAACTCCTACACCGTTGGGATTATAGGTACCTACTTTATGAGAATTCGTCGAGCATTACAGAATTGCGCTAGATTCATGAATTCTTTGTCCTGTTTGACAATTCAAAGTGTTAAGAAACACGTAATATAAATAGAATAGTGGAAACATCCGGCGGAGAAGCAATAAACAATCGAAGACCCTTCCTTGCAACGCACCGGTATAATTACTGAGTGAGATTTTTTCTCTTTGTGTCTCGAACAACTGCCGTCAGGAATGAAGTACCAGCTAGAAAATTAATAAGTAAAACTAGAATGAAGGAGTTACAAGGCAAGTGTTGAACAGGTGAGAAACTTTGGAATATGAAATAAAGATTGTTTCGAAAGAAGCAAAAAGAAGTTTATAACTATACATTTTCTGGTCATTGTCTAATTTATTAAGACTACCTCATTAGTTTAAATGTCCCAAGCGCGAATGCTACGCTCGAGATCCCAGGGTTGATTCACGGGTCAAGCAGTGTTATTTGGGTTTTCTATGAAATTCTCAGCTCGGAGATTAGAACTTGAATGCCCTTCATTTTGTCTGGTTCGTACCTATTTATCAAAATATTTTAAGATTCTGATCAACTATTGTTCGTTTGTAATGGATTTGCGAGAACGATGTTACCATGTGTTAAATCTTTCAGGCAAAGTTTGGAATAATACCAGCCAATTTTTAATTCCGCTACGCCGCCCGGTTTCCCATTTAGGTACTTTTTATGTCATCGTTTATAACGTTCGGTAATTCATTATTCATTAATTACCCAGAAACGTTTTCATTTGATTGAAGATTAACCTGACGGTCGCATTGACTTTCCTGTTTAATATTCATGACATGACATGTTTGCACGCGTAACTCATTATTTAATTGCTATCTATTACAGTAACTTTCATTTGAAATGTTGTTTTATCTTTTATGAAATTTGATTACAAAATTTACATAATAAACGTTTGTTTTATAGTTGCGTGCCAATTGCGCGTTCCGGGCATCGAACTGCTACGTAAGCGGTGAGGCGGACGTGACCTCCGCTCGATATGCACAACGGCACCCTTTATTATTCAGCCCGTGAACCCTTGCCCTTATGCGTAAGATATGCAATTCCATTCTATAATGAAAAGAAATCAGCTTGTGTTTGTTTATAACTAGGTACAAGTTCTTAGAAATTATTTGTAAAATTAGTAAGATATAATATTGTAAATATGGTTTTATCGATACTTAACTTATTAATCATGAACAAAATAGAAAACGTTATTATCAGCCAATAAATAGCTTATAGGTAGATAGGTATAACTTGTCGCTAGTCACCTATCAATCCATCGTTACCATATATTGTCACTGTTTTGAAGCTGGTAGAAAATCTGCTACTCATATTTATAATAAGGGTACTTATGTAAACTTTATGCACATAACTATACAAGAACAATTACGATTAATTATTATTTATACGATCATTTTTATCGTCATCATTGTTCGTCCTGCTATCCATAACTGGAGGTCAATTTTTGAAAATAAATGGAATAATAAACTCAATTTCAAAAGTAAGGCTAAAGAAATATTAAGAAATTAACACAAGATAGACAAAGATGGATATTATTCATGGAACTAATACATACCCAGCATTTTAAATAATGTGCGTCGATTGCCGAAAAGAGAAAATGGCTTCTGATATGCAGTTTTAAAGGCGTTTATTTAATTTAAATTAAACATTATGGGATGCTTTAACCGGTGTTATGATGTCAACAACACTCTCGCCAGCTGTCAACACAAATAATTCCTCTGCGCTTACACAATTGTCGATGATACGCGTAACTATCCGTGATCGTCCAATAATAATAGTATAAAGTGACTGATGGCTTAAATGATTCATGCAACTACGTCTGGGAAAATTTTCAATCTCTGTTTTGATACCTAGATAAGTTGTTGCAAGATTGTAGTCATTACATCACAATCTCAAGACACGAACGGGTCATGTCAGGTAGGTTAGGTAGTAGGTACTTCTACCTACTATGCTCGCCGTCAATTGTTAAATGGAGCAAATTTGTAACGGTAGGATTATCTTATGCTATAAAATGAACTGGCTTGAAAGCGAGTTTCACCTTGAGATTTCATTTGTTATGGTGCGCGCGGTATAATCTGGAAAAATGCTGTTTACGGCACTGGTAACAACAACCTATGTTGTTTTGCAAGTAGGGAAGACTTAAGGAATGTGAAAAACATTTTTCAATATTTTTTTATAAATCTAACGTACTTACATGGTTATAATTATTATCTAGACATAATTAAATCTGTTTTATGAGATCATCACACGCTTACCAAAATGTCTGTTGGGAATTCAGTTCTAACTAATAAAACAACAAAATAGATACAAGTAGGTACTGTTAAAAATATATGACCGAATCAACACAAAATAGCTTATACATGTATAGTAGGTAGCATAGTACCCACTTTTTCCTATATCGTACCTATTGTTCTATTCGTAGAACCATTTCAATCACATTAATATTATTAAACCCATGTGGAATCACTGAATTATAAATAGGACTGTGGTAAAATATTGCATTCGTATAATACATGGCAATAATCTCTCATCAGAAATTATGATCTCGGTTAATCGCATACAAAATATGATCATATGTCCCTCCGGGCCGAGTATCGGCACATAAAATACCACCAAGTCTGTATTCCCCGATATTAGGCAGAGATGTGTTAATGTACACCCACATTTCGCAGATATGTTTAGCTCCCATATGCATAGGGCAGAAATGTAAACTCCGGTTTTCTAGAGCAACCCAACCCAATCCAATCCAATATCGATAACATCCGAAAAATATAATATAAAACAATATTGGGAAAACAAATATGTTAATGAACAGCCTTGGACAGCCACCTACTTCTAAAAAAATTGGCTCTTAAAGCTACTGTGTTACTCCAAAAGGGATTATCCCTTGTGTGTGCCCTTAAATGTGATCCTTTTAGGTTACCGTCAACCACATTGCTTAAAAACGTCCTTAATTTGTTTCTAATAGGTACCTCCAGTTTTAGTAAAGATGCTACCTAAACTATATAAATATAATAGTTATCCTTTTATTGCTACAACGTTACATTATTTTCGTGTCAGCGAGAACTAAAAAAATTTGCACGTAAGTAATTGGTTTCTAGTAAAAACTTTATTATAATTACCGGTAATAGGCATTGCCGCTTTAAATACATATAGACCTACAATTTACATACAAATATTAATATACAAAAGAAATGTCAAACTTAGATGCATTTATTTTTATCTAGACAATACATTTAGCGAAGGTATTTGCCACATTATCTTTGCAGTCCGATAATAAATACAGGCTATAGCCAAAAATTATCCTCCTTCTGCGCAATCGGGTAATGAAAAAGTAGGAAATTCATGCACTTCCTAACTAGAACTGTTAAATAAATAAGTATTCCTCGATGTTTTTTACGTGACGTCAAATTAATCCGGCGATGACAACATAATGCGACCGGCTTCCTACGATTATTAATGAACGAACATTTTTTTGAGGTTCGTTAAAATATTCTGGCTTGTTAGTTATACAGCACGGGTTTTACATTAAGCACTTGAACTGGGAAAAACCAAATACTTACTTGTTTTTTATTCCCACGATGGTAAGGTGTTTCACTTAGTAGCGCGAAGTATTCATAATATTGGTAAGTGGGCGTTTATTTAAGGTCTTCAACTATTACAAACTAAGTATAACTAAAGATCGCCATGACCGCAGCTGCCCTAATCGAATATAAAAGTTAACACTTAATATTGTCGATAAAACTGCTACTTATACAAAAATTTGCTGAATTCAAAGTTCGTTTTCATACATTTTATTGCAATGAGTATCGATAATGTATTGATACCTTGCGGTACTATTAAGAAAAATGTGAAAAAGGAAATGAGGCGCACGGGTCGGGTCCGGGTTAATCATTGTTGGCAACGTGACGTGCTCCATCACCCCGGGATCAGCGGCAATTTGTCAATCACCACGTGAATGCCCCTCACTAAAGCATTCAATAAGCGATCCCAATCCCGGCCTAGCTGACGATGCCATTATCAATATATTCAATAAAATGTCAGACAGCGGTTTTATTAGTCATTTCCAGTAGATAGTAGAAGTTACTAATAATATAATACTATAGATACCATGTCACACTCATGCAAGAGAAATTCTGAATAATGAAAAGAAGCTAACTATAAAAATACTGTCTGTAATATTGATCTAACTAAAACATTATGTTCTGCATAATGGTTTTGAAACCACAAAACTTAACTAATGTTCATGCGACACGGAATTCCTGGTAATATGAATTATTTCGTCATTTTAGACTTAAATTGTGAAAATTAATATGAAGATGTTTTTAAAATCGAAATACTTAATGCACGAGCGATGTCGGAATGCTACGCTCGATTGTTTTGCGATAATACGCTGATTGCATGATATCATTGACCACTTCGAGTCCTTGTCACGCCTTATACAAACTGAGTACAAATAATGTAGGAACGTGTTGACAATTCGAATGTAAGTAGGTAATGTTGAATGTCACAACTATCAATATAAGCAACTAATTAAAACAGGCATAGGGTAGAATAGAGTGATAATAATCGTATTTCCCATAATGTTTTTCATTCAATTAGCATCTTTGCTTTTGTTAGAGCATCGTTAAATAGGAAATAATGCTTTATTCTGACATAACATCAGAACCGAAATCTGTAGTAAAAACTGCGTTTTATGTAGAAGTACCAGAAGTAATTGTTAAAGAATATAATTTATGATTGTTTGTAGAACAAAACTCGTTCAACTTACATCACCAGTTTGTTCGTATATGACAAGGCGCCTCCTATTCTTTGAATTCTCATTTGCCCGATGAAGATATCGCATGTCGCCGAATCGATATTAATTAAAAGCGTTCAAACAATGCTGTCATTATTCGCTTCGCTAAAGCCGTCACGAGGGCCGATTGTCTCTGCAGTCCTCGCGCCAAAGGCTCGCTTGCTAGCACTATAGAACTGCTATTTCCTTGTGGTTTCCATCCAATATTTGTTTGTCCCTTTCTCAAGGATATTTAATATCGAAATGTCTACAGTTAAAAAACTTATAAACCTGCTTTGCAAAACCAACGGCGACGCGAAACAGTCATTAATTAGCGTTTATTTTCCAAGATAGCAAAAGATAATTTGTAATGATAAGTTACGATAATCACCAGCACGATACGGATAGAATGCATGCGTTGCCTTCACTCGCGATCCCGTTAGTTCAAAGACCCAAATAACAATCATCATTGCAAAGGGACGTGAAACTTTTTAATTTAATCGATTACACTGACGCGATCGTTATGCACAACACGTAACACATGCGAGAAAAACTTAATGTGTGCAGTTTGTTGCTTATTCTTTCTTGCGTGGCAGTAATGGCGGAAAGTTAATTTACTAGAAATGTTTCTCACGGTGTTCACAACCGAATCCAGCCTGGCATTACTGTGATAGACATAATCGCAGAACCCTGAGTAACTTGTATGAAATGTGACAGTGAGATTAAGTGGTTATTACCTCACCTGTGTTTACGGTAAATACCAGTAACTGCATCAACGGGAAAGACTTGATGAGCATGGTGATATCGTTTTGTTTTCAGAAATGATGTCGTCGAGAAATTGTTAGTTATTGTAACAAATTACTTAAGTGGTGAGACCAATTTGCAGAACGTTTAGTAAGGCCAAATAGTATTAAAGAGAGAGCTGAAAGGTACCTAATTCAATCACAGTCTGCGACACCTACTAGCATTAGAGGTGAGTCAGCGACTCACCGAGCATCTGGCATTACGCAAGACTGGATATTATCATCGTAGACAAGTAACAACCAACACCACTACCAACGCTCCTTGAATATATGGTAGATTCCCTAATATTACCTTTACAATTTTTATGTATGATTTTTTATTTTACATAGTTACGAAGCGGTCGACCGTGTTTATCTGGTGTATTCTCGTTTATTATAAATGTCTAAATAATTATTTTTGTTATAATGTCATATTCTATAACATCATGGTTCCAACAACGTTAAAAAAACATTATTTAATAAATAAATTATCAATCGTAGTGAGCCGCACTTAAATATAGGAACATGAAAATGCCAAGCCCTTAATAGAATACAAATAGCAGCAGTAGCTTGGTCTATTTGTGACCATTGTTTTGACCCATAAATACAGCATTCATAGAACCGCGCGCAGTGGCGCAGCAAGAGCAAAGCGACTAACCAAAGCTAGCGTGCTCGTTGCGATTGGCAACGAGCGTGAAATGTGGGGCGACGCAGCTGAGCCGCTCACCAGATCGATACTTGATACGCACACCGCGCTCTGAATGTCGTCGTGACCGGATTCAATGATTTATCCATGAGAGGCCAATTTTCTAAAAATAAAGGAAACTGCAACGACCATCCGAGTGCACATAAAAAACCGGTGCGCTTAAGTATAGAGTTTCTATAAATGGTGATGACCGAGTGTGCCAACATACAATTGAAATATTCAGTAAAAACTTCTTCGATGACTCATGTATGACTTCACACTTGAAAGAGTTAAAAATAATATATATATACATTGTAATTCATTACTTAGGTATCAGACAGTATGGAAATTTCAATCTATGTATGAAAGTAAATTTGAAAAATCTTACACTAAGTTCCAATAGTATCGTAACGGTCCCGTTGTCATTAAAGTACTTAAATTATGAATATGAATACTTATTTTAATTTACGATAACAGGTCCGCATCACCAGGAGTGAGCACTGACAATGTGAATAATGACGAATTAAGTTGTAGTAATATTTGGAGTTTGACTAAGTACAACTTTATCATCAAATGTCGGATTGTCATTACTGATCTTCAACCGCATCTGATTAGACTAGAACTGGGAATCTTATTTATATAATGAGCATCATGATGCATCATATTTTTTATTATTCATAAAACAAGCAATAAGTCATTATGTTTTCAAATTAATAACGACATAACAGTTTATTAATTTATAAAGAACAGTGGAGTTTAAAAGTAGCTTGAATCACTTCACAAACTGTATAAAAACACACGTGACTATAGCATAAACAAGTAAAGTGTTTAAAGTAATTCCAAGTTCGAGGTCAACTACTTTATCATTGTTAGCTAGGCAGCGGCTGTGACGTGATCTGGATTCCCGGGGACGATTTTTACGTCGACCGACGGCGACGTCGCGCGCACTATGTATATATTATACGGTACGGTATACACAAACAACCAGTGTCCCCAGCTGCACTTTCACTTGTTTGTTTTCAACTGTATCCAATCATTCACTATCGTAATGAGACTTTTGCGCAAGCAATTGAGGAAGCAGAGTTCGGGTACTATGTTTAAATCGCATGTCTAACTAGCATTTTCTCTTCAAAATAACCAAGAACTAACAAAAAAGAGAGAATATTTCGACGTTCATCGCGTAATAACCGTGATTTGAAATAATCTTATTTTTTGCTGAGAATTTCGCCAGAACTGTCAGCAGTCACGCGAGTGCACACAAACATTCTTACTTTTGGTTGCTTAATCCACACATTTTTAATAATCATGCTGGTAAAAGAATAGATAAAAAAGATAAGGTGGCACTCGCAAGACAAGATGATTCAATTAGAACCGGTCGTAAAGTGGTATTCGATAACGGAACAGAGCGGTCACTTAGTAAGATTTGTCTGATGAGCCGTGACAGCCTGCGACCATTATCTATAATAAATAGTTGCAGTGAGGAGTCGGCACTACTCCGTCGGTCACGCTTCGAGCCACGAATGACCGGCAATAAATCAGTTTCGGTTTTTACTCTATAAGAACATAACATCAGTTTCTTATGTTACAAATTAATATCTACGCATTACAATATTATATAAATCATACGTAGGTACAAACCCACTCCGCCGCTATGGAAGTGATCAGGATTCTGGACAGCATACTCTGACAAAAAAGCGACAAATCCTGTTCAATTCAATTGGGCATGATCTATTTCTGTCAAATATTGTTTTATATGCTGGAAGATTCAGTAAAGCCCAGAGCTGTTGTCTCCGTTTGAAATAGTGTTAAGCTCCCGAAAGGAGGCAGCTTAGCTGGATCGAAAAAAGGCCAATCTTGCAATGCGGCGAAGGCGCCAAAGAGTCAACCGTATTGGTGCTCAGGCCAGGTAGGGCAAAATGAGGAATCCCCACAACCACGTCACTGGCGGGACTAAAAATGGGGGCACTCCTGTGCAAGACGATTATTATTTGTTTCCTTGGAGATCACGGAGGATCCTCATAATGTGCGCGAAATGGCCTCCGTGTGGTTTAAGTCAGTACAAGTCCGAAATATACATTGGGTCTCTATAAGGATTGCCACAAGGAATAAAAAAAGAGCAAACCTACGTATGATAATCACTTTATTATAATAGTTCATTTTGTGGATGCCATGGTCTGCCAACCCGCAGTAGGCTAGCGTGGTGGACTATAGCCTGATCCCCCTGTTGATGATGATGATTTCGTGGATGTTCTCCGAATCAGTAATCACGTTGTGTGTTATATTTTGGTATATGTAGTTATTTATTTTACAGCTACTATTGCTATATTTTGCATTGGAAAATTTAGATAATCAGCACTGCACAGACAACTCAACAACACAACTGGTCGCAATATTGTACACTTAATCTTAATTAACATCTGAAAACTTTGGTAAGATTTAATTAACATAGTTTTTGTCTTGCATTATACATACATGGCAGTGCGGTTAGTCGATATGAGTATTATAAGCTATGATGCATGCCTTTTGTAGTTTATTTAGTTGAATGATGAAGGCGTATACTCGACCTTGAGCGGTGTTCGCTCCGCTGCACCCGCCAGTTCCGGCCAGCCACAGTCTCGGTCCAAATACATCACTGCTAATGTGCTAAGTGTACATTTCTTAAACCATTACACAATTTTAGAGATCATCAAATATGTGCAAATTGTAGAGCATCCATTTTATTGGTAGGTAATAATATTATACAACACGAAGCAAGCAACATTTTAGTTCAGTAACTATAGCTTCACCTACCTGTCGTAATAAACCTGGTTTATCTTACGGGTATATATCTTCAAGACCAAATCCAGCACCACCGTGTTTATAAAAAACACAAACAATGGAAAATATAAGGATGAAAAAGAATAATCATCGCATGGGATTTTAATATGCAATGTTTTAAATAAGTTTTTTCTTATTTTTCTTTTGTAGAGATAACGTTATTTTGGTTCAGTTCATTCCATTATGCATAAAGAAACGGCACAACCATTTCTATTCCGAGACAGCGGAGAATTCTGGCAGCGTCCTTTTGGTAATGTTATTTTCATGAGAAGCCTTTGTATAAAAATATTTTGCGAATACCGGATATGACGCAGTCATGCATTAATGAGACTAAGCAGGCCGACCTCGACCCGCGCTGGCCGCTGTCAAACCTGCACTAAGAGAGTCAAGTCGCGTGAAAACTAATTAAACTTTGACCTAACCATTACTGCGTTATCTTTAATATACACACCTATAAATAACTCATGGCATTATTAGTCTTTTTAAGTGCAGAAAAGTAGAAAAATTTCCAAGGTGAGGAAAAAATTGCCTTTACGGAAGACTTACCAAAAAGGGAGGCTGTGAACCATAAATAATGAGATGTAGGCGACGGAGGGTCATCTTTTTATCTCGCTTACTTTACGACGCCGAATGCGTCACAAACACCCGTTCAACTTCATACATAGGTAACTAATATAGCTGTAGCTATTATATCACAGATTTGGGGGCACCTTCAAACCTTTGTACCTACTTGTTTATAAATTAATTTAACTTCTGACTACAATGGTTTTTACTTATTATCCATGAATAATAGATTGCCCAATGGTTGTACTCAAAATGATATCATAGAGCGATCAATACAATAAAGAGAGAAACATGAAACCGCCGCCTGCGGTACATAAAGAGTATAGGTATTATTAGGAATGACTTCTGTAATGGTAGATCGGATTGATAAATAATTATGCTGGTTGAAATTGCTGAGGTAACTTATATTACTTCACTTGACACTTCACATAGCCGTCGTACTCGTCGTCAAGGATACGTAGGGTATGTGCTCTATCTATACATATACAAAGGTAGAAGCACCGGTGCGTGTGAAGCACGCTGCGTCTCTCGGGAGT
This sequence comes from Subacronicta megacephala, assembly GCA_958496365.1. Lineage (NCBI taxonomy): Eukaryota > Metazoa > Arthropoda > Insecta > Lepidoptera > Noctuidae > Subacronicta > Subacronicta megacephala. The sequence goes on along the minus strand of OY292515.1, from coordinate 6,291,982 downwards.
CATAATGTGGGACGTCGCTAGTCTTTACATTCAACACGCATTAGAGGGACGAGCCACACAACGTGACAGAGACGCCGCGACTCACTAATGTGCACACTAATTGCAATAATCACATTTACTGACCTTTTAATATACCATACATTAATTAATCTCTTTTGTAATATGAGTAAAACTGCGCAATATTCTATTAATGATGGCGTCACTCGTGCCCACAAATTGATGCCATGCCATCATCTTAAACTGAGTCATACTGTGTGTGCCGCATTTATGCCGCGTGGCATCTCGCTTGATTTACCACCAGTTTATTTACAAACAGCCTAAACTCTGGTCGATTAATTACTTTATCAAGGTAAATTTTGAAATTCTCATCAGTAATTAATCTTGCTTGTAATAATTTGCATATCAACATGAGTTGATCCTGGATTATATTATTATGTAGTGATCCCATCTTTTTGTTATCAGGTAAAAGGAACGTGGTACGATATTTTGTCAAGACGGTAATCTAATTTTCTCCGAAGAAGCTCATGTAAAATGTCGTGTGAGCTTTAGAAGACGTACTTACACGTAACGTAACAGTTACGCTATGTAATTTATTTTAATTTCCCGAGGGACAAATGATATCCGTGAAAGCTATTTAGTTCCTGACACAATATCGTACATTTCGAGGCTTTAAAATTTAATTTATTTTTAGTCGTAATTTGATTTTGAATTGATTTATTCCTCGAACTTAAAATTTTAAGCATAATTTAGCTGGAAATTGATGCCATTGCGTCTCGCGGCCCGCTGAGCCGACCCGAATGGAATTAATATCTACGCAACAAATTCTTATTAAAGAGGTAAAATGAGTTTTCTCGATATTTCTTTAAGCATCTCAACATAGATCAAAAACAAAATTTCCATTTTAGAGAAAGGAAACAGGTAGAATAACATCACTGAATTATTTCCTACCAGGAGCGGCAGAGGAAATGAAAAAGGGAAATGAAGTGAGGAGCCTAGTCGTGTGATTTTTCTATTATTTTTAAAAGAAATAGTTGAAATGAAATGAAATGAAATGAAATGAAATGAAATGAAATGAAATGAAATGAAATGAAATGATGAAATTATATTTATTTCTGTAAATAGATCTTTTGAAGACACTTTTACAAGTCGTTTTCTTTTACATATTTCTTTTTTAAACTAGATGGCATCGACATTTCCTATCTGACGACCTCTGAGAAGAAATGTCGAAACAAACTCAGAGAATCATGGTCTCTTTTAAAGTCCAGACAATAGTTATATCATAGGTATGCGAGTTTTACAATGTAGGGCAAAATCTGAACAGGCCTTTTGAAGAAAGAGCCATAACAGCTTTGAGTTGACCTGTCCTAACTGACGGCACGCATACATCAGTCCTCGTGTAGCTCAACCATTTTTTAGGGAGCTCAACGATCCGTCGCATGACGATACCAGATCAGCAAGACATTTGCGTAGGTCATGTGAAACACTCAAAGCTGTCAGAAAACTTGTATTATAAATCTTAATATTGTAGAGCTAACCTACATAGTACTCACATTTACATTTTTATCCTTTTTTTAAATAACATTAAATATACACATTTGAAATGAAAACAAAAGCATATCCAAAGACAATGTTACAATTTACATTAGTACAGATGTTAAAACTATGCAAGATAACTAGGACCTACAAGGCAACTCAGACCACTATAATGAAAAATAAAAATATATTTAAGACACAATGGCCAGCAAGTCGACCAGTCACCACAAGCAGCACCCGTTCACGAGTATAACGCACGGATCAGCCATCACCCCCCTCGCCATTTTAGAGGGAAGGGGGTGACCCGACCAATGACGCTACCGCAAGCAGTGACATCTAAGGGAGCATGACGACATTGCAGCCAGGTGTAAATAATGTAACAGAAACATGTTGAACTGATTACCGAGGTCCCTAGTACCTGCATTGGCCAAAAAAAAAAATGTTCACAATAATTTAAAAATTGTATAAAATAAATCAAATAAATCGGGTATGTAAATGTCAATTGTATACAGAGAATATGTCATAATCTAATAAATTGGGTATGTCAATGGTATAAAGATATAATGTCAATAATAAATTACAAAAAATAAAATACCACAATTAATAAAATAATAATCAAATTTGATGTCAAAAATCAATAGCCTGGTTCATTAGAACAGTTCAATCCCAAGCATTTCTGTCGTCCATATAATCTTTCACAGTATAGAAACCTTTAGAACACAGTTTCTGCTTAACAATTGATTTAAATTTGTTGATGCTTAGGTTTTGAATGTTGCTTGGGATTTTATTGTACAAGCGTATACATTGGCATTTGAATGAGTTACTTATCTTCTGAAGCCTGGTTGCAGGAACTATAAATTTATTTTTATTCCTGGTATTAACATTATGCGTATCACTACGTTTTTTAAAGAGATTAATATTCCTGTGAGCATACAATAAATTTTCATAAATATACTGTGATGGAACAGTCATAACATTAATCTCCTTAAATTTATCCCTCAGTGAATATCTGGGACTTAAATTATAAATTGACCGAATTGCTCGTTTCTGCAACACAAAAATAGTTTGTATGTCGGCCGCATTCCCCCACAACAGAATACCGTACGACATCACACTATGAAAATAACTAAAATAAACTAGGCGAGCTGTATCCTCATCGGTTAAGCCACGTATCTTTTTAACAGCGTATGCCGCAGAGCTGAGCTTTTTCGACAACTTATCTATATGTGGGCCCCACTGAAGTTTAGAATCTAAAGTGATGCCTAGAAATACAGTGGTGTCCACAAGGTCCAACTCTTCGCCATTAAGAAGTATACTGGTTTTCACCTGTCTTACGTTAGGTGTTGTAAACTTAATACATTTAGTTTTCTTTTCATTCAAAAGTAGATTGTTAGCATTAAACCAGTGTACCACTTCTGAGAGGGCACTGTTTACATCGTCAGAAAACATTTCTTGACGCTTAAGTTTAAATAATAGTGACGTATCATCTGCAAACAGCACTATTTCGTGATTCTCTCTTGTTATATAAGGTAAGTCATTTATATAAATCAAAAATAAAAATGGACCAAGAATCGAGCCCTGCGGAACTCCCATTGAAACTATGGACCCCGAAGATCTCTTTCCATTGACGTCCACCTTCTGAATCCTGTTACTCAGGTACGAGATAATTAGATTCAGAGAAGTGTTTTTGACGCCATAGTGGTGTAACTTCCTGATCAAAGTTTCATGAACCACGCAATCAAAAGCCTTGGATAAATCGCAAAAAATACCCAAAGCATCGTGTGAGTCCTCCCATGCATCAAAAATATGCCCTAACAGTTCAACACCGGCATCGGTAGTTGAACGACCCCTTGTAAAGCCAAACTGTTTTAAATGTAGGAGTTTGTTTCTATTAAAAAACAGTTGCATTTGGTCTAACATAAGTTTTTCAAAGATTTTACTAAATGTAGGTAGCACAGATATAGGTCTAAAATTAGTGGGGTCAGATGTACAACCTGATTTAAACAAGGGTGTAATCTTACTATTTTTCATTAGATCAGGAAATTTTCCACAGTCAATACAATCATTAAAAATATCGGCTAAGGTAGGTGCTACAATATCAATTATCGATTTGGCAACATCAACAGAATTACCCCATAGGTCCGTAGTTTTTTTCACATTTAACATGTTGAAGGTCTTAATAATATCTCTATAGTTAATATGATTAAATTGGAAATCAGTATCGCTAACTTTTACATTATCTTTAAGTAAAGATTCTGCAACAGCGGGTGATGAGTTTAAAAATTTAGTAGTTGAAACAGGAATGTCAGAGAAAAAGTTTTGAAATGCTGTGGCTACTTCTAAATCTGATTTAATTATATTATTATCGATATTAAGGCTATAATCACCATTTCGTCTACGAACCCTTCCCGTTTCACTGTTGATAATATTCCATGTACTTTTGATAACATTATTACTGTTTTTTATTTTTAGACTTATATAACGTGTCTTCGCCACCAAACAAATCTTTTTAAATAATTTTGAATAATTTTTAACATAGTTATTGAACTCTGTGGTGTTGACATATATTCGCTCATTATAAAGTTCATATAATCTTTTTCTACTTTAATGAATACCAACAGTTGCCCATTCACTGAAGGATGCGTTACCATGAACTGTAATCGTCTTGGGTATAAAAGTGGAATCAAACTCTTTACAGTAAGAATTAAAAAAAGTTTCATAAAGTTTATTTGGGTCATTGTTGTATGATAAAAAAGGTAGTTTACTAATAAGTTGATTTGAATAACTTAAGACACACTTGTTTAGTGAAACTAGGGGTCAATACTTTCAAGATTAATACTCATAAGTCAATATAATTATGTAAGTCGTTAAAAAATGGCTGCATTACTAATAAAACCATACCATAAAACAGGAGAAAACTAAAATAATCAAAACTCATCAATTTCGCCGTTATTCAAACCAGTATAAATGGCAGAAGAAAATCCTCTCAAAGCTTGGAAGAAAACTAATTAAGATTAAGAGAGTCTGTAATACATCAGCTAGTTCACAGAATTTTCGGACTTAATTACCTATTAGTACCTATCTATCTATCTTAAATGCAACATGCAACACAATTTGGCGTTGTAGAAGTTATTAATATGATCAATAATGGCAATGTGGTACGCAAACTGTTAGGATGAGCAAGTAGTTAGCGCAAAATAAGTTATTTAAGTAAAGGAAAAAATCGACTGACTTTCTAACCTGCGTCTTCTAGTTAGATACACCAGACGCTATGAAGAACTAATCCAACGCGAGTTCTATCCCCCAGGTGGAAATTCGGCTTCACATTTTTGAATTTACAACTTTGAGGTGACGTCAGTGTGAAAAGCAAGTTTGCTTCTCGACCGATATGACTTGCTTTACAGCTAGTTGGATTTCGTACGATGCTACCTTACAAAATAAGTTGGATGCCTGGACATATAATAGAGAAGCGGCGGCGTGTCCTATCCGCTAGACGACCTCATCCCGTCCCCATTGTATCACGACTGCCGCTCATCAAATATGCACTCCATAGCCTGAAAGAACGAATAGTGCGACTACCCTCTAACATGTGTATCATCATATATTATATATTGTAACGTAACATTTGTGAACTGATTATATACGGTAGAGTGGACAGACACGTTTATCTACATTATATTTGTATCAAGACATCATGAGCCCATTTCTGAAGCTAATACTGGAGCTGAATGGTGACCATTTTATAGAATGGTATATGCTTCATCAGCTATATAGCGATTTTCTAGTCTAAGTCCGGTTTCTGATCTAAAACTCATTTGATTGTTTGTGCTAAGTACTGAAATTTGTTGTTAATATATAGGGAATAAAATGAAATAATTTAATTTAAACCGATAACGAACAGCTTATAGATTCTATAAGCTGTCCATTCTATTAAACATTTCAAATAGGTAATATAATCGATCAACTATCGATAAATTTCGCACGAATGGCGCATTTTGTAAGTAACGAACCCGTAACGGTTTTTGACTTTATATGCTTTCTCACATCATTTTGTAAAACCTGTTTTCATTGTGTAATTGCTGTACCTGAACCGGTCAGGATCGATGCAGAAGGGGTTTATGGCCACCAAACCTGTTCGGATGTTTTGATGTCAAGATTTATGGGAGTTAATGGTAGAATAAAGTATTAAGTTGGAGCTGCCATGTTGTTATCTTGGCTACTAAGCTTACTGAATAAATCTTCCATATGTGAAATCCGTAGCTGATTCTCAACAATTTTGATTCATTCATACTTATATGAATCATTTTGATTCATCTGGAACATCTTTTTAGCCCTGTAGGTTAGCTGCTAAGGATAGCATTTATTCTAGCATTTATGAATACCAGCTTATAGCTTTTTCCAAACTGCTACGCCCAGCTACAGTTATAATTTGAGACTTGAAGAATTAAAATATTTTTTAAAGGTTTAAAGACCTTTTTTATCAATGATTGAATTTTTAAGGTAGGTAGGTCTATCTAGGTACACACAGGTCAGTTAGGTACCTAGTACCTACCTACCTATCTATCTTAGGTACTTTAAATTTAAGTATCTTTACATGTAGGTACCAAATGGCGCTGTTATCAATATCCTTAGGTAAACCTACGAATGAACATCAATAAAGGTAATTATGACATACGTAGGTACCTACCTAATACCTATGCTATGTTGGATTCTACGCCTAGGTAACCGGTATAGCACCTAGGTACCTGTTTAGTTTAGGATATTTAAATATTTGTTGGTAAGTACATGGGTAATTATAGGTATCTACCATACCTATCTACTTAGGTATGCATTCTTGGTTCAACCAACATAACCCATTTTGAACGTGAATTCGAGCCCAGCCCACGCTGTAGAAAACCATTTCGCTACGTGTGGTGTGGGAAGAAAAGGAAATCTTCTAAAGTTATCCAAATTATAACTTAACGCTTTCACTAATTGATTTACGTTATAGAATCGTTAACAATAAAACGCTTGTTTACTTTCAGAAAAATTTAATGAAGACGCTGGTCGTCTTGAAGTCGGTAAGTACCTAGAATTTGAAACGCTTTTTATGTAAAATACTGAAACAAGTTACCAATAAAAAACAACCCACTACAAAATATAAACTATATGAAAAAAATATTTAAAAAAACTGTTCCTAACAACAGAACAACATAATAGAAGAAGCTGCTGAAATTCTCGGTAGGTACTTACCCATGCTAAATTTTCATCCGGAAAAATTGGTGGGGTCTCTAGGTGTATCAGATTATGACGGCGTGTAATCACCACAGTGCATATTCCCAAGGTAAACAAAGATTACGTAAACGCAATCCCACGCACGCACGTCACCCGATCGATTTTCAAACTTTCGAATACGCCCACTTACATTTTAAATAATGAATATAGTTAAGCCTGTTCCGGCAGCTCTACATCACTACATCCACAACATCACTAACCAAAGTCTTTGTGCCCTTGAAATCGTACAGGTTATGTTATCGATAAAGCACAACACGCGCACTGACAGTTCGAACAAACAATCACAAGTTCGGAGCCGGTCTCTATGAAGTTCAATGAAATAGCGTAGAGTCTGAGTGGAGAATATGAATGTTTTTATTGGAATGTCTTGTCGATTACGTTTCACAAAAGATGCGATGTGTTTGCAAGGTTAGCGAACCAGTCGTCGTAAGGTAAGCCGGGGCGCGACAATGCGGCACTCGTCCCCGTGGTCAGGCGCCGACTGAGTGAGTGAGTGAGCCGCGAGGGCGCCGCGGAGTGCGACTCCGGCACTCCGAGGACGAAGCCCCGCGCTCCACCGCCGCCTGCCGAAAGTGCGCGCGCCTCTCCAACCAACAGCCTACCATAACATCCCAAATTATTTATTTTGATACATATTAGGACTAATACCATAAACAGTATTTTCTATTCGCACACCTATATTGTCAAGACTCAAGAGTGGGTTAAAACGATATCCTAACGGCGCGGCGCTACAAAAGGCAAGAACGACAAAATTTTAAGATAGAGTTCAAGAAACTTGCTTATTACCAATGCATTTGAATATACGTTGATAAAGTTGTGATTCGAAAAAAAAATTAATCAGCTCTACAATTAAGTAGAGTTTAATAATTCTGTTTCATTTAAAATTTTCACTTGTTTTCTTTATAATGAAAATATTGTATGTAGAGTTAAAGAATATTAAATAGCTAGTATAAGTTAATATTCCGGAAGTGATTACTGAAAATAATTACATTTGGTACATGTCAATGCACGCACGGGTATCTACACATCAAGCCATCTTTAGAGTTATAAGCTGACCTCGTATTGTATAGATTTTCCGTATTATGACAAATTTATACTGGTAGTCTTTAGACTTGATGCGTAGCCGTGCAAACTAAATCGCGTAAACTCTATATTCGATTCGATTCCAAATTCAATAATATCACATATTTACTTTACATTATTTAAAAATCATTTTCTCGTTACCAACATAGAATTATTAATAAATACAAAAGCAAACGTAGAGTAGAATTATGAAATATGAATTCTTCAGATATACATAATATACATATATGTAGATACTAACTACCCAATGTTTGCATCGCAGGCTCGAGGAGCGTATTAAATATATAATTAGCCTTAACAAAATGACAAGATACATACTGAATTTCGCTTTAATCTGTCGACTCTAGCTTATCGACACTACGCACTCTCGCATAATAATGATAATAAGATATATCACTTGTTAGGAAAATTCTTCAATACAAGAGACCGAGGGTGGCGAGAAGTCTCCGGAGCCTCAGCTCTGTCAGGGGCAGGTGATTGAGTCTTTATCGGCGCCGACGGGACCCGAGGGTGCAACCTGCGTCCATGTCACTCTCACTTCCCCAACCATTTATCATAAACAGAGTTTTCGAGAGTTAACTCAAGTACCTACAACGATAGCGAAGAAGCAGGGGACGTCACATTGTTTGTTACGAATTTACGATTATTTGTTAAATTTATGACAACCCTGAGTACTTAAACATTTAAGCAGAACAACTTAAGTGCAAAAAAAAACATCCACAGTCCGCAGCACAAGTAACAAAAACAATGGACAATTTTAAAAACAAAAAAGTGATTTCTATAGGTTCCCATAAAATTTAACGTTAGTGTTTTGTTGGAATTTGTTGTATCGAAAGAGGTCGTTGCTTAATGGCAGGTAAGGCAAGGTAAGAGGGAGTCAGGTAGCATCTGGCCGCAGCCGCAGGGTAGCCCAATAGCCCGAGTGTTCCGAGAACCGCGGCCAAGCACCGGCCACACCACGCCATCGCAACCACGGTCCACAAATCTTAGAATAATTAATATTTAGCGTCATCTAGGTTATTGAACACGCAATGATGTCATATGCATAGGAAAGAAATACGAAACGTTTTAATCGTGATGTTTAAACATGTTTATAATAATGCAAATCTGCTTTCCATCGTAACCATGTCAAGGTTAAAAATCTAGTACATACGTGAGATTTTTTTCAAAATAAACATTATACATCCGCTATACATTATATAATTTAAATATAAAAATGTACGCCATTCGCAGTAATTTGATACATACATTTTACTTTCCAACGCTTTTTTAAGCGCATATAACTTACATCGATGTTTAAAAAGCATTCTTAATAAATACATAAATATTATCCACGTGTCAGCCTCCAACAAAAGTATGTATTTTCATAAAATATATCCCTTGCCCTTTTAGGGCTGTGGAATAGGCCGCGATTGCGAATAAAAGAGCCGACGCTCCCTCAATCATCTGATCCCCTATATGTAGATAAATTTAAAATCGGAATCTTTTTCACAATCACTGATGTAAGTAAATTTTTTTTTTTCTACCAGTCCTGTATACACCGGAGTGTATTAGGCAGTGATATTAAACAATGAAAATTCACAATATTATGTATTAAAAAATTATCACTATCGGTTATACCTTTGCAGGTGTATACTGTATACAAATACAGGTAGAGCTAAAGCTAACGGCACAGCTCATCTGGTGGTCATTTCCTGTTCAGACACTGCCCAGACATCGTTTCTACCTACCTAAATATAGACTTAAAATTGCGGATCGATAGTATGCGCTCCGTGGGCATTGATGCATGTAATCATTAAAACATTGCTTACAATGTAAACCGAAAAGTATTATTTATTGTAATAATTAAACACATTCAAGAGTAATGGGAGAGAATGCGGGCCTCGTTTTTGTAAACATTGCAATGCAGATAAAACTCAGACTGTTTACATTCGCTCAACAGGAATAAGTTGTTCTAAACTGTTGTTGCATTGTGAGTGCACGGCTCTCATTCATCTTAAACCTTTTCAGATGCACGGTTTAATTCTCGCCAGACGAATGCAGCGGCGCGCCACCGGCTGCCGCCCGCCGCGCCGCCCCGCGCTGGGACACATAAAAACGTTCATTTGCATTGGTGCTCCCGCAGACCCGGTATTTATCCAATGTTACAATACCGTATAATAAGAGAACACCGTGAGCTTTGACGTCTGACGCAAACCCTTTTAGAAATCTGTTGAAAAAATTCGCAAGCACTCGTGGGACTGGTGCTAATTAGCCGATTATGTAGCCTACGTTACACCTGACGTCACTGAAACTGCTTATTACATTTATAGCTGAGTTAACGTACACATATATAATGTTTGATGCCGGAGCTAGCAATTAAATGGACGGTAAATTACTACCGGCTGCAATTAGGACATGACACGCTCCCAATGTTATGTTGTGCGGAGATATAATACATGCAAGCAGATCAACAGATTAGTGTGTATAGTAGTTACAACATTCAACATTGTATTGCATTCGGAGTTCGAGCACAATAAAGGCTGAAATGACTGTAAAACTTGTTTCGAAAGAATGAAATGATGTTTCAGAGTTTCACTACAACAAGGATTGACTGAAACGACTTATTTACAGGTTGATTCGTTACTAAACTAATATAACATACCATCACGACTGGATTCCGAAAGGTAAGGTAGAGGTGTCTGGTGTACACACGGCTACAGGTCAATCTATGCAAATCCAGTTTAAGCTGATCTCGCATTAAGCTTTAAGCATAAGGCTTTCCATTCAATAAGAGGCAAGTATAAACTGTTTTGTATAGCTTGATGTGTAGTTGGGGGCGAGCGTATTGCCATTAACCGGGCATAAATCCAAACTCTGAGCTGCGTCTGAGAATTTCATATATATTAATAAACCCAATACTTAACACTGCTCAACCTAGGAAACGAATCAGGGACCTCTAGCGTAATAGTTAACCATAGGACAACTAGACTAATGAAACAGTAAAGTAAACAGTTATTATCCTCCTTTTGAAATGACTAACTATTTTATTAAAATAGAAATTCTGTAGTACGGTTTGGACGACTGTGGTCGATGCATTTGCCGCATTCCATCACAGCCACGCTGAAGCATTTATTGTTCCATAACACAAGCCCTAGCAGTCTAGCAGTCATCGTTATTTGCAGACATTCGGTGCCGCCCCCTGGTCCCCTTACCCACCGTAACCAAGGTAACATAACAAACAGTAATAACAACTTATCTTCATCGCCTGTTTCATTTCCGTGTCCAACTTATCGCCGCATTTCAGACGTTGACCCTCTTTATGTTATAAATGTAGGTACATACACAAGCATAAACTTCGAACTGAAATATGTGTAAATTAAAACACTCAAAGAACTTCTAAGGCTGTTTTTTTGGATTTTCTAAATTATTTATAATGATTCTGATGGTTATGAAATTATCATCATCCGCATACGATACCATACATATTTTTTACTACTGATACTACTTAACACCTCCCCCAATCCTGCCATCCATAGGTTTTAAGTAAGTATTACTAAAAATAACAACTTTATAAATTCAATGTGTCGTCCGCCTTTCCTACATTACTAATACCCCAGTTAATTTTTTTAAATATACTATATCCTTATTTCAATTACATAGTGAATGTACCTACTCATTCAATCAAAACCTCAAATGGGGCTGAAGCAATAAACTGAAACATAGTCCCCCTGTCAATCTCTACAAAATCGGATAAAATAAGAAATATAGCTTTCTGCTGTAGTGTAGCGAACGTTACGTGACATCATTGTCGGGTCCTATCTTCCTATATCGTTGTAGTTATAGTTGGGGAGATCGCCTCAAGTGCCGCCCGTGATTTAGTGGCCATTTTTCATGTGAATTGCACGTGGACCAACCAAACCAACCTGAGCGGCGCGCTGCCCTCTCGCACCGCAATCAATTCAACTGTTTTTATTGCGCACTCCAACCGATACATAGAAACCTAGATTTGTTGAGGTTTTTCCTATATGGACACGTGATTGGTGCGGTGGTGCTATGCAATATTCTGGATTACGTTAAAACATCAAATTATTTTCGGCAACTAAAACACAAAACACCTTTCATATACACATTTGTATTAAAGTTATATTTCAAAGGTCAAACGTCCTGCATGAAAAGGACCCGAGTAATAGGTATGTTTTATTAAAAAACTAATGTGTTACCACAATATGTATAACATACAAAAAAAGAAACAAACATGGTTTTCGCATATCTACTTTTATTTTCGATGCCCAAAATTCTGAAAAGGGATCCGACTGAATAATGAACAACTTTGAAAGGGAATTGTGGAAAAAATGCACGGCGGATTTCATTTTGGCAAGGGAAATGAAAAAATTGCGCCTGTTTCTGGAACGGGCCGGGATGGGCCGGGCCAGGATGGTACCGTAATGGCGGACCTAAATGCCAATTATATCAATTAAATACGATTGCGGTGAGCGTGGTCCTCTCTGATGCTTTTTTGTGGACTTAATACAATATATTTTTAGTATCCATTTGTAGACACGAAAAAGGTTTTCGGTCTGCGGCGATATCTGCGGGAACAAAACACCGCTAATGGTTGGATCATTGTTAAAAAATTAAATACTTATATGAATAAATTAGGCTGCAATTTAAAAATGGGGCTATTTATTTTATAACTCTACGTAGGTACCTACTACATAACAAAGGTTTGCTCTCGTGAATATCAAATGAGCAAAATTTGGCCACCACTTTTGCTTTATTTCGCCTAGGAATAAACGTAGCCCTACTTCATGTTGAGTATACCACGAATTTCAAAAGAGTTATGCATTAATTTATCTAGTTTTCGACAATGATTAGAGTGTGACCTCTCCACCCGAGGGACGTGTTTTACGCAAGAAAGCAGCGTTCTTTTGTCATACAAAACTGCGAATTTCAAGTTCTATAAACCTTACTTCCTTCATTATGGGTTTTTTTTCCTTTACACTACTTGAACTTAGTAATGTCATATTGAATCGAATGAATCAAAAAAATTGCCAACGACCTATTCTCAGACCTACCAAATATTACAAAAAATTTCATAAACGTGGTCCAGCCGTTTCGATAACAAATACTTCGGTTCGATAACAAACACTGTGACACGAGATTTTATATATGAAGTTAATACAGCAAAGGGGTACGTCATAGCTGAAATTTTCAGTTTTTTTTTACTGCAGAAAGAACTAAAGCGGTCAAAATTATTTTGCTGAGAAACATAAATCCCTTTAAATGACTTTATTATTTAAAAACCGCAATAAAATCTTTGAAATAATTAAAAATAGTAGAATGGTATAATTATAACGTTTCCTTGATGACTTCAATGAAAAGAACTGTGAGTTAGTTAAATGGTGGGCGACATTGTGAAGGGTCGACTAAAGTATTTAATTACGGGGAGATCCTCGACTGAGCCTCGCTTGTTTCGGTACAATCTAACCTGTAAGTAGGTCACTAGGATCCATTATTATTTACTTACTAACAGCATTATTGAATTATTTATATAATGTGTGTGTGTGTGAATATAATATGTTCTTATATGTATGTATCTACAATATGCTTGCTCTTTGAAGCATGGCACGTAATAACCATGAGTTTTTGAAACTTGGGCGGATATCTTTGTGCACATGACAAAGCTGAAATATGGACTATTTAGATTAACGTATCTACTTCATATGAAGACTAAAAGGAAATGTAATGAATTAATTGTAGATTAATTCAAACTTTCGTTCCTTAGATAAACATTTCTGCCTGGGCAAATTCACCTTTAATTCAATATTTACTTTCCGTATATAAGTAATACATTTGATTTCATAAAATAAATATGCAAATATTGCAATATATAAGACAGCTTTGGCTTGTGCTCAAGCGGCCGCAAACTGTCGCTACACGCTGAACCGAACTTCACTAAACTGATTTTCATCATTAAGGAGACTGCACCACACCAGCGGGATGCCAACCGTACTCCCCGACTTAAGTTATACATAACACAGATATACGACTTTTATACATCCTCACTAAAAAGTGTTATTCACTCATTTTAACCTAAACGATTTAGTTAGTTAAAAATATATTTGGTACACAAAATCCGTTTGAAAAATTGGAAATAGTAATCAATAGATTTGTCATTTTTCATTTGTCTTTGGACACTTACTTTATATTTTTATGATTATTAGGCTTATCACTACATAGTATCAAACAAAGAGCTTCCCACTGTCTGTCTGTCCCTATGTATGCTTAGATCTTTTAAACTACTCAACGGATTTTGATGCGGTTGTTAATAGATAGAGTGATTCAAGAAGAAGCTTTATATGTATTAACAATAACGAAAAGACGCGGGCGAAGCCGTGGGCGGAAAGCTAGTTTTAAATAAAATCATCAGTAAACTAAGTTTCGAAATCGTCGCAGAAAACAAAATAAATTAAAGATGTTTGTGTGTGGCGATTGAAACCCATCCTCTTGTATAGATATTCAATATGTGCGTACCCTATGTTTCAGCAGTACTCCAACTATAAGTATAAGGAAATTACTTAAGAATAAGATTAAAGTCTGAAGAGAGTTATTTATTATGTCTCATTCTACTCTATTCACATTTTTTTCGGATTCAAAATACTGTGTACCTAGTTGACTGATGTTAAGAATCCCACCCGCGCTCGTTACTTACTGAATACAACGTAATTGAGATGTCTTTCATCCAAGCTTCTTCATCAAATTACAACCCATTCGTTGACCGCTGCCTTGGTAAATAAAGGCATGAGGATCTAAATTGTCGGAAACATACGAGTAAGGAAGACACTAAGGATTTCAAGAGTCCACCCCTTTTTCTTTAAATTTGTCGGTCTCTAAAGCTGTATTATTCAAGAGAAAATCTCATTTTGTGAGTAAAAAAGAGGAATTATGAACATGTCAGTTCTTTAATCTCAAAAGCTCATCTAAACCAAATGTACGCAATAAATATAAATATAACCTAAATCTACCACAAATAAATAATATTATCTACTATAAAAGCACCTACATCACAGCAATACGAGTGTTCAATCACTTACCAGTAGAAATTAAAGAACTGGACGGTAAATCGTTTAAAAATGCTTTAAAAAAAAATCTAACTTAAAATTTGTTTTATAATTTGAACGAATACTTTGTGAATAAATAAGAACATTAATATATATATTAGTTATTATTATAATTGCTACACCCGATTAGGTAGGCTGTTGAGACTTATTATATTTCGTATAACGCCGTTGTTTGTACTCAGTTTGAGCAATAAATGTCTTTGACTTTGTCACTCCCAGTGTTGTTTTCTACGAACAAACTAACATTCGTAGTATGCTACACATTTTAAACGAATCCCAGAACTAAAGCATTAGTAAAAATCGTACGACATCCTAATCTGCTGTTTACCTTTAAGCTGCTGCATATACCCGTCTTATCGCAAAGCAGATGTGGCATGTGATTTTAAGATGTATATCTTTTGAAGTTCCTATTGTACTAGTTAAGGTATATGTCATGTAATTTAAGAGTTCCTCGAGCACAACTACTTTAAAGGGTTGTAAATAAAAATGAGCCGACAAGATTACACATGAAATTGCAAAAGCAGAACAATAGTCGCATATTCAGCAAGACGACGACGTAGCACATTTCATGAGGCATGCGCCCGCCAGCCGTATAGTGTCCGAAAAGAAAAATGTGGGGCGGGGGACCCGGAATAGTGCGCGGGGTCGACGACCTCGTGGGCGGGAGCCGACCGTCTGCACAACCTTCAGCGCCTTCAGCATTCTTACATTATTAACGAGATCTATGATAACTAATGGTATATTTTGGCTATAATATCACCATGAGGGAGTTCAAATTGCGAAAGGAGGGTCGTCCTGGTATAAACGGCATGGAACTTTATTTTTAACTTTCCCGGAATTGTTCAGATATGAATGAACCATAAATCGGTCCCTGAAGACTTCTTACCGGCTGCTATCTTTTATTCAGATGGACAGGCGCCGCCGCACCTATGACAAATGATGAACAGCTGGGTGAAAGAAAAGTAAGGAGTAGATCCTATGTTGTAATGGATCAGCAGTGACAAATGTTACTTGTTTGTTTTTAAGAGAAAGTTTTTGCTTTGATGCTCACAGTTAATGTATTGTATTAAAGTAACATGCCGTAGGTATTAACTCTAAAAACATTTAGAGGCGAAGCGTAGCGAATGCTTTATTAACACAATTATTTTAGGTTAGTTTCGAACAATCTCCAAAGACTAATACAAAGAGGTTTTGGGTATGTACTATTTGTTGTAATGAAAATTGTGGAACCGAAACTTAGATATTTAGAAATACCTGAATTGAATTTGCTGTTATTAATTGAGTTACTAATAAATTACTTAGACTGATAATTGTTTAATTAAGTAAATCTATAAATTTGATACAGGGTTATTCGAAAAGGGCCAAACCAAAAGGAAATAGGTACTGTTTAGCTTAAAAAAAACGTCTCATTATGCAAATTTAACGAATAATAATAAGTTTAGCAAGAATATTTAATAATGTTAGAACTGCAGGTTTCGTGTTGCTCTTATCTTTATTCTTCCCGTATAATCCTGCATGTTTACATGATTTGTGTCAACAAGTAATTGTATCAATTGTCTACGTTTATTTTGATCAACAGGCTCTGCTCCCATCCGTAACCCATACTGTGAAACATTGTTTTTTGTTATAGTAAAAAATGTGTAACCTCCTGATAGTTGAAATACCGTGAAGTGACCGATGTCAGATTAGATCGCCTAAATGCAATGAGCAATGCAAATAACCTACCTCTTCATTATCAAGGAACCCCAATGTAACAATATGATCATTCATATTCAGTTTGCATTACTTTGTTTACACGACCCATACTTAAAAACGAAATCTTCCAATCTTTAGGTAAAAACTACCGTAATAAATCATTCTTGAAGCGAGCAGAAAACCCGCCACATACACTGCAACGCTCGTAAAAAGTAGAGAAGCTTGTCAGCTGTAGGTACGAGCAACTTTGTTCAAGACAGGTTAGACTGTTATCGTATTATCTTGACACGATACAAACACTATATTCATAGTTTTATTTGACGAGTGCCCGTGTACGTGTTGGGGATAGGGAATCCCATGAATTTTATCGTTGCCATGTAAACAAACCGACAATAAATTGATTGACATGTGCACAAGAGACCAATGCCCCTCACGGCAATTCACACACGACACCACGGACGGATAACCGATGTAACGGGGAACTAGCACCTCTACAAGTTGGTTTTGTCATATAAATATCATAAAATTTAGTTTTATTCGTTTTATAATTCATTTTAAATAAAAATGTTGATTCGTTGAGGTTTTTTGATATAATTATGATGAGTAATTTTAAGGTACGCATGGCTACAAATCCAGTATACTCAATACTCAATACTCAATATATTTATTGCACTCCACAATGTTAACAGGTGTTACACAGTAATTTAGTAGGTATCAATCATGGACCCTGTCGGGCACGGCAATTTAGGAGAGAGGAGGAAGGCATTCTATTTTTATATTTGTTATACCTACTACTTTTTTTAGTTTTTTAATTTTTTTTATTTTTTATTTATGTTCTTAATTATTATTTTTTTATAGTTATTGTTTTGTATATACTATTTATATACCGTTTATTTTATTAGCATATTGTATCAATATACCTAGTAAGATTTATATAATTATGTATTTATTATTATATATTTAAACATATTTATAAAGTTATTTATTTGTATAGTTTGTTTTGGATTTGGATTAGTTGGTTTTGAATATATTGTTGTTGTTAGACTTAAATGAAAGTCTTCTTTGTTACTGAAGCTAATTTTATTTGTCATGGTTTTTATTTAGGTATTCGCTTATGTCGTAGTAACTCTTTTTTAATAGCATTTCCTTTAATTTCTTTATAAATATACTATCTTTTTGTTCATTTTTAATTATTTGTGGTAGATTATTATATATTTTTATTGACATAACGAATGGACTGGTTGAATGCATTTTTAGCCGAGAGTTTGGTAAGTTTAGTCTGTCTTTATGTCTTAATGAGTATGGTAGATGTTTGTCTTCTTGTGTAGTGTAAAACTCGTTGTGTTTTCTTACAAATTTGCATGATTCTAGGATATATATATAAGGTAGAGTTAAGATGTTTAGGCGTTGGAAGTGGGGTTTGCAGCTATCTGTATCTTCTATATTAACGAGAATACGCATGAGTTTTTTTTGTAAGGTAAAAAGAGAAGGTGCGTCTGTACTATTCCCCCACAGTATTACGCCGTAGCTTAGCCACGAATAGGCATAGGCATAATATGTGACAAGTGCAGTTTCTAAATTAGTTGCCTTTTTGACTTCCCGGAGGGCATACGAAAATTGTGAAAGTTTTGACTTAATTTTTTTAACGTGTGATTTCCAATTTATGTTCTTATCTATATTTAATCCAAGTAGCGTAAAATCTTTAACTATTTCTAATTTATTGTTATTGAATATGAAATTTAATTCCAAAGAGGTCTTTTGATATGGGTGGAAGGTTATTAATTTAGTTTTTGTATAATTAATTTCTAGGTTGTGTTGGTTCATCCAGGTAAGTGTATTATTAAGTAGAGTAGTTAGTTTATTATTTTTATTTATATTATTTTTGCACGAGATTAAAAGGGAGATATCGTCGGCGAACAAAACACAAGGACCCTGTATATGTTTAGGTAAATCATTGATGTAGATGAGAAACAAGAGACAGCCAATAACACTACCTTGTGGGATTGAGGCATTTATGACTTCTGAGTCTGAGCGAAAGTTTTTTATTTCTTTTGTGCTTTGATTGAAAAATTCAATTTCTACTTGATGCTCTCTATTTTTTAAGTATGACGTAAACCATTCGTGTGCTTTGCCACGAATCCCTATTCCGTGTAATTTATTTAGTAGAATATTAAACTGAACTTTATCGTAAGCTTTAGTCATGTCTAATAAAACACCTATTGCATATTGTTTGTTATTAATAATATTTAGAGCCTCCTGTATATATTTATAGACAGCTAGGGTCGTGGATCGGCTTTTACGAAATCCGTTTTGGGATTCATTAAATACATTGTATTTTTCACAGAAAGAATAAACACGGTTACACATGGCTTTTTCGAAGATCTTTGAGGCTGTAGGTAGAAGGGCTATGGGGCGGTAGTTGTTGGGATCTGTTCTTGTATTTTTTTTGTATATAGGTTTAATAATTGCTTTTTTTAGTAGGTCAGGGAACACTCCTTCTTCAAAAGACTGGTTAATTAGTAGATAGAATGGTAGGGTTAGTTCTTCTGCACACTGTTTAATCAAGAGAGGTGGAAGCTCATCAATACCGTGGCTTTTTTTGCTTTTTAAGCTTTTTAGTAGCTTATTTACTTCCCAAGCATCAATGGGGCTTAGAAACATAGTGTTTTCCGTCGGTGACAGTACAGGAGTAACGTTCGGGTTAACGCTTGAGCTTTGTGAGGGACTGGTCTGTCCGATGGACGCAAAAAACTTGTTAAAAATGTTGGCTACTTGTATAGGTTCAGATGACGTAATATTGTTTATTTTTAGCTCTATATTATGTTTTTCACTTTTTATTTTCTTATTTGTTTGTTCATTAATTACACTCCACATGGTTTTAACTTTATTATTCGATTTTTTTATTTTATTTATGTAGTGTAGTTTTTTTGAAGCAGTAACAGATTTTTTTAATATTTTTTTTAATATTAGTATTTTTTAGTATCGACTGACCTGGCACTGTAGATATATGGTTTCCGCACAATGCGAGGCAAGCCTATTCTGGATCTGTATAGCTTGATGTGTAGCCGTGTGTATTTACTTACATAATTAATACCAGACAGGTTAAACCAATACCTTTAATACTGAGATATAATAAATTACAGTAATGTAACGTAAAAAAGAAGGGAAAATTGGTAACATTGTTATAGACTAGCGTATCTTTCGTTCATACCGACGCGGCGCGCCCCTCACGCGAGATGTATGCGAATCACGCGCGAATTTTCCATATAAAGTCAACATTTTTCATCAGAAGACGTTCACTCGACGCCCTGTCTCCCCTCCCCCTTAGCCGCGCTTCAACGCTTTCCAATTACATTTAACAAGAAAATTGCAAATTAATTGCATCACATATTTTTGCGTAGGTACAAATATTCGAAGATTAAAATCTATTTACACAGGTTATTTAGCTATATTTTATCGATGATTTCTATATTTTAAAATATATAACTAAATTAATATTATAAAGTAAAGCTATGTACTTATAAAGTATAAATCCTATTTATTTATCAATAACATTTCATGAATTAAACACAATTTAACCCAATCTTAACCCGAAATCATTCCATGAAACCTACTGTTGTCCTGTTGTACTGTTTGACAATGTAGACAACCCTAATCTTTGCTATAGGATAATATCCCATCGGAAATCTTTTGATACCTAAGTATTAGGCAAGATCCCCTAGAGCCTTCGTTACCTCGAAATACGCAAAGAGAAACAGAGAGTAGGCAAGTAAACAATGTCAATATTTTAGTAGCTATCATGATACTGTTCCGTAGGCGTTAGCAGGGAATTGACACCTGCAAACCCCTAGGTGTGTGCAGAAAAACAACATAATACGTAAGATTCAACATTTAATCTGAACAACATATATTTATAAGCTGTAGAAGGATATTAACGTGAAAACCTTGATAACCGTAAGTATGTACTTACGAGTTTTTTCATGGTTTTTATTTGGATGATGAAAAGCGTTAGGAACCCGCGCCAACAGAACGTTTGATATAATACAAGCAAACCTGTAACCGAGTTCTATAAAAGTTGCTCTGCTAACTTCCTTTCCATACTTTTTATTCGTACGTTAACATGAAATTGAAATGAAAAACGAGGTAAAGCAAGTGGCGTAAGTACCTACTTAGTTTGGCAAATGTTTTCAACATAGCAAAGTAAGTATGAGAATATTGTACGCAGTAACTGAAACAATGAATTATAAAATTTAACAGTGAATGGAATTAAATTAAACAAGCTAACTTCCAAAAGTTGCTTAATTACACTGTTCGAAATCAATTGACGCCTGACCTAAATCTGCATCTGAATAAGAGCCCGGTTTAAGTTTTCCGACAAGTTGAACACAATCGCAGCTCAATCTTAATAATTCCAATCTCTCAGTTTGAATGCAAACAGAGCTGCACTGAGTATAAGGATTAGAGTGGTGATTTGAACAAACTTTCCGCATTTGGCACAAGAACTGGGCTCGATGATACTAGAGCCCTGCAAACTGATAGGATCTTCAGCACTGAAGCGGCACAACAGAAGTAATCAACTGTTATTGTACGCCGACCCTCTGCGGTTCATTGGATGAAATTGAATTTGGATAAAGCATATTTTCCAAATAGACTGTATCGTAAAATGTTGCTAAAACTAGGTTTTATAAACTGTTCCGTGGCAAATATTACAATTACTTGGTATACGACCGAAAGTTACAAATGATGATAGGTTTATTTCGAAATGTTCAAAAATATTTTGTCTCGGTATCTATTCCGCAATCAATAGAATGTTCCCTTGCTTGAAATGACACAATCTTGAAGAGGCAATAATGCATTCCGACCCTGATCTATCTCATCCGACTCATAAAACTTTCGAAGTGGAGAGGACGATCCGGCTTTACCCAAGTTTCGCTAAGAATAGAACGACGCTCTAGTTTCATCATACTTACTATGATCAGTTTCTACTCTACTCAACCGAGGAGGATAACACACCGAGCTAAGAAAGAAATGGTTTTACCTACACCACAATCAAATCATTAATAACGGACTAGTGAGTAGTGGTGGCTAGGACATATTTGGTCTATTTCTTTTATTTGGATAAGTATTAAAAAAATATGACAATACGAAACTTTGTATAGGTACCTAATTTAGGAAATTCATGTCATAAGGTGTTTGTGATGTAAAAATTTTGATACGAGAGTAAGTATATTATTTATGGAAATATATATATAAAATATTATGTAGGCTGGCCTACGAATAAATTATAAGAGGTTGGTAAAGTTTCATTGAACTGATTTCTTTGTACCAGATAATTTATTTAGTTTGGAATGCATTAGGATATTTTAACATAACATAACATACCATCACGCCTGTATTCCCCGAAGGGTTAGGCAGAGGTGTAACAATGTACACCCACATCTCGCCGGTATGTTTAGGTCCCATGTAATAGGGGGCGAGCCTATTGCCATTAACCGGGCACAAATCCAGACTCCGAGCTGCTACTGGGAATTTCATAGAAAAACCCAATAACACTTTGCTCGACCCGGGGATCGAACCCAGGACCCCTAGCGTAGCAGTCGCTCTTAGGACCACTAGACTAATGAGGCAGTCTAGGTAGTAGGATATTTTACATCCTATTATATTTTGAAAATCTGATTTCATTTTGATTCAGCAAGACTGCGTCCTGAATTTAATTCCACGTAAATTAATATAAACAATAGTGAGTCCTTTCACGGCTTTTCAATTCAATGAATAAAATCCTTCACTCTTTCCGACTTCGTCCATCTCGTTAACCTTATTACTGAGTGTGAGTTCTGCATACTGTGTGCAGCCTGCAGCAGTATACAATTGCATAAATTCTTCCATGACCTACATTAAAAAAAATATGGAGTTGCAATTCGAAGAGCTTCAATTAGTAACGTAGGAATAAAATAACTTCGTTTTCTGAAAAATAAATATAAGCCTAATAAATGTAGGTAATGCATCGTAAAGCTGTTATTAAACCAATGCTGAAATATCATCATCATCATCATCATCAACCCATTACATTGTCCCATTGCTGGGCACGGGTCTCCTATCAGAATGAGAGGGATTAGGCTTTAGTCCGCCATGCTAGCCTACTGCGGGTTGGCAGACTTCACATGCCGTCAATAAAATTTCTCAGGCATGCAGGTTTCCTCACGATGTTTTCCTTCACCGTTTAAGCGCGTGATAATTTATTATTAATACGCACATAACTTCGAAAAGTTAGAGGTGCGTGCCTTGGATTCGAACTCGAGACCTTTGACTTGGCAGTCCAATGGTCATGGTAACGGCTGAAATATACATTAACCATTTTTAATCTAGCCGAAAGTATTATTTAATACATCTTATGAATTATTGACAAACTGAATCGCACGAAATCCTCTTTGAACTGACTCAAAGAGGTTTTGATAGACAGTTTTAAGAGAAACAGAACAGAGGTTGGACATCTTCCGACCTATACCTACGGTAAATCTCCATTTGCTAAAACCAGAAGCTCTCGATAGTACGCGATTAGATATAATTATACCTAATTATTCTAAAGAGGCAATTATCTTGAAGGTTACCCGCGACCGTGAACGACCTCTTCTATCGGCCATTTCCATTTGGCAAACGATGCACTAAACACCCTGTATAATAAAGAATGATAGTCATATCATTTAAAATTTCATTATCATAAAAGGTTTTCTTACTCCTTTTAACTACACCTGTACCTAGTGATGCAGGTATACCTACCTACTCATTAATGTCTTATCTTAATCAAATAACAGTAAAATCGGTGTTAATCATTTGTTTTCGACTTTCTACCTGCAAGCTATAAATATTTAGTGTCGTATAAAATAAGTCAATGAGTCAGTTCCGTCAATAATTTCGCTCCTTGTCTCTCTCTCTCTCTCCTCGTGAAGGTAGGTAATGAAAATGAAGATTTATAGGAGTATGAGAAATTTTGACACCTGCTTTCGGTGTAGCGGAGCAGTCGATGAAATGAATAAAGTATTATTATGTGCAGTGAGAAAAAGCTTTTTATAAGTTTACGGAGGTTTAATACATACTAATTAAAATAAATGCACAAAACATGCACATAAGTACAAAATTGTATTCGTAAAATAGTTTTTCGAGATAAAACCAGTGAGTATTTCATCAAATAATTACCATCTGTTTAACCTTCACCAATAGACCAACCTCCTGATTATAATTAGGGAAATCGTTATAAAAAGTAAAACAACGAAAACTTTTAATTTATTCTTAACAATTTATATTCTTCACAGATTTGTTTGCGAATACCAATTAAAAGTTTTTTTGTGGAAATACAACTCTACACAATGAGTGGAAGCACAAAAACAAAAATTATATCATCCTATATTAAAGCCAGATGTTTACAAAATCAACAAAAATATTCTAAGAAAGAGCTTTCGAAGGATATGCTGGCAAGAAGTAAGTAAGTATGTATAATACATACAATAATGTGTTAGTATTTTTATGTATTGTTGAAATGGAGAACAATACATAAAACATTAAATTGTCGGGTAAAAAGTTTTGCACAAAATCAGTCCGGAACGAAAGAAAAAACTGCTTAAGTTGATACACAAACTTTCCCCTCTCAAATATCCTGAAAAGAAAATTCGCAGAAAAGCAAATGAAAGGAATGTAGATGTTTATAATATGTTTTGTCGATCTATCACCAGAGACGAGTTTGCGTGTAGCTACTAGGTATAATTCGAGGTACTGTATGTATACCTCTACCCAATTGTATATAGGGCTGTTCGTTAGGGCACCGTGATCGATCACGACTGCAGAGAGCGAAATTTCATCATAGCCTCCGCCAACGTTTGTATAACTTTCAATTCAGCAAAAGAAAAAACCGGTCAAGTGCGAGTTTGAAAATTGTACGTATAAGTATACCGGAATAAAACTAATCATGGAAGTAAAAATTTTGTTGCCTACACGCCTAAATTTATTGGTTTAATTTTTACGAAAGACGATATTCTCTTTCGTAAAAATTAAACCAATAAATTCAAAGAGTTCACTTTTGGTATTATAGAAAAATATAATCTTTATTAATATATTTATAAATGAACACAACATACCATCACGCTTGTATTCCCTGTAGGTTATGAGGGTGATATTTATTATGGAATCGAATCCTAAGAATAATGTTCTTTTGCTAAAAAATATTTTCTAGTTAAGATGAGGTGAGTTGAGGGAGTGAGGTCTGTCCTCTGTGAAAATTTACTGGCGGGTCCCACGGGTTCACCCGAATAAACGCCGCCAATAAATATGTAACTCCATAGCGATATAATATTCTCTCCTACTCTAAATAATCTTTACAATTGTATTGACAAATTGTCGTTCCATTTGCGACATCTGCTATGGAAATTCAAATATTGATTAAATACAATATTGTCTCGGTTTCTGCGAGTATTTTCACAAGTTATTCTTGCTCTTCTTCAATCAACTGTAATTAACTTTAGCTAGTTTTGATAAATTGATTTCAATATATTAACAGGAGCATTAAACAGTGATCAGTCATCGTTAGCTGTCGATCGGCAATGTCCGGAACTTAGCTCCGATTAGATTGTCTTCCGGACTTTCAACTAACAAGTAGTTGGTTGCAAACTGTCTGAACTGCCGTCGTCACTGAATGGATGCTCCGCGTATTAATATCCTGTTTTAATAGCGACGCTCGTCACAATATCTGAAAGGCCTCGTACCTGAACGAGCATTTCTATTTACATAATGAATAAGAGTTACGAATCATTCAAATGTAAGTTAATTCATCTACGTATTTATCGATGTGTGAAAGTCCTCGAATCAATGTGTTTCCATACCAATTATGAAATTATTCTTATGTAGATTGATTCTATAGTGTGGCTACGTCCATAAATGAACAGAAAAGGCACTTTCCAATTAAAAACTTAAGTGTTCACCTTCTATGATGGCAACATTTTACCTACAAAGCTTATCGCAGAATTTTACCAACTTGTTTATGATATTTCATTAATATAGAAGTAAATCAAAAAGATCACATTATAAACGTTAATAAAATGATCTTATATTTGGTTATATAGCTAACTCAAATTGGGTACTTAATTTTCATTCTTTAACACGATTTAATGTTCATCACGGTTTATGAGTCGAATGACGGCGGTGTTAAAAACGAATATATCTACAAACGTTTTTAATAGCGTCGTAATTTATGTTAGCTTAGGCTTTCATTTCATGAACCCTTACATTTGTTTCGGGGACGACGTGCGCCATCGAGGCGCGCAAATATCCATCTCAGAAGTAATTGGGAAGCTCGCTACAGTAAGGCTGAGGGTGACACGGCACGATTTGGCGGCATACAGATGTGTCTACATTCCCATAACCATGTCAAGAGCCTACGTTTCTTTTTTGCAATTTGACTAAATCTGTGTAAACCATCAGTTACCGGTTTACGCGTTTACGTGCAAGAAACTTGATTCAATCTTTATTTAAGAAACAGTCGTCGATTCGTAATCTAAGCAGTTGACTTATGACTTATATAGTTACTTTACTTTTTATCAATTATTTCCCATGGTAAAGTAGGACAGAAAAAGGTATAAAACTTATGATTTGTTTTTTTTTTTTTATAACTCGGCAAACGAGCAGGCAGTCATCGCCGTCCATGGACATCTGCAAAACCAGAGGAGTTGCAAACGCGTTGCCGAGCCTATTTAAGGAAAAGGGAGGGGAAGGAGAAAAGGAGAAGGACGGGGACTGAGGGAGAAATTAGCCTCCGGCACTAGGCCCGCTTTTGTTCTTAATATATATAAATAGCATAAGCCAAATTGGGTTAAAAGGAGACATTTCTCTTTACGCAGACGATACAACTGTGTTTTACTTTGGTCATTCTATTGACGCTATGTTTATGCCTATTATCCAAAGCGACCTAAATATTCTAAATACCTGGTTTCAATCCAATTTGCTTACAATTAATATCACCAAAACAAGCTTTGTTATCTTTGCTCCAAAAAACAAAAAGATAAATGATAACATACAATTAAAAATCAATGACAAATTAATATAAAAAAAAAACAAATGAGAAATACCTTAGTATTATTTTAGATAATCACTTAAGTTGGAAACCACACATAGAAAAACTTACATCTAAGTTGACATCACAAGTGGGCGTTCTTCATCAATTAGGAAAATGTATCCCTCGAAAAGTCCGATACATTATATATAATTCGTTAGTAAAACCGCATATAGATTATTTAATTGAAATTTGGGATACCGCAGCTAAATTAATAAAAATATTATTTAACTATCAATTAAGAACAGCCACGAAAAAAATATACGAAGACACTAAAATAATGAATGTCGCTCAAACCTATAGGTATTACACGTGCTTATTAATTCGTAAAACTTTAAACACAGAAATTCATACAGATTTAACTTTCACTAAGAAAAGCCATGTCCAAAAAATTAAATTGAGAAATGCAAATTATTTAGTCACCCGGCCACCTAGAACACACTACGGTAAAGAGAACATTGAATATGAGGGCATTAAAATATACAACAAATTACCTGCTGATGTTAAAGATGCTAAAACTATACTCAGCTTTAAAAAACGGCTAAGAACCTATATACAGGAAATAATTGATTGAATCAAACCTTACGTAACACTCACTAAATAAAAAGAAAATACATACAAGACAGTGATAGCCTAGTGATATGACCATTGGACTGCCAAGTCAAAGGTCTCGAGTTCGAATCCAAGGCACGCACCTCTGACTTTTCGAAGTCATGTGCGTATTAATAATTAATTATCACGCGCTTAAACGGTGAAGGAAAACATCGTGAGGAAACCTGCATGCCTGAGAGATTTTCTTGACGGCGTGTGAAGTCTGCCAACCCGCAGTAGGCTAGCGTGGCGGACTATAGCCTAATCCCTCTCGTACTGAGAGGAGACCCGTGCCCAGCAGTGGGACACAAAAAAAAACGCACAATATAACGGGTTTAAGACTTTATTTTCCCAAAAAGAAATACATTTCACTTATATGAGAAAACAACATTTTTAAATAATCCCTGACGTCGCCTCAAGACGTAGAAGGTGGAAGAGAAATTCGACATCGCAGGCAGTGGTCTCGGTAGCTTAGTTGGCAAAGCGTCTGGTGTACTTAACCAGAGAGACGTAGGTTCAAACCCTGCCTGAGATCGAATTTTTCTTTCACTAAAAATTTTCTTTAATTAGAAAATTCATTTCTTTGTGAAAATTTTTAAATAAGTTAAGTTAGGGCGACGAGACAGTTCATGTCGAAATTATAGAAAGAAAAGGTTTTACTATTCTAAATCCTCAAAAATGTGCTTTTTAAAGCTTTTTTAAAGGTATATATGGACTTTTGGTCTTTTACATGTTTAGGCAATGTATTGTAAAGCTTTGCTCCTTCATACAGTATAGTACTTTTCCCGTAGTTTGTACGAGGGGCCCGAAGGGCTATATTATTTGCTTGTCTAGTTCTGTACCTTTTTTGAGTGCATGATTTTTTGGAAAAAGTGATTTCTGTATATATGTTTTTATTTAATATTTTGTGTACAAGTAAACATGTATTATATCTATATATTTGTGAAATATTAATTATCTTTGTGTCTTTGTAAACTTTTAGTGTGGGCGTGCGATACTTATATTTAAAAAGAACTTTAATAATTTTTAATAATTTTAATAATAAGAACATAATATGAGAATAAACATACTAAAAAGAAGAAAAAGAAAAAAAACACCAATGTTGTCAATGCCACATCTAGTAGTATTAACATTTTGTAGTACTGAGTATCTGTGGTCGCCGGTTACAACTTAGTATTGACACTGTTGATAGAATTTTTAAGCTTACCCACTTAGTCTTTATATTATTGTTTACTGTAATATCTTGTTTTATGTACTTCATCTACTCTTTGTTTGCCCATAGTTAACCTTCATTTTAGTTGTAACTAGTTTTCTCAGTAAGTGAATTTATGTAATTCTTATAACAATCACCGTACGAAACGTAACAGTATGCATACTGCTACTTGGCGTCGATATTCTGTGGGAGGGTAGTATTTCCCCGGTTTTGCGGACCAATTCATGCTGGCATTTAGATAAGCCAGCAGGCACTACTACTTCTAAAATTTGTTTTATACCAGCTGACCTAATACACGTTGTCCTATCCAAATTTGAAACATAAATACCTACACAATTACACATGCATACGTACAAGCATGTCATACAAACATAGGTACATACTGAAAGCTAGGAATATTTTGAATGCGAAAAAGAATAAGAGTTTTTAGGTATATCCGTGAATATTTTTAAATTTTTTCTTCATAAGCTTTCATAACCTTCAAAACCAACCGGTTATATAAATTGGTCCAGCCGTTCTGGAGTTTTACGCTTAAAAACACATTTAGCCATATTTTTTATGTATGTAGATAATTAGACAGCTTGCCAGACAGACCAAATCGGAAAATGCGACTACATTAAGCAATGAATCTACATTATCTGATCTGTGCAGCGTTACTCGCCTGAAACCACCTATAAAAATAGATTAATCCTTCCCCTACGAAACAAATTTCAATTTACTCGCTCGCGAAAACAGAAACAGCACAATTTATAGTTTGCTGACAACGTCTGTTGGTAAATCCTACGCAATACGATAAAATGTTTTAATAGAACCAGATGAAATATTATATGAAAACTCCCCGTCCCGCTGGATAATCGAAAGGTACGCAAAGCGGAAGAGAGGATCAGTCGCAGGCATGGGTACGGATGGAAAAATGAACACAACGTTTGATGAAAAACAGCTACGCACGTGATTCGCGCGTCACTGACTCTACGAACGCACTACGTATAATATTTCGTAGCGAAATAGCAAGTGTAACGAGTGGTAGCGACTACGCGGTCGGTTGCCCGCTGTAATTTAAAAAAATAAAAAATATGTTTCTAATATTGCAATGTAAAATATTTTTTAAATACCTAACAACACCGTAAACTTACCTAAGTCAATAACAATCAATTTTGCGTAACGAGAATTTGTCCAAAATTTATCCGTACATAAGCCGATGGGTGCACAGATGGATTAACTCGTGTTAACTAGCTTGCAAGCATGTAACAAAGCAACTAAATTTTAGACAATACACAGAGAGGAAGCTAGCTTATCTTGCACAGGCAGCCTGAACTGGGGCGACAAAGTCGAGCACAAACCATTGACGTCATGAGTCTGATTTGGTAACCTCGCTTTGAATAATTTCAAGTAAATATTTATATAACAATTATTTCGTAACTCGGGTCAACATCTTGCCTGAAAACATTTATTTACCCTATTCAGTTTCTTTATTAGACAATTAATACTTTAAGCAAAGAGTTGTGTATTGATTAATGTTACATTTTAGGTATTTCACGGGACCAAGTCATTTGAAAACGGATAAGCTGTACTCAGTCATCACTACGTTTGTTTACACTCAACATGAGAACGGAAATGCAATACGTTATAGTGATATGTTGCGAATCTTTCCATAACCATACGATCAGGATGCGTAAATATTGGATTCACATTTGATCTGGAACAAATCAGTCGCTATCGGCCGTAAACGTCATCTTCACAATGATACATCGTTGTTCTGACCTGCTTACCAATGTAGCCAATATACTCCTTGCATGCGGATACATCTTAATAATACCGACGACAAAAAACACATTGCTGAAATTAGATATAGGTAGAAACAAATAGGTAAGTAGGTAAGTAGTATATCTACATTAGTAAATTGTGCAAACATATGTTTGATGTGTGAACGTATGAAAACATAGGAAAAGGTTATCAATCGCATTAGTTCTCGAATGTACATGTATACCTTTGACCGACCGTGATCCTTTCTAGATTCAATCAGCATGAGCAAATTAGTTACGTTAACCATACAGAGAACTGATTACTGATTGACTTTCTAACTGACATCAATCTTCGAACATTGCCTAAGCACCTTACATTACTATAGCTACTAGTCAATTTACTAATTTGTCAATATCATTTATCATCGTACCGTAAAAACTGGAAAATGGAAAACGAAAATGCTATTTTCGTCGGACGCCTGTCGACTCGTCACTCGATTAGGGAAGTGTACATTAAATTACGCGATTGCCAGCGTCCAGTTTGCCGAACAGATTGCACTGCCAACGATAGGAATTCCAGCAAAATCAGCAAAAGCCTGACCCAGAACGTATTTCCGTTTTTCCTGAAGTTAATTGAAAACAAACGTCCAAAATAAGTAACCATTAAATGTAAAAAACATGATTTAAACAACTATTTACTTATAACACTTTGCTCGACCTGGGGATCGAACCCAAGACCTCTAGCGTAGCAGTCGCGATTGGGACCACTAGACCAACGAGGCAGTCAATGAAATTCTCAGCAGCAGCTCGGAGTCTCGATTTGTGCCCGGTAAATGGCAATAGGCTCGCCCCCTATTACATGGGACCCAAACATACCGGCGAACTGTGGGTGTACATTAAGAACACCTCTGCCTAACCCTTCGGGGAATACAGGCGTGATGGTATGTTATGATGTTATGTATGTTACTTATAACAATAATTTTAGGCACAACTATATTGTAGCAATAAAATATTGGCTATGAACTATTTGATCTGTTTATTAGACCAGTCCGCGGATATAGCTGCGTCCGTCGTCTGCTCATAAGAGAATACTCAAGTTCATGCAGTGCCTATCTTTTTGTTCGTAAGCAATATGATTTAAACTAATCATCTATACCTACTAAGTCTCTATCTCTACGTAACTTCTAAATATTGTTATATATCGCTACCGATTCCGACCGACACCGAGTATTCCATAAAATATCTGTCAAGTACCTATGCTCGAGAATAATATAATATTTTTGCATACTATTTTCAAATAGGTATACTACCTACATAAGTAAGTAGGTTTGGGTAACAGAAGCTATTGATGTAAAAATGATTCAATAATATACCATAAGTCGCTAGTCTAGATCGGCTAGCTTTAGGTGAATTTGGCTATTTTCCAAGTCTTCGAAAGTCCTGATTTATAGCACCATATTGTGCTATAAGTAGACAAGGCCAAAGAAACATTGCAAGTTGGGAATAAAACCACCTATGTTGTTGAAACCTTAACTATAGCACAATAAATAAATATAATTTATAGTGGGAACAAAAAACATAAACGGCCGCTGCCTTCTGTCAATTTGAAAATTAATAATTTAACTGACGACCTCCGCTAACATTTAACGAAACCAGATAAGGGAAATAGGCAAGAATATTAGAGGACATATAATATGAAACGAAACAACTGACCATCTTTTGCCATCACGTTCTCGCAAAGTGCTATACAGCTATATATAAATGAGATGGCACGACATTTGCGGTTGTTTCATAAAATCGTTCTTTATTAACAAATATTAAATAAACCTTGACTACTAACGTCCCTCGGTTACCGAAGCTATTTATGTTGGGCCATCTACGTCCACACATTACCCCAAATTTGGACCCGTTATTTACTAAAAATTCATCAGGCCGTTGTCCCTGCGAGTGTGATCCTTTGATGCAAATATGTATCCTCTAAAGTATATTTTTCTCTGAATTGGATAATTGAAAACGCCACATTTAGCAACTCCTCTGGAATCAATAGATATTAGAACCCTGAGAAACTCCTTAGCAATTTTTGTGAAGTTTTTCTCATATTGAGAAGCGGCGGTAGCCTAATGGCTAGGGCGTCGGACTTGCGATCATGTGGTTGCCGGTTCGAAACTCACCCATTACACTACCGACGTGAACCCACTCGTGATACAAGCATTTAGCTTAGTACGAGGGGTTAACAAGATTACTAGTAATGTGCGACCCACATTGCTAGTAAGGTTTTCTAAAAAAAATAAAAAAAAAAAATAAAAAAAAAATAAAAAAAATTATCTATGATTTTATGAAAATCGGCATTTTCGTCCCAACAGATCTCTTAACAAAGTAACTCAAATACGATCTTTAAATACCTTATTAAATACAACAATTACTAATAGAATTGGCTTTAGATCTGTATTGAGTAATTAACTGTAAAAGTGCGGTAGACTGTGAGGCAGTCGCTAATATCCGTCCTAACTCTCCTCATATTTGTTTTACTAGTAAGTAAATAGTGTAAGTACACAGTAAGGATTTTGAGGAATGTTAAACAGAGTACTTACGCCAAACAATATGTACCTATGTGTTTATTGCACAATATAATAATTATTATGAATATAGTACACACGGCTACAGTTCAACCTATACAAAACCAGTTTAAGCGGATGTCGCATTTTATAGACTTCCCATACAGTAAGAGGCCAGCGTAAACTGGATTTTTATAGCTTGATGTGTAGCCGTACGTACATTAAAAATTATTCACCGCTTTTGAATTATTCTTGAGCAGCCGCTGATTTACTGCTGATTCATTGACATTTACACAAAACAATCATTCAACTGTTATAGGTACCTACTTAATATACATCTGGGATGTAATTAAAACAATATGAACTTTGTGAACATTTTAACATCCCTTTTTCAAATCTCACATTCACTGTAGCCTCTTATGAAATCCGAAATATGAATAAGCCTGTGGTGTGTACTTATTCATACCGGGTACCGCTTTTACGAAACCCGGTAAGATTTAACTTCGTGCGGGCTTGGATCCATATGATAGCTAATTACACCATACAGGTACGCCATTAGAACGTATTCGCTATAATGTTTTACCTGTTCCCACAATTAATAGCATTTGGCACGTACGAGATAGTTGTATTTGTGTAGAAATAATGTTCAGTTATTAGGTACACTTCCTGCCGTCATTTCTGTTCTTTTTACTTTGTTAGTAGAAAGCCTTGGAATTTTGAAATGAGAGGAATCAGCTTACG
The DNA here is from genome assembly GCA_958496365.1 of Subacronicta megacephala. Taxonomy (NCBI): domain Eukaryota; kingdom Metazoa; phylum Arthropoda; class Insecta; order Lepidoptera; family Noctuidae; genus Subacronicta; species Subacronicta megacephala. The sequence continues at coordinate 6,258,356 of OY292515.1, read as the reverse complement.
TGACAGGGGCGAAAAGGGGCACCGTGCCTTAGAAACGAGAATCAAATTAACAGGAAATCTCATGCCCCAATTAATATTTGACAGAACTGTTAACTGACCTGTACGGGGATGTCGTTTTATACACTTTTTGTAAATAATAACTACTATATTACCTACAAAAAAATTATGATGAGTTTCTTTAATTATAATTATTAAAGTTTTGGCGAGTCACTTGATAAAATGAGGTTTGAAAAATTTGGGACACTTCGACAGTTTGTTGGCTACTTCAGCACAAACAATTCTATAATCTGTTATATTATCAAATAAAACACCAGATACGAGGAAAGTTTGTGATTTAACTTCCTAATAAATGATTCCTAACGAGATTACGAGGGTGAAATTTATCTTTAAAAAACTTTACCTAAATATAATAATAAGTTGAGATTAAGAATTAATTTATAAAATACTCGGGGGAGCCTGATGGCTTTTGTCTAAGTATGTATGTTATTAAAAGTAAAGCTTAAAGTTTGACATAGAGTATAATTATATAGATAATTAATAAAAGAACTTTTAACATCACTATTGTCTGGACTTTAAAAGAGACCATGATTCTCTGAGTTTGTTTTGACGTTTCTTCTCAGAGGTCGTCAGATAGGAAACGTAGACGCCATCTAGTTTAAAATAAAAAAACGACTTGTAAAAGTGTCTTAAAAGATCTATTTACAGAAATAAATATCATTTCATTTCATCAACAAAAAATTTATAACGGCCTTTAAAAATAATGATAAGTCTAAAACATTGTCGGACGTCGGTGGCTTTAATTTGAGTGGATCTTTTGTTTCCGCCACCGACTTCCAAAAATGTTTTAGACTTATCACTTTTTTTTGAAGGCGGTTATACATTTTTTATTAAAAGTTATTTTATTAAAAAATTTTTAGTGATCGTTTTTCAGTGGGTTACTTTGTAATTTACCTAAGTAACAATAACCCAGTGTCAACTTACTTTACAAAATACTGCTTTTCATAGACTTTGCAGAGACGTTAATTATTGAGGAGTTCTCCTGTTACTTCACCATAACTATGCTTTGTAACTATCATAAATTGCAACTATATAAAAGTATTCGAATCGCAACCCCTACAATACTTATAATTGAGGAGTTGCGCAGCAGCGGTGGTCTTCATCATCAGTTTCACTTCACCAAATGAAGCTTTCCTAGACACTGAATTTGTTTTGCACGTGTTTCCTAGAGCAAATTTAAATACAATACTTATTTAAAGAGTTCCTTCGATTACTCCAAGATCCCATCATCGGATTTTAACTTAATGACAATGGGACTACCTGGGAAGTATACCCTTTAAAACAAATCAGTCTAACTGTTTTCGAAAAATCGGGAAAAATACATAAGGGTGCCATTTCTGGTCTCCATCATCAGTTCCACTTCACCAAATGATGCTTTTCGACAGCAAATGCACGAGTTACTTTAAAAATTCAAAAGTCTTGTTATACCTAGGTATGAATATAATATCTGAAAAGATTCCTCGATTTCTCCTGGATCCCATCGTCAGATTTTAACTTGATGAAAATGGGACCACCTCGGGAGTATACCCTTTCGAACAAAAAAAGAATTTTTAAAATCAGTTCGAAATTGACGGAGAAATCGGTGAACATACACAGAAAAAAATATATAGGTACAGACGAACGTATAAACCGCCTCCTTTTTTGAAGTCGTTTAAAAATACATTGGTATGAGGTGAGCAGTCCTTGAATTAGTTAATATTTAAATAGTTGAGATTTAAAAACCTTTAACGTTATACGATCAGATATACGAACGGATCTTATGTATAATAAAATTATTGTTCACAAAGTCGGCATTTCTGCCTATTTAAATTAAGAGATAAGAAAACTTGTGGTCTAGTGATCAACTGTAGTTACTTAAGTTTCATAAAGTATCTAAGTAAATATGCATAGTGTCCATTGCCCGAAAACTTAGACATTTAAGCTTCAGTTAGTTACTATATCTCCACAGAGACGTATAAATATCCATTACAAGTTTCGCTAAATGGCTATGAAATTATAGCCAATAACACGAGCGGTTCATTTCCGGGGTCCATTTGTGTGAATTATTAGCAGGTTTTAATTTAAAACATTGGCTATATGTAATTAAGGTCTAATTTACTGTCATATAAACATATTTAATATTAAATTACCGGACCTATTAATCATACAAAGAGGTTCATACAAAAAAGTTTAGCGGAATTTTAAAATTAGTTCTTATTTTTACTAAATTGATTCAGACCCTGAAATAGAATGACTCAAAAATTACTTTTCATTGTGCAAAAAAAAACAAAATCACGTACAGAAAATAGTAATACGTTTTCCAGGTTCGTAGCACACAAAGGTCTGTTATTTCACAGTTACCTACCTTATTCGAGTGTGCAAGCGAAGCAAGAGAACCGGTAACGGGGCCGGCTCAGCGTAGGCTTATAACCCCAGATGCAAGTGTCGGAGCACCCGGGGCTGACAATTAGTGCACTGCGAGCGCCCTCAGACGGCTCTCCGCCGACTTTCGCCGAGTTGAAACTAAACGTGACGGAATCACTCTCGACAAACTCGACACTCCAAGACGTACGCCAGTTATAAATGTTGAAATTTTAATCTGAGCGACAAAAGCTGTTCTGGTCTAAAAACCTGAGATGAAACTTGAAGCTTTCATATCTCTTCCTATGACACTTGAGACACTTAATCCACCTTTGAAAATTATTTATTTATTTTCTAAATCTTGAAATAAGGAAAGGCCAGCTTTCTATATTCACAGATAATTCACTCACATATCAACACCTAAAGACCTAAATATTATAAGAATTAGGTATATAGCTTAATAGAATTTCTCTTTGTCGAGGTGTTATACCTGATCTGAAGTTTTAAATGAACAAAAAAAATTTCAGGTAGGTACCATGTACTTAGGTACACGACATAAAATAATACTGAACATAAATTAAAAGCCTTACCCGCTTTGGCTTTAAAGTTCAAAGAAATATAATAAACACAAAGAAACAAGATGTTTGATCTGGAACAATGTCTATTGTTAGTTATTTTAATCAGTGTCTTGAAACGACGTGGGCCGTGGCTATCGTTTGCAAATGAGTTTTTTTTATAGTTTTAATAAATACGGAATGACACTTAAAAATATTTATTTAAGTACATGTGTGTACACTTGACTTTTGAGGTACAAGACCTACGCAGGAACCAAAGATAGTCTTTGGCAGGAACATTGAATCTCAAGTTTCCAGAGGCATTACTAAGTAAATGGTCCATGTATTGTGTGTATATACTATTGTTTCAAAGTTAGCAGCGATCAATACAAGGGATTTGAGTGCTGTAAATGGCACAGCACTCAAATCCCTCAAATCAAAATATATTTCGCTGTTATTCGAATCCGCTATTCCTGTATCGAATGAATATTTGATTCGGGTACAAAGCGGAAGTGGAAACTGAGAACTAAGGAGACTGAATCTAAATCGAGCAAATCAGAAACTACATCTGGTTCCTAATTGGACAGCAGTGATGTTTAGCTTCGTTCAAACTGAAACCTATTTTTGTATCATGTTAGAATTGGAATTTTGTAGGAGCGTACAGTCAGCTGATTCATAGTAAATAATAGTAAATGAGTGAGTAGAGAGGTAGAGACTATTGTAGGATATAATGTTACAATAGGTACCTATTGTAACATTATATTAGCCGCTGGTTAATAATCTACCTTAGTTCCCTTTCAAACTGGAATTAGGTACGATTCTTGTTCAAGCTTCTTGAACAGCGAGCCTTCTTTTACATCCGTTGTGACCACTGTTGTGACCTATCGGTTGTGACCTATAGTCTCCCTGAGTTTCATTTACGTTACGTTAAATAACAATGGCAAGTTGCATGTTGGCAATGGCACCGAAAAAAAAATGTATGGTCAACAGAACATTCTATTTTTTTCCGTTTTCTGTAGATATCTGTGTATACCTTACACGTATTTTTAAGTACATTTCAAAGATGATCGACGAAGCCATTTCACGCTCCATCGCTCTCAATCATACCCATATCAAAACCTTGGTGCGGTTGCGAAATAAAAAATGTTATATCATTCAACTTATAAGAACTGAGGCCTTACCTATGTCCTATACCTACTAACTGCAACGCCACTGAATATCTTGTATCACAAAAGTTATCAGTTCGCCCATACAGTATGCTTTATATATTTTTTTTAACATTTATAAAAGTGTTTATACTTTATGCTCAAACTCAAAATCACTTAATAAAACCAATTTTTCTTATTGATTAACGTCCGTTCTGTACCAGCTCCTACGACTAAACAAGACTTAGGTAGATACCTAGGTACATAAGTGGCAAACTGTATACATTTATTTTCTTCGTTTTTGATTTGGTATTAATTACATAAGGGAACTATATTTTCTATCACCAAAATTTATATTTGTCATCAAGTTGTATCACCTAATAAATAGATCTATCGCCACGAAATATTTTCGTTCTCAGATAAACAAAAATTGTTCCCAGGTATGAATTATCAAATTAATGTTAATATATGTGTAAAATAAGAGATCGATAACCAATAAAATTATATTGCATTACATGAATATAAACTTCGTTCTTATAATAACAGTTTTGTTACTTAAATAATAGCTCTGTGCTCAGAATGGTAGATCTGTCACCAAATAAATCGATTCTCGATCCCTGACTGCGACTCCTTTTTATTTGATATTTTGTCACCAATACAGTAGTAACATTTTATTTCGTTCAGATATTTAATTAATAGTATTCGTTACCAATTTAATACATCAATTTATAATTTTAATGAAAAAATGATCAAAGGGGCGGAGACAAATTGGCGCGCTTTAAAAATTGACCAATCCGGCCTCAACGATGGGTTGTAGGTAACTAGGTTCGATCACACGATGAGCCAGCTATTTTAAACCAGCGCTGATTGTTCAGTGGTAATTATTTTAAACAATAAATATTGATTATTTTGACTTTAATTGTTTTATTTACTACTCTGCTAAAAATTTTGTTTAAATATAATTTATACTACCAGTGGAAATTTAAAACCTTGGGAGTCTAGTTAAGTAGCAGAATCTTTTGGTTGAAACGATGATGACAACCCTATTTTTTTATTTGAACTTAATGCAATTTTCTAGTAACATAATATGATTTATTGGTGATCTCTTTAAATTAGTTTGCTTAAATACTTATTAGGACACACCTATTATAATACATACAAAAACATTTATTTGGTACTAGACCTTATATCTCAGGATTTTAGGTGATTTATTGTGGAACTGATTTTGCATTGTTTGGTGACTACATTTTGGTGACAGATCTACTATTTTGAGGACAAACCCTATTATTTAAGAAACACAAAACTAATTAAATTGGTGATAGCTTAAATGATACCCATTACATAACAGTACCTAACGTATCGCATATTCTCCAAAAAAAATAATCTGTTCCGCGGCAAAATTGCGGCGAATCAAATTTTGTGAAAAATCTCGTTACCTCATCGTTTTGCTACATTAGGTAGGTATATACCTACCCACATATATTATGTGGAGATACAGATTTATACGCATAAGATGTAGTCATTTTCTACCCTGCCTGGCGTAATCGAATGTAATCTCATTACTTTATAAGTAGGTACATAGATGTTATGGAATTTTACAAAGCGTGGCTTTGTGATAATATAAGCAATCACAGGTGAAACCTCACGTAAACACAATCAAGGATGCCTCATGCAGGAACGATTTATCACATCAATCGGATTCAGCTAGTATTTCCTTAAATACTTAGTTTTTGAAGTGAGTACTAACGTGCCAAACTTAATTCAGAAAATAATTTCGTTGGGAAAAGTGACATGGCACGACGCGGCGACGCCACGACGCCGACATCGGGCCGAGCTGCATTAGCGCACGTCATTCCTTTAGCAGATGTCGCTGGAGCCCTATACAAAGTAACTCTGACTATACATAAGTAGGTACCTACGTCACCTGTTTCAGATTTAATCATAGCTGATGGTAGGTACGCGGAAGGAACATGGCTCCCCGCGTATAACTCGATGGCGACAAATTTTCAAGTAAGTAAAGATTTTACTACAATGTTAACAACGTGTTAGTATGAATAAACGTGTACCGGTGTACGTACACATTTATTCATACTTTACCTACGTAAGCGTATTGACTGCCTCATTAGTCTAGTGGTCCAAAGCGCGACTGCTATGCTGGTCCTGGGTTCGGTCCCCAGGAGGTCGAGCAAAGTGTTATTGGGTTTTCATTTCATTTTAAATTTACATCTGAGACGTTAGTGACATCTGTTGAAAATATACTTTTCAACCGACATGACATGCTTTACAGCAAGTACGATGTCATACGATGCCACCTTACCTTTTAACTATCTTTTTTTATTTTTTAGGCATTTTCCATGCAAAGATTATTAAGTTATTTTAGTGAAGGAAAAATATGACCGCGGGCAAGACTCGAACCTCACAAGGTCGTCGCAGGTTCTAATCCTGCCCGCGCTCGTATTTTTCCTTCACTAAAATAACTTAATAGAACTTTTGCTTAAAAACTAATATCGTAGGAGATTTAGGTGTAAATTGCCATTTTTTAATCCACTATTTTACTCCAAAATCTTCGACTGTAAATTATTTTAATCAAAAGTTTTAATAGTCAATTGTGAATAAGTTATTGTTGATGTCGTTATTTCTACTGCCATGTATCTAGAATGTGTTATAGCCGAAAAAAATTCGAAAAACCAAGAAAAAAAATAATTTCGCGCCCAACCCCGAGGCTTTAGCCTTAATTCATATTATTACTATAATATTACCTCGTCTAATACTAGCTAATTGGTTAAGATATTATAGGTTTGGGAAAATCTCGAATTTGAAAAGTTTTGTGTATTTTGCCAATAATTATTATAATTATCAGAGAACACACAATTTTAACAATAGCATTACGATTATTATTATAACCTATTACTTTTGTTATATGTATGCTTTCGGTATGTAAGACTTACGAGCATATCATTCTCTTGACTTTTTTTACTTGCAACTTGCAACTGGTCGATATTGTTTATCTGTATGCTTTCCGCAATTTTGACAGTTCGCAGCTGGTGCTGTTGGATTGTTTCTGTTATGGATTTTTGAGTTAAAAAAGCGTAGATATTATATAGTAAATTGTGGCGATAAATAAGAAGAATAGTCTAAATTATCTTCGTTTTACTTGCTTGCAAATATTCTCCACCTGGCACAATGTTTAAGGTAAATACGTTGTTTTTACTCTTGATCTATACGTAGAAAATGTGGATTATATCTAGATTTCATTCAATCCATAGGAAATATACCATAAAATATAAAGGTGCATAGGTTTTGGAACAGCATTGAAAACATATTTCATAGAAATAATTTGACTAAATAACTTATTGTCAATTTTCAACATGGCTCACTCAGGTCGTTTCGTATGGTAGGTAGGTACTTTTATGTATAATCGTTATACTATATGTACATACGTGACAGACGACACTAATCAACTTTACTTTCAATGTAATAAGAAATTTATAATTGAAATGCATTTTAAGTTGTTACATAAGACAATTAACATAGATGGGACAAGGTATGAATGCCAACCAAAATATATGTTTACATGTATGTTTGTTGCAATACAAGGTAATATACAACTGAATAATTTTGGGATTTATTTTCAGATGCACTACTCTCTACTTTATTCAATGATCACGTAAACACAAAGGTAAAGTAATCCACTTTTCCTACACCTTTGTTATTTTATAGTATGCATTTTAATTAACTATTTACTAAATATCTTTATTACTTAACACAGACATTCTTGTGTGATGAGATAGTGCCTTATTATTTATAGTCGTTTTTTTTTCACACTTAGTATGCCTAAATCTTTGAATCTTTTTTGTCATTTATATTTAGTTATATTATTATATATTTATAAATATATTTTTTACATCATGAAGATCATATAGAAATATTTGGAGTCTAAATTGAACAGAACTGTCACACTTTCTGTTCATATTTTGTTTTTGGTACCATAAATTCCAAGATAATATTTCAAACCAACAATTAATTTCAATATTAGTACAAATTCCAATCCTAATATACCAACTACTTGAATTTTACCAAATTATTACTAACTATGGCACATTTTAATTATTTTTCCTGAAGCATAGGGCAATGGACCCAGTTATAGACAATGAATGGCTTGGGTGCAAGAATGAGCCACTTTACGAAATGGAGAATGTGGCCAACATTGCTCGCAGCTGGCAGTGGAGGGAGCGGGGCATCAACCCGCCCCACTACCCCAACAACAAGACAGTTCTTGAAAACATGGCTGAAGACATACTTGTGCAGAAACCACTACAAATAAGAGTATGATGTAGTCTTAGTCTTATTTTATACTTGTGTAGATTTCCTAAGCACTGCCAATTACTTACTTCAGGTAATAATGTGACTATGTGTCTAAATAAAAAATCTTGTTTTCAGAGTTGTGATTTGCCAGGTTATCCAAGATCAACATTTTTAATGGTTTTCAGTCCAGATGGGTAAATAATTCATTTTTATTGTTAAACTTACAAATAATCAAGTAAAAGTAAAATAATTTGTACTTAATCCTTATAGACAAAACTATACCAATGTTTCAGTTATTCAAAACAATCAATTCAAAATTACAGATGATGCTGCATCTGCTATCTCTACTTACATCTGGTTGTGCTTACTGGATTGATTTTGTTACTTGAAAGATTTTTTGTTCCCACTCTAATTATTAAATGAAAAATAAACAGCAATTATGTGATTAGATTATACATATATAAACATCTTAGCTATGAAATATATTGCAGGACTAAAGTAGCATCAACGCATGGCAACCACAATGTGTATGTGTCAGAACTGGCCAGTGGGAAACATGTGCGTATATTAAAGGGGCACCCCCGCACACCGTGGTGCATTGCCTTCCATCCATCACACCCACTACTCATCGGCTCTGGTTGTTTGGGAGGACAAGTCAGAGTATGGGACATTGCAAGTGTGAGTTTTGTAAACTATCACTTACACTTTTATTTTAATAAAATAACATACACGCATGCTGGCTGCCTGATTGTCACCTCAAATTCTAATATCATATGCCCAGGAATTTAACTGGAAATTCATAGATTTCTGGTTTGGGTTACTTGAAAAAAAAGTGTGTCTACCTGAGCTAATCTGACTTATGTTTCTCTCCTTATTATACAATTGAGATGAATTTCTTTGAAGTGAAATAATTATCAAGTGGCAAATGTAGTAACAAAGAAATGAAAGGTTAATATTTTGTTACAGGGTGGTAGTGAAGTCTGGAATGTTCGCAATGAAACTGTCATAGCTTCCATAGCATTCCATCCTCGTGAGCAATTGTTGGTAATAGCTACTTACAATGAACTATACTTCTGGGACTGGAGCCAACCAGCACCTTTCACAAAAGTCTCAACCAATAATGTAAATGAAAAAGTTAGGTATGTAAAATAATATTATTTATCTAAAAAACTAGTCCATTGTTCTAGTCAATCAGTATGTGAGTGTACTTTTTGTTTCAAATTATGACATATTTTTCATATTTTGTTGTCCTTTATGAAACGGAAACCAAAAGGGAGGCTACTAGGCATTATTATCTGTGTTTAGTTATAAACTGTGATTATAAAATAGTATGCATTCTTCTTAGCTTGTGTCTTTCAGATATGTGGCTTTTGATGCTCTGGGCTACAAACTTATCACTGGAATATCGCTCTGGGCATGTTCGGGAGGACCAGCCAACAATTCAACACAGCAACAAAACCCTCCCTCGGGTCCACCAAATAACCCGAATAATAACCCTAGAAGAGATGATCCCGACGACGGCCCGGGCGGCAGTCGACCTGAGGAGAGCCCTGGCTCTGCTCAAGACATGATCGTAAACTCGTATCAAAACTTGGTTCAGAGATATGACAGTTTAGTGAGAAATTATCAAAGACTCTTTATGGTTCGACACAGACTTACCAACACACCGCCGCCACCAAATACGGTAATAGATAAAACTATTTACCCATTTGACCATTGGTTTCTTTATATTGTTTTTTTTTTAATTTGACCAAAATGCAATTACCTAATATTTGCAGACTGATCGCGGCACTGACCCCATGGAGACTGATGTGTCAACATTGCCAAGTACTTCAGGCTGGACAAATAATGCTCGATCCACTGCTATTCAGGAAGAAGGTATCATGAGTATATTAGGGTAAAATATAAGTAGAAAATAATTATGGTAAAGTTGTTGTGCCAACATATTTCTTTCAATACTTACCAATTCGTCTAAACTAAATAGAAATAATACTAGGTATATTGTTTTAGAAAATCCAACACCCGGCACGTCTCGCGCCCAGGAACCGACCGACACAGGCGACGGTGAAGGCAGCAGTCGCTTATTGAATTTGGATGTTCTATCAATCGATAGCAATCCGTCCAGGTATGAAATAATACCAGTCTATGTAATAATCCAGTATATGTTTATATAATAATATACTTTACAAGAATCATCATCAATGTTGATGGTGCGAGGGCGCTAGTAGAATCCCAACTAATACAAACAATAAATGCTAAGCAAGTCCAAAAACACAATTTAAAACTACTGCCTAATATGTACTTTGATACTTTCAGAAATCCCACTTCTTCAAATCAGGAGCGTTCGCTGTTTGGATCGCGATCATCCGCTTTTCAACCATTGAGCGGTTCCGAGAGATCATACAGAAATATAGAATACGAGAGCACTAGACTTTTACCAAATCCTTTCTCTTCTTCTAACGGAACACCTAGGCCGACAAGGGTTACGTTTGCTGAACTTGCTCCCTCGGGAACAACTCATTCATCACGCACGAGCATATTTACTTCAACAAGAGGGCCATCTCTGGGGCGAGACTTTGCACTTCGGAGAAGAAACTTTTCCCCATTACAACATAATAATGACTCCACACGCAGTGAACCTACCACGGCTGCAACTAATCCCGCCACTCAGCCGTTTATACCTCGGCGCTCATTCCAGAATAACGCTTCAAGCGAAAGCCAAGTATCTAACTCTGGGACTAGTACCTCTTCACAAAGGCCAACAATGACTAACTCATCTACACAAATGAGCCCCGTGACGGCACCAGTAGATGCACAAACTATTAATGAAAGTCTTGATTTAATTCGTGATATTTTACGTGACTCTGGAACAAGATTGTTAAATTTAATAACTAATATGTCACTGTCATCTCTGGTCAGTGCTGAACGTATCCCGAGACGAGGAAGCGGCTCGCGCGCGCATTCGGATGAAAGTGAGAGCGGTGGCAGAACGCGGGGAGGCAGACCTCGAGTTCGTCTCTTCAGTTCCACTTGGCGACGCGAATTCTTGTCTTCCAGTTCTGACTCAGACAGTGATCACTCCTCCGAAGTTAATATTTTTAGGACACGAAACACAACTTTTAGAGAAGATGAGCCTAGAGCTAACGATCGTCCGACTGCGTCTCTGTCCTCCTCTGAAAGACTGCCGCACCTTACCGATAGAATGGTGTTTGAATTAAACAACGAGCATTCGCGTAACATTGGGCCTTCTAGAGAGCCGGGGCTATCCAGAGAGCCAGGAGGTATTAATGTGTCGCTATCGAGCAATAGGTTTCGTGTCCGAACCCAAAGCGATTCTGTGAATAATGACGTGGGGCCCACATCCTCAGCTATCAGGGCCACACCTCCCAATGTGGATGAAGCCCCAACTGCTGATGGAGTCACTCCCCTGACTGACGATGCCACGCCTACAGCGGATGCAGGTGGGACAGTAGATAGAGATAGTACGGTGGACGGACCTGAAACAATGGACAGACCTGGGTCATCGGAGCAACGTACACAGAGTACACCTGACTTCAATCCTGATAGACCTTCAACAAGTAGAGATGATTTTTGGAACAGAGGAGGTGTAGTTCCACCTGACGAAGCTTACAGAAAAGTAAGAAGCGGTGTAACCGCGTTACAAAAGCACACCGTGCAGTTGACGAATCTTTGGCTTCGAGGAAATCGCACAACCATGAGAGAACTGCGGGGAATGTGGGAAAATCTACGGCGACGTATACTTATGTTACACAGGGAAACAGGAAGGCAAGATGTTCCCAGTTATTATACCAGGCCATTATTAGATCGGTGTATGATGCTGACTGATATGACAGAGAACCTCAGCCGCACTGCGAGGAATTTAAGAACAAATACAAGAACGGAAGATGGTGACAGAGATTCTACTGGAATTCGTAATACACCTCAGAATTCTAACAATGGAAACACTGCTAATTCAGTAGGTGAACGAAATATTTCTAATGACAATGTAAACGAAAATAGATCATCACAAGGGGCAAGGTCGACAAACGCAAGATCTTCACCTAATATGCGGTCTTCTCCGTCATTACGAAGGAGGTTACAATCAAGCTACCGTTGGCGCCCAGAAGATGAACTTAGGAGGCGATCTCGAAATCCTACCGCGAACCGCCTAGCTCCCCGCCACACTAACCGTTCCCGCAGAGACTTCGCACGGGCGATTGAAATAAGTGCTACTCGACACGAAATACGTATGAGAGCCATGCAAGTATTGTCTGTTATGTTCAACATGATGATGATGTGCCTCGAAGAACGCGGCCTCAGTCAACTTATTATTAATATGTTACGGACGCTGAAAAGGGCATTAGCTCTGACTTGTTTAATTGTAATGTCAAATAGAAATAACGGACGATCAGCTACTAATCAAGCTCCTACGCCGCAACGCGTAGAATCTTTAGATGTTGTACGCATTCAAAACGTTGAGCACAATGTTGATGTAAATGTTGATGGTCCCGACGAACTTGCGCCTCCTAGCAATCCGCAACGTGTGGCAGAACCAGATACTGACAGTTTGCAACAAAACAATAAAGAAACTAACTCTCAAGAAAGAGAGAAAGCGTCAACAAGTCAAACTGAGACTGCCGGAACTAGTAACACCACTAACAATAATAATAGACAACAAGAAGATGCACCTTCCACTTCACATATAAGAGTTTCACAAAGATGGAGCAATCGCCTTGCCGTCCAGATTGCAGCAGCTAATAGAAACAATTCTGTTACAGCAAGAACTAGAAGAGATCTATACTTAGAAAGTCGGCGACAAATGGCTTTGCACAGAACGAATCCTTCTGCTCATCCTCTAATTAAAAAAAGAGTCTTGCCACCGGTATCAAATTATAGAATACCAGCACTGCGTTGTTTTCCTATCAGACCTGGTGTACAGAGATACAGAACACCAAGGGTCGCCCCGCAAAATAACGAACCGGTTGCCGGCCCGTCAAATGCTCCCCCACCAGCAGACAATGCTAATCTTCAAGAATCACCTGGAAGTGAGCTAATGAATGAATTCGAGCATAGGGTTAACTTTATACGAATAGCTCACATGCAGGCTGTAAGGCTGAGGAATGCAGCCAGAAACAGATTTAGGCGCCTGCAGACAATTCGATTGTACACACCGTCGTCCGTGCGAGAGATGTTCTCCCTACAGGTGAACCATAGCGACAACCCGCCGGAGAGCCGCTCGCCTGGCCCGAGCTCGGCGGAGGGAGCCGCTCGCCACCCGCTGGCCATGTTCCGGCCGCACATCGTGCCGGCGCGCGCCGACCCACCCGCCCGCGACGACCTCAGCCACCAGTTCCACACCGTGCTCAACAACGTCGCCATGCCGCTCATGCAGATGAGCGACCTACCCGCCAACAATGAAGGAGGGCCCGCCCAACGGCTACCTAGGATACACGAGTACCTGCAACCCATCATCTTGGCTCAGGTAATTAAAACTGTAATCATAGTAGGTATGTAATAGCACTTATGAAACTATTGTAAGTGAAAAAATATGTGATGGGTCGTAGAACGCGATGGTGGTGGATGAGGAGGGAGGTCCCGGTGGTCCCGGAGGTCCCGGAGAGGGGGGCGGCGGCGGAGGGGCGCGGCGCATGGCCGGCATGGCGGGGCTGCTGGACGCCGGCATCATCTCCGAGGCGCTGCCCGCGCCCTCGCACCGCGTGCAGGCCTGGGACTTCACCACCGGCAACACACCGGAGATATCTGACAGTACGACCTTCACATTTTATCTTCTCTTCGCTCTCCTTGTTTGTCTGGACGAAACATTATTATGTTTCTATAATTATATTTTACCAATAGTGTTGCAGCTAACAGCAACAGTTATTTAACGTTATCAGGTACGAAGAACGTAGTGGTGCAGCGATGCAGAATTCATAATGACGCAAGTATCGATATATCTAAGGACGGCAGGCTCTTGGTGGCACTCCTCCCCGTACCGAGGCTAAGGAACACAAACCATTGGCTTGGTAAATACGCAATATTGCTAATATACGTATAATGGACAAAATATTTATTTTTTTACCTCATAGTCAAGTAGTGTTCAGCGACGCTAAGGTCTACGTACACCTCTCCCTATACGTATTCCTTCTGGGAATAAAGGCATGATGGCATGTATGTATAAAAATAACAATTTATATCGTTTAATATAAATGATATATATATTCTCATTATAATTTCTGTAAATAAAACAATAAAAGCGAAGTAGTTTTGTTGCATCTTGTATAGAGGTCGATACGATATGTGATATTAACGTAATAATAATTGTGTCAGGTGTATACTCTCTGGAGTGGGCTCGGCTGGGCCAGTGCCTGCACACGGCGGTGCTGGAGCAGAGCGCGGTGTCCGTGGCCCTGTCGCCGACGGCGCGCCACCTGGCGGTGGGGCTGGGCTCGCGCCGCTTCACCACGGCGCCGCACGCGCGCAACAACGTGTTCGCGCTGCTCTACAGGCTCGACCCACTAGGTACCGACACACATTACTACACAATACACATCTAGCTCACGAACATCGCTTAGCCCGCCCTTGCCGTTACACCTTACACTCTCAGGCTCCTCACAAGTATCACTTTAACACTTAGATGAAGTCTTCTCATTTTATGTAGTGACATTATTTTAAGCCGAGACTTCAGTGAATGATTTGAATTTCCAGAAAGTTCAAGCCGGACGGGCCTTTCTCCTATAAAAGAGTTGGAACAGAATTGGGAGCATGGCTTTACTAGCCTTAACTGTCTCCGCTGGGCTCCCCAACCTGGCCAAGGACTTGTCTATGCAAACAACACTGGACAACTCATTATAATGAGCTAAGTAGTAATTTCATGACATTATGTTTATAAACATGTTTAAAAAGTAAAGCCATCTCAGATATGAGACTTGGATACTGTATGTCACTGCCGCAATGACTGTCCTTTTCTGACATTCAGTAAATAGATTTATATGCATTTGTGGCAAGTTCTTCATGTTTATAACTTGTGAAAGTTAATGGTTTACGTCTGTTTATATTGCATAGTATAATAATGAGTGTCAAGTTGTATTTAATTATCATTATATTGTAATGTTAGGATAGACTAATCAATGATTGTCTGCTAAAAAGCCAATCCGACTTTAAATTAAAAAACATATATAGTTTGTAATATCCAATACCAATGTTCTATAAATTGTAATTGATCTCTTGAATGTTTGGATTGGAAATAATTGTGAAAAATTATGTGTATCTATGCTGCAATAATGAATAACAATTTGCAGTTATAGTTCCCAAGTTAAAACTTTTATGCTTGTATTACTTATCGCATTATAATGTTTAAATCGTATTTCTACAACTTTTCGCGACGCGTGTAATACATGAATGAAAGGATAGATTTATTGCCAGGCTTTAGATATTTATTCTTAGTAATAAACCAAATTCAGAAAATTCATAGTAACTATTACGTACATAATATATTTTTTAAGTTTTTTTTTTCTTTTATATGTATATAATTATAATAATCGTTTGTGTTATTGTTATACACCGCCTTCGTAAGTTCGAACTAAAATTATTTGAGTTGATATTACATAAAAACTAACCATTTATTTTATTCCTGTTTATTTCTCACGGAGGTGGTGTGATTTCAGTTCTTCCATATTATTAATAAAAATAAAAATTGTGGCAAAGCGCCATTATTTAAGTAGACAAAGCTTTTTGGTACTAGCAATATAATCGGCCATTCTTTATGTTCCTTTCTATTTAAATTTATTTAATTTATACAATGTTCTAAAAACCATCTACCATTTTAGTCTGGGTCCGTATTCGATCATACTTCGCATCGAACTGGTTTTGACGTTTAAGGCGAGGTTCATATATATGTTGTAACTAGTTACGGTTATATTACCTTGCTAGTTAACTCAGCTTAAGAAAAATCGGAACGTGACACCAAAGCCTAGACTGTTTTTGTTCCGCGTTTAGAGACTGATGATTGATTCAACCAGGGTAAGATGGATAGTTATTTGAAGTTATGTAAAACTTGAGAAGGGATATAGATAATAAAATGATTTTTAGAAAACAACTGTCTTGTATTATATTATTGTATTGATATTAATTAATATGATTACTAAAAAAAAGTTGGTGCTCGCTTAGATTTCCTTTCCTGTATATATTCTCAATGTAACAAATGAAGAGTTTTCCCAGAGAACAAAATGCACAGTAAGTGCTTTTTTAAACAAAAAATACACTTACTTGCATATACGCACTAATTTATTTTAATATTACCGAAAGAAGGACGGTACACCTTGGTTGAGATCACGGTACTCCTAGGTTACAACGTTCGACCCCACTGTCGGCTTTTACCCACGTGTCATTCAGACAGCAGTGGAAATCCGCAGGCTGATGATGATAACATACATTAGTCACCATCAACAGTTCACTTCTCTATCTCAACAATTTTCAAATATTTGCAATAGAAATTTAGATAACATTAGGTTATTTGGAAAAAAAGTATAGAGTATATAGTTTATCCAAAGGCTCCCCAGCTAAGCTCATTTGGATGGTGTCACCATAAAACAAAGCCTTTGTCACTCGGAAGTAATGTAGCCATCAGAGGTAGAATTTTAGATATTAGATAGTGTGGACGGTACTGGACATCTTTGAAATTATACAAAGAAATTTCATTTTGCAAGCGAAATAGTACCGAACGGTATATATATATAATTATACGCGTATACTCTTTCCACATGTCCCATGTGACTTATATTTTTGCACTACAAACACTTGTGAACAAGTATAACTATACCTAACCTAAGTACTATTGTTTGTATAACGATAACAAAGAATGGCAAACACTACTATTCCCTTCCTTGTATATTTTATCACGGCAACAAGCACCGCAGTTTTCCTAGGAAATTCAAGTAAAATTATTGTTTTTCCTTCGTTGCACTGCAACTTGCAATAGTCTAACAACTATGACTCGATAGAACATCTTAGATAGGTGTTACACTAAACCAAAAAGGTACTGAAGAGTTCGTGTATGAATATATTTCGCTTTTCAATCAACTGTCTCCAAAATACTTCAAGTACGTATACTTCCCTTTACAATATTATATACTTTCACTAAGTATATTTTATTATTAAGGGAAAATATTTGTTTGTTTGTAATCTATAAACTCCAAAACAACTGGACCGATTTTAATAATTCTTTCACGATTAGGAAGCTGCATTATACCCGATTAACATAGGCGATTTAGCATATACCTATTATATTTTATCGCGGGACAACCGGGATGACATGCGAGCGAAGCCGTGGGTAGCTCTAGTTATGAATAAATACACGGTATCCTTTAATAAAATTAATTCCTAATATATTGTCACGCTCACGCCAAGAGTGCCATTATAACACTTGTTTTTTAATGGGGGCATTTATTATCTTATAATTATAAGCCTTTTGACTATATTGTTCCCAACTGAACTAGAAGATACTTAAAACCAGATTATTGATAATATGGTCTAGATACCTAATTATAATAGTATATATCTATTATATACTTAGATAAAGATTCCTAAGCTATAAAGGAAACAATTATAATTAAAGCCGAAATTTAAGTGTACTCTTTCAGTGTCATTTAAATATTTAGGTATAGAAAAATGTGAAATACCCATTTTCATGATAATGTTATCCGCAAAATAGGTTGCAATCTTATGTGCATAATACATAATGCATAAGTATAAATATCTTGTGCAATAGGATTCAGTCGACGAAATTGTTATATTTCCAGCGTCAAGTCCATTTACATGGAGGCAGGTATCCAATTATTTATGGTACTTTTTGGGTAAGTCCTGACAGATCTAGCTCTATTCAAAACCCACTGAAGCCGAGGGACTGAGCAAGACTACTATTCACTGAAGTGCCCCGGTGCGAAGGCGCAGTGCATGACAGACAAGGCGGTTTGAAGCGGAAAAAGTGTTAGTGTGCGGGGCGGGGTGGCGGTCTTGGCGGAGTAGCATTCCGCCACCATCTTGACCGGGTTTTGATTTGCTCCCCAACTTTGCTCAACTGTTACGCTGTTACACAGCTTTTCACTTCTTCCGAAGTTGACCCGAGCGGTGACATGAATGTAGTGCCATCCTAAGATTCAGGTTTTCCTATTCTCGCTCTGCTCCACTCAGCTTTAATGATCATGTAGCCTTATGAATTTACAATGGAAACGTGTAAGTACCTTGACGCTTTGGGCTTAATAGTATAATTACTATAATTGAACCCATGAAACACATTGAATCGGTAACTAAAATTGCCTGCACTATTCGAATTCAAATACACAGTGCGTATTTTTTTGTCACTGTATGCTTTCTTGCGGATAAACTAACTTTTTATGTAAATAATTTGTTCTTCAAATACATATTTTGTGATAATTGTAAGAATAGTTTAAACATAACTGTACAGTTTTTATAAATAAGATTCTGTGTACAGATTCCTTCTTGTGTCTAATAAAATTCTAATAGATGGCATTCGTATTTTATTTTATTGTTACCTTCTAGCGACGGCCTTAAGGCGGATCGTCTCTTTAGACTATTTTGAAAAATAAATTGAAATGATATAAATATTGTATTTATTCCGTTTCTATAGAATGTAATTGCATTAATGATGCTGACAAAATAATAGTTGTACATTGAAATATAATACAGCAATTTTGGAAACTTAAGTTAACTATAAATATAAATTTTATTTTATATAAATACCTGTGTAATTTTCCCCAATATGTATTAAATCATCCGAAATAATACTAAGCAAGGAACAAAATGTTAATGACATCGAAATATTGTTTAAGTTCAAAGTAAATAATGATAAATATTACTTCTTGTTGTAATTAAAACCAATACTGATAAGAATCATATACATATACAATATAAAATATATTTTCCTTCATTTCCAACAATTTATACTTCTGATATTGATTTTAAATACAAAAAAAAACTATCATTACAAATCTCTCCAATTAAAAAATGTCATATATACAAATCTTGAAAGATCATGGTTACCTGTTTTATTTTAGTCATATCCAAAGAAAATAAAAACAATAACCTATGGAACTTGCAGGCTAGTATGACAAAATAATGATAAATATTTCGATTGTGACTCCGAAGCGGTCACTAAACACGTCATAAAAACTAAAAATGGTTTTAACAACTTACAAAAGATATAAGTCAAACCATGAGTAACACTATTTCTACAATTGTTTATTAAAAATGTTAATTTGCTCGTAGCACAAATATACTTTCCCTGACTAATCACAGACCAAATGTAAAATCTATTTAGATTTCCAATGTTTATTACTGAACCTTGTGTCTTTGCGGCGCCGCACAACACCCTCTGGTGACTTAGAAGCATTTAAATATAATAGCATCTATAACTAACTTCTTTCTGAGGAGGAAGTGGCGATTTAATGAAATGCAATAAATGTTAGTGTTCCGAAGGCTTGAGTTCTTTAATTTGCTTTATAAGGTAAGCCTTCTCATCATTGAACTGCTCATCTTCAGAACGATCTGTGTGGAACTTGGTGAGGAAGTCTACCAATTTATCTTGATTCCTTAGCAAAATATCCAAAATTGGTTTTGGTTTATTAGGGTTGGCTACAAATACCTGAAATAATAAATAACAGTGTTAAATACATATAAATTAATAATGAGCTTTGCCACTAATAAACCTAAAGGGAACAATAACTTAAGCACTTAGCAGAAACATTATGCAATGAACATAAGGACATATAAGCAATAAAAAGTTGTATTATTTTTAACATGTACAAATTCTTAAGTACCTTAAAAACATGGAAAGCCTCAAACTGAATGTTGCGGGACTTCTCTTTAAGCATATTCATCATAAGCTTAAGATTATCAGGGTTAGTGATGTAACGTGTCATTATGGAGAAGTTATGGCGGTCCAATAACAACTCTCCCAATAGCTTCAGGCTCTGCCGTCGAGTCACATAGTTTTCTGAGTTGAGCAGCCGCTGATAATGACTGAAAACTTTATCATAGTTTGTCTCTAGAAACTCGGCACACAACATTTTATGTCGTGTTAGCAATTCCTGAAAGAATGCAAATATGTTTTATAAAATAATGTAATAATTATGTTGTGTGTTATGTTATGGGGAAGACCTTCTCCAAGCAGTGGGAATGTATTAATTGGTTTGGTATAATAAATATATTTGATGCAATACAAAATATTTAAATAAACAAACCTTATAGTTATTATTTATATAAAATGAATAACTTAAATATATGATTATAATTATTATACCAATTGTAATACGAAATCTGTAAATAAATGAGCAAAAATATATACAATAAACAGATAAAATCAATTGTTCCTACATGTTGTATTAACAAATAATCTATGTATAAATTTATGGAATCCAAAACAGCACATGCGCATTACATACATATTAACACAAATGCAATAAATATATGAATAAATGGATAACTGTTTTTTTATTCATTTATTCATTGCGAATGGTTTGAAAGTTTATTACTTTTTTAACCTTAAAAATAATTGTTTTTTTGTTGAAATATTTCATAGTGTACGTACACTGCAGGATTTTTTACATTAGAGACTAAAAAGAGAATAATGCAGGGACCCACTATTACTGCAAATAAAA
Organism: Subacronicta megacephala; assembly: GCA_958496365.1. Classification (NCBI taxonomy): domain Eukaryota; kingdom Metazoa; phylum Arthropoda; class Insecta; order Lepidoptera; family Noctuidae; genus Subacronicta; species Subacronicta megacephala. The sequence continues at coordinate 6,237,281 of OY292515.1, read as the reverse complement.
CAAACCTTAAAAGTAGAAAAGGCATCTGAGGCAATATCAAAAGTGGAAACTTCTACATAACGGAAGAAATTGTAAAAATCATCTGAATACAACATTATCTTAGCCAAAGCCTCATAACGGGCACATTCCCGTAGCATAGTACCACAGTTGGATGCTATCTCCTGATGTTCATACCTGCAATTATTTATATTATTAATACCCTCAAATCTGTGAATATATATAATTATCCACTATCACAATAGACCACTTACTGCTGTAATAAATGTCATTTTACTAAAAAAGTATCTTTAATAACACTTACAAGTAATTTGTGATCATCGGTTCTAACTTATTTAAATGGTATTGAAACAAGTAAGAACTGTTCTTTTCAATATAATTGTTTAAATGATAGTGGGCCAATATTAAACCAAAATATTACCCACCCGGACATCAAAGTAAACAGTATCTCAGGCTTGGTGCATATGTACTCCACAGTTGGAGACCTTGTGCCAATCTGACGTCTAAGCACATTGTTGAACACTTGGGCAACATCCTTCTTGCCTTCAAAGTCGATGCGGTTCAGATTCTACCAAATGTCATGAGTCATTAATGATAATAATACAGATATCAATGTAGATAGATAGTTTATTGATCTTATGTTATATACCTGAATGAGAAGTAGAAGTAAGTTAGTGTTGTAGAGTTCTTGAGCCAACTGTGCTACTATGATATCCGTTTGTGGTTCTGCATCAGATGTGCCATATAGCATGTTCTTTATCAAAACCTATTGACACAAAATAAACACTATAAATTGTCCACATAAATACCAATAAAATTAAGAAGCTCTATATAATGAAGCCCTGCAATTTCCTTACCAAATTTTTGCTCACATCTTCTTGAGCTTTTTCAGCTTTCTTATCACCTCTTTCTAAAGCAGTGACTGCATCTTTCAATGATCTCACAAGCTCCGCTGGGCTTTTTTGAGACTTACCAAAAAGAGGCATAGTATTTCAATAAATTAGACAGATGATCTAAGCAATACTGTCTACATAAGATTGTACCTGTAAACAACAGATTAATGCTTATGATTCCAACTCAAAATCAGATGTTTATTTGATTACTCCTGATATTTCACGAGAATGCAAAGAAACGAAATCTGACAAATTTATAAATCGTTTGCCGACCTGGCGTAAACTCACTGAACTTTGCAACGGTATTGAAATCAATTTAGTTAAACGAAAATTGAAGATAAATACGCAAAAAATACGAAATATTACTCACTTTCAGATTAAATATTACAATTTTCCCTAGTAAGACCGACCACACTAAACGAACAGCTGTGATGTCAATAAAAATGTGTATTGCCAGTTTATAATAACACTTCTCCAAGAAAAAAAATCAGACTAGCCTCTGCCTACCGTTTCACTCGCATCCCAAAGAACTTTTCTTGTGAAAAAGGAATCCCATCAAAAACATTCTGTAAAAAACTAGCCTAACTAGCTTTTTCAATTTACAGCAAGGGTCAAGTCAACGGCCAAGTCACACAACATGAACTGTAAATAATAAAGATATCGCAGTAAGGAACCTTAGACTTGGCACGACTTTGTCTAGATTTCATTACTTTTTAGAGATAAACAAGTAACTCCATTGAGACTTGGCTAGTTTTTTACAGAATTTTTTTTATGGGATTTCACTTCTTTTTGTAGAAACGTGGACTTATTAATTTATTTTAATTTAAATTAGAAAATGTGTCCCACTTCGCTGGATTTTTGCAATGACAGTCGATTATTTTATGTACCAATAATAGAAGGGGGCTTTATCCATATCTCTAATACAGCTGAGACCAGCTGAGGGTTCTTCATCAGATACTTCAGACCTTCGATTTTTGACATCAAATGAAGCGGCCTTAGAGCAACACGGAAAGGGAGAAGCCATCCGTAGCGTTCCCCTCTGCCAAAGTACAAGCCCAAATGGGCATATGCATTTAATAAAACTAGGTTGCCGCTCGGATTTTTAACTAAACCAAGTCCAGCCGCGCGAGTGAACACAGCGGTCCTCAAAACGCCAAATTTTTCGGTTTTCTGCTGCAAAAAGAGGTCTGTAACATCAAATCTACTAAAAGATTGTATTACATTTCACATGTAAATAAATCTTTACCGTATTTTTCTATTTAATTACATTTAGACACCAAATTCGTGTATTCTATTTTAAATTATTATCAGATTTGTGTACCAACATCGAGTCCGGTCGCCCGTACAGAATACGGATCGGTCGAGCGATAAATCCGAATTCTTGCCGATGAAAAATTTATGGACGTTACCTTTAACGTTGAACCAAACGCGTAAGCGGCATGAATTTTACGGCGCTTTCGACCTATCTTATTAGCGAGAGCCTTAACTTAAAAAGCGTCTTAGCGCTGCAGGTTTTTTCGTCAGGTTAGACGGCTATTTGCTGTTTCAGCGCTGTACAGGGCTTGTTGGTATTGTTTAATTTTGTATATGTTAGTGTCGTCATTACAGTTTTAGTTTTGTATGTAGTAATTCGGAACTGCGCTTGTGTGCACATTTCCCCCCGCAAAAAATGGCAGAACTATTTGGTCGGTAATATATCGCTAAAGCTACTCCCTACCGTGTTGCTCGAAGGAAGCGGCCCACCAAGTTGAATATTTTTTGTAAAGGCGGTATAATCAGTGGCGTAGCGTGGGGGGGGGGCGGCGGGTGCGGTCCGCACCGGGCGGCACTTTGGCGGGGGCGGCATTTCACTGACGGTCAAAAAAAATTTTTTTTTTTTTTCAGTTTATATTTACTTTTCAGTTTAGTTTTATCATGCCCTACATTTTTTGTTATTCATTTAAAAAATGAAAGGGCGGTAAATTCGGGATCCGCACCGGGTGCTAGTGACCCATGCTACGCCACTGGGTATAATATGTCGATATCTCTAATAGTTTGGTTGGGGTCTTGTGTTTTCTAATCAGGGTCACCAGGTACTCAAGATCTTCGATTATCCTAGTTTTTATAGTTTTCCCTTTATGTGGCCATTAAACCCTAACTCTTGCTGTCGTAGGGCCACGCTGTTCGCAGCATGAATGGGCCGGCTTGACCGGGGAAGTACCACACTCTCGCAGAAGACCGACGTCCGAGTAGTAGCGTTTCGTTACTGCGCTTCGTTCGGTGAGCGAGATGGCCGGAGGCCCAATTCCTCCCCCAATCCCCTTCCTTCTCCTTTTCTCCTTCCCCTCCGTTTCCCTAAATAGGCTCGGCAACGCTCTGCAACTCCTTTGGTTTTACAGATGTCCATGGGCGGCGATGACTACTTACCATCAGGTAGCTCGCCTGCTAGTTTGCCGAGTTATCCCATAAAAAAAACTCTGTACCAAATTTCAGCTCTCTGAGTTTATGGGAAGTACTAGTTCTATTTTGATGATCATGAGTGAGTGTCATAAATGCGAAACTTTGCTTTCGCTTAACTTCGGAACTAAATGACCTACAGACTTGAAATTTTGGATTTAAAGTATGTGATTATAGCTTACTGGCTGACGAAACGAATTTCTGCGTTCTAGTCTTATCCAGAGGTTCTCAAATAGGGGCCTGAAAATGCGGTGAAATGGTTCCAGTAAAGGATGGTAAGGCAGTGTTTGCTTCGCGCTCGACGTGGCGGGGGCAGTGCCGTGCCCCCAGATCCCCCAGATCCAGATACCGTTCTTTCTTAGGATGCAGTCATCTTCTTACTAAATTTAATCAAAATCTGTTCAGCCTTTGAGCGTGAAATGTAACAGATAGACAAAGTAAATTTCACATATATAATAAAACTAGCATTCCGCCCTAGGCTTCGCCCGCGTGTTTCTAGACTTTTCTGTATTATAATATGTTTTTATTATACATATAAACCTTCCTCTTGAATCACTCTATCTATAAAAAAACCGCATCAAAGTCCGTTGCGTAGTTTTAAAGGACTAAGCATACATAAGGACAGAGAACGGGAAGCGACTTTGTTTTAGACTATGTAGTAATAGTGATATGTAGGTATGGATTTTACACAACAGGTAGATTAACTGGACTGGTAGGTTAAAAACGACAATTCCCCGTTTAATGTTGAATTTAAACAACCGCCCACGGAACAGTTTTATTTACTTTTTTGTTCCTCCATTTTTGCACAAAAATATTCACAGTAGCGCGTCTCAAGCGGTTGCACTCACACTCGTACTCACTCGTACTGTTCCCAGATATCGCGGTGTCGTCGGTGATCAGTGTCTATGTAATATATGTGTGCGTTGCTAGCGCGCGCATTCTATCTATATTGACTTCTGTTAGTATTTATTTTGTGGTAAGGATGCTTACTATATAAATACCACTCAATAATATTTATTATACTCTCGTACCACCATATTAATTGGAACCAAACCTAAATTATTGATAAAACATTGATTTAAAAAAAAGTTGCAAAATAGTATTAACATACTGTTTTGCAACTTCTTTGTACGCATGGCTAGACATCAAGCAATACAAATCTAGTATAGCCTGGTTTTAAATTTTACGGAAAACTTTACAATGGGAGATCAGTCTAAACTGAATTCGTATAGCTTGATGTGTAGCCGTGTGTACCTGTAACGTTACGAAAGATCTATGGTTTTATATTCCCCCTTCGAGTTAAAGTCTAAGCTGAGTGTACGTGAACACTTGCAGTCAAAGTACCTATTTGGTTTGGATGTCATTATGAAGACGATGCAAACCGATATGCCATGCAAACCATCATTAGCCTAGAGAGATTTGACTAGAATCGATGTCGACAACTTGACACAATTATTTTCATTGAACTGTGCCTTGCGTATTTTAGCTTCTTCTCCTTCTCGACAATACATAAAGTAGAAATAAATTGTAATTATTCTTAAGTTTAATTGATTCCTCCAGTTATAACGTTGAGTTTAGTGCCATTTCTTAAAAGGTTTGAATATTTCATCAAAATCGTTTTAAGAGTACAGAAGGGGTGATATAATAACTTCATATACAAACAATTTGGTGCTGTTAAAAATCAGCAATCAAAATAAATCGTTGGGCACGATTGAGTGAACGAGTTAGCGGTAAATTGTCATTTTTCGCTGAATCCACTATTTTACACAAAAAATCTTAGACGATAACGATTTTTAAGCAAAAGTTTTGATACTCAATTTTATTGTGAATAAGTTATTGTTGATGACGCAATTTCTACTGCCGTGTCCATAGAATGTTTTGTAGCTGAAATTTTTGCGTAAAACCACGACGCAACCTTAAGTTTGTACCCGTTATATTACTTTCCTCTATGGTTTGAACTTTATCTTTACTAATTATATTCATAATCTGTAGCGCGGATAACGTGTCAGATTACTCAGATTGTCAATTTGTGAATTTTATTTAAGGTTATAATTTCATCAGTTTTATAAATTAAATTATAGCAATTATTTAAGAAAGTCATGGCTGAAGCTACTAGTGAGAAATTGTCAAAGAAGTGAGTATCGTGTGAAACATCACAATGTATGCCTTGAGGAACTTGTCTGTTGCAAGTAGTATTTTCATTAATCGATGTGCATATTTCTCATCTGCAGCTAGCAAACGGTCAGTTAATTTTCATATTATAATTCAACTGTTAGTAATACTGATGTGTTATTCTTCATTTATATTGTAGTGAATTGAAACGTCGACTGAAAGCTGAGCAAAAATTGAAAGAAAAGGCAGAGAAAGCTGCTCAACTTCCAGTGCCGGTAACGGAGCAGAAACCTTCGAAAGCCGCTGAAGAGGAGATCAGTCCAAATGAGTATTATAAGCTACGAACAGCTGCTGTTGCAGCTCTCAAGGAAGGTTCCAAAAGTGACCATCCATATCCTCACAAGTTCAATGTAACAATATCGTTAGAAGAATTTATTGAAAAGTACAATCATGTAAATAGTGGTGAAGTTATAGAAAATGTCACTTTGTCGGTGGCTGGTAGAGTACACTCTATTAGGGAATCAGGAGCTAAACTAATTTTTTATGATTTGAGAGGTGAAGGTGTCAAAATACAGGTACAGTAATAGGTATTATAATATTTCCTTTATGATAGTGTTTATTTATTAATTTAAAAAGTCCAGTTAAAACATAAAAATGAATAGTTACAATATAATAAAATGAGACAGAGAAAAACTAATAATTTAATAACATTTTATTTATAATTATGTAAATTTTTCAGGTTATGGCTAATGCAAAACTTTATGAGTCTGAAGAAAAATTTGCTGCAGACACCGATAAACTAAGGAGAGGAGATATCATTGGATGTGTTGGTCACCCTGGCAAGACTAAGAAAGGAGAATTGTCCATTGTACCTCAGAGTATTAAATTGCTTTCCCCTTGCCTTCACATGCTGCCTCACCTACATTTTGGACTCAAGGACAAGGAGACTAGATTTAGGAAAAGATATTTAGATCTTATTTTAAATGATAAGGTATAAAAATTGTTTTAAATAAACTTATTACTGAATGATTAATAATTATGAAGATTTAACAAAACCATTTCTTCACAGGTGCGACAAACTTTTTACACTAGGGCAAGAATAATAGCTTATGTGAGAAGATTTTTGGATAATATTGGTTTTCTGGAAATTGAAACACCAATGATGAATATGATCCCTGGTGGAGCTACAGCTAAGCCCTTTATTACCCACCATAATGATCTCAACATGGACTTGTATATGAGAATAGCTCCAGAACTGTATCACAAGATGTTGGTGGTGGGTGGATTGGACCGTGTTTATGAAATCGGAAGACAATTCCGGAATGAAGGAATTGATTTGACTCACAACCCAGAGTTTACTACCTGTGAATTCTATATGGCTTATGCAGATTACAATGATCTTATCACAATAACTGAAACCATGTTGTCAGGCATGGTGAAAAGTATTCATGGATCTTATAAGGTGAGTAAAATATATGTTTTGTATATTATCTATGATCTTATAAATGCTATTGTTATTTCAATTCAATTCAAATAGTGAATATAGGTTGATACAGTTGGTATTTACATAGTTTTATCAATTAAAGAACAAACATTTAGTGCAGCTATATTCTGCCATTTGACATTATTTGAATTGTTTGTTGAATGCATCATGAAATTACATTTGCAATCTTTAAGAAGTATAAACCTAATATAACCTTTGTTTCTATTTTGAAAGTTAAACAATAGGTTATCACACTTACTCTTGCCACAAAGATAACACTTAAGAATATCCATTTTAAATGAAGTAGTTAATGATATTACATAATAGGTACATAAGGCTTTATGCTCATAGGGAAACGGATAAATTAACATACAACTGTTTTTGTCAAAATCTGTTTGCCGAAATAGAATACAAATTCTGTTTTTAGGTTAAATATCATCCAGATGGCCCTGAAGGTGAAGAAGTAGAAATTGACTTCACCCCTCCATTTGCTAGGGTGCCTATGATTGCAAGCTTAGAAAAAGCATTGAACTGCAAGTTGCCACCTGCTGATAAATTAGATAGTGATGAAGCTAATCAAATGCTGAGTCAGTTGTGTGAAAAACATGAAGTAAGTATTAAATAGCATCACATAAACTCACTGTGAAGTTGTACATCATCATTATTTTTTCACACTTGTTATGTATCTAAATAACAATGTTTTTTATAGGTTGAGTGTCCACCACCACGGACTACTGCCAGACTTCTAGACAAATTAGTAGGAGAGTTCCTTGAAGAGAAATGTATTAACCCTACATTTATATTAGACCACCCTCAGATTATGAGTCCACTGTCCAAGTATCACAGAGATATTCCAGGTTTAACAGAGAGGTAATGAAATTTATTTACTATTCATGCATATTATTTTAAATTTCTTAACTAAACTTGAATGACAAAATATTTTATATTAGGTTTGAACTTTTTGTAATGAAGAAAGAAATTTGTAATGCCTACACTGAATTGAATGACCCAGCAACTCAAAGGGAGAGGTTTGAGCAGCAAGCCAAAGATCGGGCTGCTGGTGATGATGAGACTCCACCCACTGATGAGGCCTTCTGTACTGCTCTTGAATATGGACTCCCACCAACAGCAGGGTGGGGTTTGGGAGTTGACCGCCTTACAATGTTTTTGACTGACTCCAATAACATCAAGGTAAGATGAAAGGATAAGGCTGATTGATTATCTAGACCAGGGTCACCAATTAGTTTTGCTTGGGGTCCGTGTTAAGAAATGAAATGAGCATCGCGGTCCTTACAAAATTTTATTAAAAAATATATTTATTAAGCAAATATAATTACGGAAATAACAAAGGTATCACATCAATGAGAAAAATGATTTTTTTTGTACATTTTTATTTTAACTACATTAGGTACTCTGTAGTGCAATTTGCTGCGTTCTCGCAGTCTAGACGTAATGGATCGGACGTCCGGTTGCCGCTTGGCGACCCCTGATCTAGATGTTAGAGACCTAGTCTTCCAAATTCGGAAAATTCCGAATCTGGAAAACTAGCTCTATAACAAGTGCTAGTGACTTGACATTAGTTATTGCAACATTTACTATGCTTTATTCACAACTGAGAACATTTCTTCAAAATCATTAGAAATTTAGTGGGGCAAGTAGATGCGTTAATTTCAGATGGTATAACATTATAACATTATCTACTTAAATATTGATATTCTTTTTGCAATTGCACAGGAGGTCTTGCTGTTCCCTGCCATGAAACCTGATGACCCCAATAAACACAATGTTGAAGGTGAGAATGTACCCAATGAACCCGTGGTTCAGAATGGAGCATAATCGATTAATTATCCAGCTATCTGTTAACACCTAGGCTAAAAGTTTTAAATGTTCTAACACTGGTTTTTCTTATTTTCAATAATAACTTCATGTCATGTAATAAAAACGAATTGTAAAGAAATATATGTTTTTAATTTATTATCATAACAATACACTGTAACAAGTGGTAAAAAATAAGACTATTTATACATTGATATTCAGCAATGAATAGAAATGCAAGCATAAGATTAGTTCATGTAGAACAAAACTTTAAATATTTATGTTTAGTGCAAGTTCTATGGTCAAAGAATGGCCTTAGGCCACATACATAAAATGCAAAACACAAAACCTGCACAAGCTAAATGCCAGGAGAGGACTATATTTTGATCCCACTGATACTAAGAGTTTACAAATGTATGGGCCGGATGGAGCCCCAAAAAAACTGTAGAGGCAAAATACCCATATGATATTAGTTGGTAGGTCACCCACCCTGGGTGGAGTCTGACACACCGTCGCTTTACCCAGGCAGCGACAGTCCACGAGGATTAACACACACAAAAAAAAGTCTGTGTCAGGGATGGTTAATGGATTAATGATGATTATAAGTTTCTGACCATCAAATAAAATACACATGTTCACTAAATATTACAGTCATAGCACAACACAAAAGTGTTGATAATAACTAATCTTCATGTTCACCAAGAATAGTAGAATTATAATGTTCACCTAGTCCATACATGTGTCTATGATATGTAATTACTAGTGGGGGCCCCTTAAATTCAGTGCCCTGATCAATAGAATTAGGTCCCGTTGCTTGTATGACAGTTATAGGACATTTAAAAAAATTTGACATAGCCCTAATTTCTAATTGACCACCCCATACTTTAGTACACTCTATTTTGTCACAATACTCTTCAAACTCTTCATTGGATAGCATTTCATAAGTTTCTGGGTTACTCATGAATAGAATAAAATCATCTTTATTCTGTCTTATATAATTTGCAATGTTTTTTCTTAAGGTGTCTACAGATAAATCTTTCTGGTTTTTTACTATCATTTGATGGGCAATAGCTTTATATAGACAATCTCCATCAGAAGCAATTGGAAAAATCTGAAGTCCTCTTTCTTTCAACTTTGTTTTTATTTCCTGCAGTTCAGTATTTCTTGGGCCATGGAGATTTTCTTGTTCTTGAAGTTTGATTAGTTCTTCTCTTTCTTTTTCTTGTTGTGACTTTTTATCTCTCCGTTTTTGGGCTTTAGAAATTTTAAGTTTTGATAGATCATTTTCAACCAATAAAACCGGCTCATTAGTCAATGAGCCGGTTGAAATGAAGTCTTCATTTGTTACTTTGTTTGCAGACTCAATTTCTTGTTGATGCCTTGCATCCATTTCAGCCTCTAACCTAGCTATTTCTGCTGTTAGCTCTTTCTTTTTTGTCTTGTCATTTTTGGCGGCTTTTTTCAAGGCTTGAATTTGCGCTTGAAGTTCCTTCTTTTCTTTTCGATGTTTACTTTCTAACATAGGTAATTTGTCAATTTCACTATTCATAGTGATCTAATTACAACTCGAGCAAACGTAGGAAATTATACTTTGGCTAAAATAGGTAGACTCTTATGACCTTAACCTAAGCCCTGAGAGAGATCCATCCAATCCAACCAGATCGCTCAAGAGAGAAGAAGACGCTGACCGACTAATTGCACACGCACGCAGAGTTTCTTACATTACATTTCTTGATATTTGAGGTCTAGATATAGGGACAGTGAGAATGACTGACCTGACTCCTCACCTCGGTAGAGTCACACTTAACTGACATATCTAGTAGAGTGAATTATGTACCTAGCAAAAAGTAACAAACATTGACGTCTGTCAGTAGGTCAGTGACACTTACCAGATCTCAGACTAATAATCCCTCAGACTAATATTCCTATAGACGGAGTAATAAGTTGTTGCCGCTCTTGTATCGGTGTGTCAAATGAATTATTCTTTTCTCTGTCTATTTATAGGAGTTTAGGGACGAGTAAAAGGTACAGCACACGTAAGTCTGGCAACGTCGCACTGTCTGTGTAATTCGTGTCAACATATGACTAGAGATGAGTCGTACTAGATAAATTTCGTACTAGGTGTACCTATTCCTATTCCGAATAAATACTCGATCCAAATACCTGTTCCACCTAGTATGAAGTACGCGTACGGCTGCGGATGCAGTACGTAATGAATTGGAATCTTCTCTTCATACTTTACACAGGCTTAGGACTGTTGACGTTAAATATTTATCTAGGTACTACATCGTACCGTATATTAAAATTCATTTTTCATAGTAATCTATACAAAAAAAATGGTAATCAGTCGGCATCCAACAAGATTACCCAACAAATACTAGTCCGTACTCGATACTCTGTATTGTATCGGATCGTATAGTCTCGAGTATTTACAAAGTACCTAGTGTATAAAGTCCGTCGAGTATGCCTAGTATTTGGTTCGTATCGAGTATTGCTTCAAAAAAACAGAGTATATTTACTTTTATCAAGATTGAAATAAGGTTCAAATTGAAATGACTGACTTGGTAAACACGAGTGCGCGTCGCGTCATCTTAATACTCATAAAAATAAGGTTCAAATTCAAATTATTGACACACCAATAATTTGGTAAACACGAGTGTGCGTCGCGTCATTTTAATGCTCATAGAAATAAGGTTCAAATTCAAATTTGTACGCGTAGGCACAGTAATACTAGGTGGATCGAGTATTTCAAAATGTAACGAGTATTTTATTGACTAGTATTGAGTGTTGGTTAATAGACAGTATATTTACCTTTAACTAGGTTGAAATAAGGTTCAAATTCAAATTTATACGCGCAGGCACAATGATACTAGTTGGATCGAGTATTTTATTAGTTGGAATAGGTATCAGTTAGTATCGTGAAATACTTGTTCCTTGGATCTGTTCTAGTATATACGCTTCATCTCTACATATGACCGACATGTCGGTCAAAACATTGCGGCTCGGTGCAGTTTAAATGCGAAATATTAAATAATAACAGTGGTTTAGAAAGGACTAAGTTGATAAAACGGAAGTATGTCGTGTGTGGCTGTTTATTGTTCATCAAGAACCACGAAAGGAGGCGTAAAAGACCCAGAATTATCATTTCACACGTAAGTCTTTGACAACAATTTTATCGTTAATTACAGAGATTTATGGTTAGAAAATAGATGAATATAAAAGATTTACATATTATGACTAAGATTGTCTTTAACATATTGATGAAAGCCAAGTCTCATAGTCTAAATTAATGTTTAACATTAGGCGTTGTTTTAGACGTGAACTGCAGTGACGTGTACAACATTATCGACTACATATATCGATACAATCTATCGACAGTATCGACGTTTGTTGTTGATACAGTATATTATTTTTTGCTTACGTTTGTAGATTTCCAAAATGTCCTGAAATAAGAAGTGAGTGGATTAAAGCTGTAAGACGTCAGAACTGGGAGCCAACGAAATATTCAAGGCTTTGCTCCAAACACTTTGAAAGTTCCTGTTTTATACCGGGTTTATCTGTAAAAAAACTAAAGTCTGATACAATTCCAACTATATTCGAAGGATATCCGGAATATTACCAGGTAGTGTTATAAAATACTACCTCGTTTTCGTTTAACTTTCAAGTCTCAGTACGATGAATAAAGCCGCGAGCGGAAAGCTAGTAAAAAATTTATGTTCAACGTACTTTGTTTTTAACCCCCGACGCAAAAACGACGGGGTGTTAGTTTGACTTGACGTGTGTGTGTGTGTGTCTGTCTGTCGCATCGTAGCTCCCGAACAGTTTTTTTTTATTTAGAAGGTTTTTATTTTATTTAGTCGGGAGTGTTCTTAGCTATGTTTGATGAAAATCGTTCGAGATATAATTTTCGAAGGTTTTTTATTTTTTATTTAGTAGTTATAGTTAAATAAACTAATATTCATACATTACGTATCTTTTCTTAGGTAGCAATGAAGAGAAAAGCAGGGTCAATTAATGAAACGCAAGTCACACCTAGAATCGGAGGAGAATGCACGAGACTGGTGTCGTACCAGACGACATTCCTACAACACCCAGGCGAGCAGTGAAAATTATGACATCTTTGTCAAAATCTCGGCTGGTGGCTGTGAGACATCTAAGGGAAATTAAAAGACTAATAAATAAATTGTTACTTTAATTTAACCTTATCATCATTATTATCATCCACAGCCTGACTTTAACCACTGCTGGGTATAATAGGCCTCACTAGGTTTGTGCCATCCATCACGGTCTACTCGGTACTACGTGCTACTCTCTAATTTAACCTCATACCATAATAATTATATATTTTAATTATTATTTATGTGTGCATATTTTTTATTTAACAAGCGCACATTTTGCATAAACAGTCGATGTACTACAGATTCTATCGATATGCTTTAAAGCGTCGACCCTTCCCTAGTCACGCACACTAACACTAGAATCGCACACTAACAAAAAATGGGTACGCAGCTTTCATAAAGGCTCCGTCTATAGGATTATTAGTCTGAGAATAATCCTAATAGTCTCAGATTAATGCTGACTGTACGACTGTAGTATCTTTTAGTCTGTGCTGACTAGTAGGGTAGACAACTCTCGGAATTGCGGGATTCTCCCGTAAAAAGGCAAAACGAATTAAAATTTCCTGGCTCCAGCAACGCAGCTAAAATTTCACGCATATTTTTATTGCTTCAGTACGCCACGCACGCGTGGCGTGACATGGGTGGCGTAGAAAACGAACTGTGGTTGGAAAGTATTATAAATATGGTATTAAATGACAGCGATGCGGAGCAACACAAGGAGCGCCAAGGCGCAGGCAAGTAGCAAGCCGAAAAGTTATATCATCCAACAAGGTCCCAATGTTGGATGAAGGAAGTGCCCGTAGCCAGAGACCTGATTCCCATTCACCCACAGCCATGAGACGAGCACGCTCCGCAGTATTGACTGACGTATTCAGAAGTTCTTTCCGTGTCAAACTGCAAAGCGGCGCATCCCATAGTCTCTGGGAAGATGGGATCAGGGGTACATCAGTATTGGGACAAGTCATTTTCCAGACGTTCAAAGCATCGGACAAAAACGGCACCTCAAAATCAGTCAGAGAAGGTCCTAAAATATCTCTGACCAACTTTTCAGTACCGTGGACCGAGGATATGAATGCCGGTAAACTGATACTAGAAATTTTGCGGATGCCGAGGCCACCTAAACGAATGGGAAGCGTGGCTTGTAACCAGGCTCGGTCATCCAAAGCTACATTTAAGATCGACGAAACAAAGTTTTGTATAATTTTGTCTACTTTTTCCAAAAGGTGTTAGTGCTTCCACAAATGTGAGCAACAGAGGGAGTAAGTAAATTTTGGTCCAAAACAACAATATCGAATAATGGTAAATGCTGAATGTATATTAATTTTGCAAAGTCTTTCCGAAATATATTTGTATTGTAAGTTTGTCAGTTTTGGCACTTGACACATTTGACTTTGACTTCAGTTGTCAACGCTACGCTATCTGAATATCTGACTTAACAGTACTGTAAAAGAAAACGGTGATCAAATAAAATCAACGCAAGCAATAGAAACCGCCAAGTTAGTTTTGTCTTCGTGGTTTTAATTGATGTGGTAAATTATTAGCAATTTTACGAGATATACTGAATGTAATACATTTTCTTGTACCTAATATTGCCGTGCAAGAATGAATCCTTGTTCAGTCGCCGCACCTCAACAAGATACTGAAGGGGATGGAAGGTGGAATAGCATTGTAAGTTTTCTATTTAATAATTCGTTCATACCACACTATTTTACTTTCATTATTTTTTTAAATTAGATTCTTATCACACTTGCTAATAAGTAGCCAGTGGTAAGTGCTGATCAGTTTCATTTATATATTGGCATAATTTCTAAGTTCAGTTGCTTTTCAACCTTAACTGTACAGTCACCAGCACATCAGGTTATACAAAACTGTCAAATCTCTCCAGATGATTTAAAACCTTAAGTTCTCATTTATTAAGTTCAAAATCAACTGAGAAAATTTGATATTTTGTGGTAACTTGATGTGCTGGCCACCGTATGTAACAGTTCTAAGTAAATTTTGTTTGTATATCTATGATATTTAGTTTCTTTTTGGACTGAAAAGTTCAGTATTGTTAAAACATGTTTTGCTAAGTAGTACACATTTTTAATGGTTTTATGTACATTGCAGCATAATCGATTTTTATCAGATGCCAAAGGGAAAGATGCTGATGTTATTTTTATTGGTGACTCCATTTTACAAGCCCTAGAGCATACTGAAGTGTGGAACCAATGGTTTGCCCCACTGCATTGCCTCAACTTTAGCATTCACAAGGATCAGACACAAAATGTCTTGTGGCGCATCAAGAATGGAGAACTTGATCATGTTGATCCCAAAGTGAGTACTTACCACTATACTTTGAACTTATTTTCATTATAATCAAGGTAAAACATTAGAAACAATAAAGGCAGCACTGCATCATATCTTATGTTCTTAGTTTCTTATGATCAAAAATTTTCTAGGTAATAGTTGTGCATGTTGGGACAAACAATGTTGAATATACTGCAGAGCAAGTGTGTGAAGGTATTCTAGAAATTATAAGAACAATCAGGGAGAAACACCCAAGTGCTTATATAGTATTGCCTGTAAGTATAGTACCTAAATATAATATCAACACATATATTTACTTATTGGGCTTTATATTTACTATGTGGTGCCTGCAGAATGATGTTCCAAGTTCCTGCTTCTAGATGGTGTATTAACATGATACAAGCACCATATTTTAAGTACAACCTCCAGCAATACAGCTGTGAAAACCATATCCTATTTTGTGCTCTGGATTTGAGTTTTTGTGTGTAACTGATAGACAAACAAAAACTAAAGGAAATTGTTATGGCTTCTTTTGCTTTAACATCTCTTTACATTAAATTTTCCTAAATATATCCATTTCCAGATAATTTTATTGGTATGATACATTCTAATGTTAAATTTTCCATTCTAGAGTCTACTTCCTCGAGGTCAATATCCTAATACCCTAAGGGAGAAGAACTCCAAAATTAATCAACTTTTACGTGAAAAGGTTACTAGCATGAACAAGGTGGAAATGGTTTCTATAGACAAAGGTTTTATACAAACTGATGGTACTATCAGTCACCATGATATGCATGATTACCTCACTCCGACTAATGCAGCTTGTAGGAAAGCATTTGAACCTATTTATGATTTACTTCAACAAATATTGAGTGAGGGTGAACCTGAAAAGGATTTGACACCTTCTGAATAACAAATTGTTTTCTAATTGTATTTTATGGCAGCTTATTTTGCAGCGAGCTCATTGTGATGGAAACATTAGTACTTATATTTAGCTTTTTATATTAAGCATAAGTGTCAAATATTTTAAAATATTATGTAAACTCATCAACATTCCAAATCAGCATTATGATATGATTTTCTAATTGGCTGTGTTTATTTAATCACTTCATTTGAAATACTTTTATTTTGCTTATGTTTGCAAGCTTAGTTTAGCTTTTAGGGATTATGAATTTTTTGTGCACAGTTTATATGTGCACTACAGGGTTAGTACTTATCATCTAGTATTTATTTTTCTTAAATTCATGCAATAATGAAGAAAAGTATTATGTTACTATTGTTATATTTTAGAACCTCTTTTTTGGAGAATTGTAACAAAGCTCAGCAATTTTGTTAGTTTATTTTTAAATGCTTAAATTATTATTTCCATAAGTACTCACTACTCATTTAAGCAAGTAGGTACATTAGTCTTTACATAATAAATAATATTTGCACATCACAGTAATGGAATTGTCTACAACCAAAGATCTTGGAAGATTACCTTACCAAAGTTATAAGCAGTATAATATGAATTGCATTGTATAATTTTATATGCAGTTCTATTTTTGATAATGACCTACATTTAAAATTACCTGATAAGATCTATGTTTAAGGAGGATATAAAATTGTTTTATACTTCTATTTCATTTGTTGCAAATGTATAATTTGCACAAAACGTGCAACGTCAGGCGAGTTGTGGTCAAATGCAAGCCTATGATAAAAAAATCGAATATGAATAGTAAATATTTTCAAATATCACTGTAGGCATATTAATTGTAGGGACTATTTAACTGTTAGGTACTCAAGATGCCAAACAAGTTTGCTTGAATCTCAAATTGTTATAAAATATTTATTTGCATGAAGAAGCTTGAAAGTAAACAGTGCAATTATTTCTATAAAATTAAATGTTGTTTCATTTTTCTTGTTTTTTTAGCAAATTATTCGGCTATATCACAGCCTCGTTGTATGGTAGTAGAAATTGCGACATCAATAATAAATGATTAACGATTGAGTATTAAAACTTCTTTTAAGTTATCATTGAAGATTTTGTGTAAAATAGTGGATTCGGCGAAAAATTACAATTTAACCTAAATCTCCTATGACATAGACCCTGTATGACTAGTTATAAGAACAGAAAGGAACAACTCAAGATTTAGATAGACTGATGTCCGTCTTCATCACACCAGGCTCTGTATTCCACTCCTATCAATTAAGGAAGAAGAACCATCATGCCTGTTTTCCCCGAAGGGTTATGCAGACCACTTCGCCGGTATGTTTAGGTCCCATGTAATAGGAGGCGAGCCTATTGCCGTTAACCGGGTACAAATCCAGACTCCGAGCTGCTACTGAGCATTTAATAGAAAAACCCAATAACACTGCTCGACCTGGGCATTTGACCCAGGAGCTCTAGCATAGCAGTCGTGCTTAGGACCACTAGAGTAATGAGGCAATAAAATAAAAAATTAAAACAAAACAAGAAAGACGAAATTAAAACAGTATATAATTATTAAAATTTATTTGTAAATGAATTATCTACTCCAGCTACAAAACTAAATAACAAGCATTAATTTATACAAAATAAATATAGCAAGCTTAGCTAATATCTATTGAGTACCCTATTATAATACAATTTCAATGGTAAGGAAGGACTAGGCTGTAGCAGTGACCTGTCAAATAAGTTAAAGTTTTTCTTTTCAAGTTTAGTCAAATAATTATTGATTGTTGCAGCAGGCAAGAATATTTGCTTCGTAAGTTTTGGGACATCAATGCTTCTTGCCTGAAACAGTAGTCAACAATTTGTGTAAACATATTAATATGAATGTAAACCAAATAATTAATAAAATAAATATTTTTTTTTACTTGTTTATTAAGTAGCTTTGATATGTTTAATGTCTATATTTTTCATTGAAAATTATTATAGAATCTATTATAATATGATAAATTATTATTATAAAATCTTTTTGAAATACAGTGTGCATCTGAACTGTAAACTTTCAAGAAAATGGAGAATATTCAATTTTAAAAATAATAATCATATCACATAATAGCTTTATTGGATGAATTATTCATAAAGGCAGCCTTTGGTGGCTGTTCTATAAATATGCTGGGCAAACAATGTGTAAGCTGTAACTGCTGTGGTCAGCCTAAATGGGTGAACACTTCAAAAACCCTCTATGTCAGATAGTAAGTATGAAAAGTCATAGTCCCAAGCCCGAAATGTCTGAAGTTGTCTGCAAGGTGTTTGGCAGTGGTAAAATTTATATATATATTTTTTTTAAATAAAAAGCTTACTAGCAATGTGGGTCACACATTACTAGTATTCTTGTTAACCCCTCGTGCTAAGCTAAATGCTTGTGTTACGAGTGGGTTCACGTCAGTAGTGCAATGAGTGGGGTTCGAACCGTCAACCATATGATCGCAAGTCAACGCCCTAGCCATTAGGCTACGACGCTTCAATATGGAGGGTAGAAGAAAGGAGGACCATCTTGTATGGGGGATTAGTCGAAAAAGTGTCCACTTGTATACAGCAAATTATTGTTCTAACACTCACCAAACTGGCGCTAGTGTAGAAAGTGGAAATGATTTGAATGTAGCGGTTATAAGCAGAGAAGTGTGCTGAGTTGAAAAATTTAACATTTCTCTTGAACTTCTGTAGTTAAGAAATATGCAGTATTTAAAATCTCAACTATTTACGTAGTCAACTGTAATTTAGTAAATAATAACCTATGAAACTCCTGAAATAAAAATAAATACATTTTTAAAATTCTTCCACTTGCTACTATAGCGCCACCTTAATTTGCTCCCACAATTCAATTTCAATGGACACTTTTTAATACACTGAGATGGTCCTCCTTTCTTCTACCCTCCATAAAAATTTAATAGAAAGAGTTGTGTGTCAGATATTTAAGTTTCACATTTGTGAATTTTTTCTTTACTAATTTCAATATTTATGTATAAAAAAATTTTAACGATTTTACCAGTGTGGTAGTTTTGAATGGCTAACTTTAGACAAGCAGAGTTATTATGAATAAACTGTATCACACAGAAATAAGGTTGAGGAAGTTGATGGTAGTGGTTTTGTATAAAATACTGATATTCAGCCTTATCTGGTTTGACTGGAAAGAGATTCCAACATAGTTTAGAAAAAGGATAAAATGAAAACAACATTATCCTATACTCCCCAAGGGTTAGGCAGAGATGTACTACTGCACACTCACAGAGAAGCTAAGACAATGAAGATGATTTAAAGCATTAATGGTAGCAGCCTGTATTTACCTTAAGTAAATGGTTATTTGCTCTTGAAGCAACTTCAAATGCCACATTTCTCATTTTATTGCTGTCAATACATCTCAGAACATTTTCTTGACTAAGTTCATGCTTCATAAGAACATCCATAGGCAAGGACACAATTTTATGGGAACTGGACACATGAACAGACCTGAAGCAGTGAAGGTTATATTTATGTATAGTGATAAAGGGGGCACTATCATATCCCCGGATATACACAGCCAGAGCACCCCTAAAGCAACTCTGATCCATCCATACCTCAATATATTTGTTAATCCTTGAGCTTTCCCTAAGTGAGATGCTGCATGGTCAGCATGAATATCTTTTATTCCTGCTACACTTAAAATTAAATAATATACTGAAGACACAGACTCTTCAGCATATCTCTCAATGTCTTCTACATTCCTGAAATATTTACTCTTCAATAAATTACTTCTTGATGATATGAGCTTTTCCAAATGTCTCCGTTGGAGTCCATAACAGCAACATATCTATAAATAAGATTTAAATTTTAATATAATTACAATCGAATACTCATCTGCAACTGTGAAACAATTACCTTAAATAATTCTTGTGCTACAGGATTAGCAGGTACATTTTGTAGTACTTGCTCCTTTTTATAAATGGATCTGACAGCATCTTGCCAGAATTGTAATCTGAATGCAGCTGTTTGTGAGTCAGTAGTTTGATCCTGAATCCGAGCTATTTCGACATTGAAAGCTCTCAATACAAACGCAGGAGAACGCAGAGACTTCGTCATGAGAAGAGTTGCCAAAAAGTTCTCATAATCATGCTGTCTATCTGCAAAACATAAAAGTACCAGAACATGCGATGCACTCGTTTGTGTATATTTTATCGTTTTTTCTACATTAAAATATTATAGTTCTAATTTTACGTTATTTACTTTACGATATCCGCACAATAATTTAATGACATCTCGTTACAGGTCGATTCTTTTACAGATCTTGATCTTGATATAATTTTCAGCGGTTTGAACGATTGTAGCAGACGACCAAAACTATTGTATTTATTCATTTTGTATTTCGTTGTCCCGTTCCAAGACTAATAGCTTTTTAGTACTGATATTTTAAATTTGTATCAAAATCTTTCATTCCACTTGAACAATTTTTTACAAGTTAAGTTTTTGTAAGTAGGCAGGATGACCGCGTTCCGCTCGGCGATCACAACGATCAAAACGCTCCTTTACCGTTCCACATGGCGACCGCGCCGACCGCGGTCGTTGTGGTCGCGGTAGGGATGTTAAAAAATAATCGAATATTAAAAAAATCTATTTAGTTTTTTTTCTATTGGCGGCCATTAAAATAGTATAACAATGCAACACCGCTACCCAGTCCATTTGATGGGGGGGGGGGGGGGGTGTGTGTATCGATATTGTCGTATATAGGCCGACCGTTTAACTCGCGTATCGCCTGCGCGGTAAGAAGGGAGCGGTAGGAAGTAAATAAATACTAAGATACTTATTATTTTATTCTTTACCAACAATGTCTATCTCGAGATAAATCTTTGGATTATTGACTCCGTGTGTAGCATTACCCGCCCCTTCTCCCTTCTTACCGCGCAGGCGATACGCGAGTTAAACGGTCGGGCTATAGAAGAGGTGTTACATAAGAGTGATATTTATGTAACACTATTGTTGCATTATTCACTAGCTCATTATTAGCATACCATACCTGTTACCGGGTATTAGTCAAATATTAGTCAGCCATTTTGAGATTCCGTATTCGTTACTCTAACATAATATTGTTAACTTACCTATTCTCAGTATTCGTTACTCTAACATAATATTAATATCGTACCTATTCTCCGTATTCGTTAGTCGAAGATAATTTTATTAATTAATTTATTATTGAAATCGTACCTTTTTCTCTATATGGCATACGACTTTTTTAGAAAAATCGATTATTATCTTATTAAAAATAGTTTTTTATATAATAGATTTTTTTGAGAGAAAAAAAAATAGATTTTTAAATAATCGTTTTTTTTTTACCCTAAAGTCACATCCCTAGGTCGCGGCGAAAACGTCACTCATGACGTCATGACTTACGCCCACGCGACGCGCCACGACCCATCTATAAAGGTGGGTCGACGTCGAAGTGATCGTTGACAAAATCCTAAACTCCATTCCACTTGAGTTTACGACAGCAACCAAAGACTGCAATATAATACTGACAGCAACGCTCACAAGCAATGAAGCAAGTGGAACGGGAAAAACTGCGGTCGTGAGCGTGATCGTTGTGATTGCCAAGTGGAACGCAGCCCACATACCTACGTATTCGGAATCGGAAGGTTTCAAAAGTCAGTTTTGATTTTGACATACAGCTTAAAAAAACTGATTGGCCTAATATCTTTCTTTATGGTTAAGGCGGATCGTCTCCCTATGGCGCCAAATTCAATATTGCGGAAAATAAAAAATATTTGAATTATTACAGGCTTACAATTATTGTAAGCATTAAACACATTCTAGGCTCATGGCAATAATTGCGACATCAACTAACTTTGCTTAGAAATCGGTATAGTTGCAGATAGTAGTGTAAAATAGAGAATTCTGCAAAAAATTACAATTTACACTACTTTATTCTAATACATACGATTTCTAATGAAAAGTTTCAATACCTACTTGTGCATAAGTTGATTCTTACTATTATGAATGTGTTAAGAGGATAGCATCCGCTCCGCGCTCTACACAAACGTAGTTTGCTCTTATCTTGAATATTAACACATTAAAGTCTTTGAAATTTTGCAGTAACAATCTTATCATTAAAATACGTGTTCCTTGAATGTAAATATTCATTTCAATACATTGTTAAAAAGTTACACGAGCTCAAAGATTGTTAATTTTCGATGAAAACGACCAAACTTTATGCTAGTATTTCAAGATAATGTTTCAATACAGAAACCATTTTGACTCATGGGGAAACCAGATAATATAATGAGTAGTTTACAAGAAAAATAATCTACGTAATAACTAAAAGAGAACAAATAATACGCGCGAAAATGTTGCAAATGTATTGTTGTTTCACCACTCGGGCACGCGTTCGCATCGTGAGGGATAGAGACAGCGACAACAGTGCAACATTGTTGCGTTCGCGAGGGACACTCCTCAGTTCGAGAAAAAACAAAAAAAAATTGACAATTTGGCGCCCAAGGAGAGACGGAATTCTCAGAATAAATGATTTTGAGATTCATTGGAAAGCTACACATTAGAATCGTTTCCAATTATAATACATGGGACCTATAAATACCAGTGAACTGTCGTGTAAACTTCTTTCTCATCCCTTCGCGGAATACAGGCGTGATGATAAAACATTGAAGAACATTATTTTCATAATAATTATTCGATTGTAGGACAGCAGCCTGGCAAAAGTTTAGAATAATTGAATAGTCCTGAATTTCCGATACATAAGGATTACTCAAACATTGCCTCATTATTCTAGAGCACCCAAGCGCGACGCTACGCTAGAGTTCCTGAGTTTGATTCCCAGGTCTTGTAGTGTTATTGTTTTTTTTGGATGAAATTCTCAGTAGCAATTCAGAGTCTGGATTTCTACTCGGTAATAGGCTCGCCCCCTATTTCATAAGAACTGTACACACGGCTACACATCAAGCTATAAATAACCAGTTTAGACTGACCTCCCATTCTAAAGGTTCTTCGCACAATTCAAGGCCAGTCTATACTGGTTTTATATAGCTTGATGTGTAGCCGTGCGTACAAAGAACATCACTAACATCAGCCGAGCGCGCAGTCAGCAGTTCCAAGCTGACCCACATATTTCGTTTAAATAGTTTAATAATTAAAATGTTAGTTGACCATCAGACATCAAACAATCCGAGTGCAGTTTAACCATTAACCATTATCATTTTATTATTCTGCTTTA
This sequence comes from Subacronicta megacephala, assembly GCA_958496365.1. NCBI lineage: Eukaryota > Metazoa > Arthropoda > Insecta > Lepidoptera > Noctuidae > Subacronicta > Subacronicta megacephala. The sequence goes on along the minus strand of OY292515.1, from coordinate 6,213,976 downwards.
TTTTGCTGCAACTTATTAACCCATTCAGTACCGCTAAGATTTTGAAAACGGTACTCCGGTGCCGCCAATTTTTTTTTCATATTTGGATTATAAGTAGGTATATATCCAAATGTTTTTATTTCAAGTAAGCTTTTACGGAATGTTAGCGTTTATGGAACGTTATTGACTCTTGTTGCACGGTTCCAAAAATTGATCCTATGGAGAAGAATCCGTCAAGAAACTCCATGGACACTCTTTTAAAATATAAGTTGCTACACTATTCACTACGGCGATAACAGGATGTCTATTATCGCCACATAATTATGTTACGTCATAATTAGCCCGAAGTCGGGATTAAAATTAAGAGAACGTTCTCAGCATCTGAGAACTCAATGTCAACCTAAAATAAATAACTAATGTCGAAGAATATACATCATCAAAAAATATTAACTATGATAACTATAAACTACACTAACTAATCTAGTTCCTGTTTATATACCTAAACAGTAGTAAACAATCCAAAAAAAGAATTGTGAGTGAGTTAAATTGCACTGTGTCAGGTTGTAACCAGGTTTCACAAAAACATAAAATATCAATGCAATATTTTTCTAATAACAGTTCAACATCTAAGATTTTGCCAGACAAGCGATTTATATTCTGGTGGAATCACAGATATAAGAATTTCTATGGGTGGCATAGAACACCACTATTGGTACGCCCTTTCATTATATACAGGTATATAATCAAAGGGTATATAATCAATACCTCTTGAAATCAGGATGCTCAACAGCCGGCAATCCTTTAAAACTAATGTGCGCAAATACTTGCTGGACAAAACACTGCACAAAAAATCAGTTTCGAAATGAATCTCAATTCGAAACTGATTTTTTGCTTCCTTTTATGTTTTTTTTTGTTTTATAGAAAAGATTACTAGCAATGTGGGTCACACATTACTAGTATTCTCGTTAACCCCTCGTGCTAAGCCAAATGCTTGTGTTACGAGTGGGTTCACGTCGGTAGTGCAATGGGTGGGGTTCGAACCGGCAACCACATGATCGCAAGTCCGACGCCCTACCCATTAGGCTACCGCCGCTAAATATATGTAATAATGTATTGTATTTATGTAAGTTTATAGTTATATTTATGTTATATATCTATATATAAGTATACAGGGTGTTTGGTGCATCGTTTGCCAAATTGAATTGGCCGATAGAAGAGGTCATTAGCTATCTCTTCAGGCCCAATAACTCATTCCTTGTCACACCGGTTTTTTTATAACAACTTTTGAAACTTTATTGGGAAAAAATCCAGAACTCGGCATTAATGCTTCAATTTAAAAAAATCTAATAAGTATAGCGCTTCAATTTCTTTTTTATTTTGATGTCTTCTCTTGTATGTTTCTATGAAAATCAAAATTACTTGCTAATAACATCTAGTTCCTTTTTAAAATCCTCCCAAAGTTTTTTGAAAAATAAAAATTCAATTAAGACGCAACTTAAAATTTCTGTAAATAAATAACTACAAGCGATTGGGATCTTCGTATTCTTTTTAAATGTTCTCTAGTCTGTCCACTTTGCAACGGTATGCCATATGCCAAAAAAGAACTTTAATTAACTTAACTAATTTGCTAAAATGTGTAATCGAGATACATCTGGCTGATATTCGATATTCGGACAATCATAAGAGTTAGTTTTTTCACTCGTTCCGTTGTTGCCTTATTATGGGCAGCGCTGATGGGCATACTCCGATGTGGAATTAAGAATATTAAAATGCCCTTGACTCGTCAAATAATGATCGAAGAGCAAGCAGTTTGTTTTTGATGAAAATTGGACTATGATTTAAATTAATGTTAATAATGCTGGAAAGGAAGCGTGTGCAATATAAGACAATAACGAGTGTGATGGTCGAGTTTTGTGGTGACTTTGAGCGACCTTGGGTGATTATCCTGGTCCTGGCGCTAGCAGTCAATGATGAGGAGCGGCCTGAGGGCTGCCCTATCTTATCCACAAGCGTGTATAGTGTGTTGTGATGAGTTGTGTGATTTAATTATAATGCCCCGGACTCAGAGCAAATAATACTTTTTATTCGATCTGAGGCCGCGGACAATAAACATATTTTAGTACCTACCTACTTACTTCACTTATAATAATAGTGTTAGATTAATAGGAAATATACTTAGGTAGTATGTGATAGATAAAACCCTAATGTATAAACTAAAATGTTTGTTTTTATATATTACCTAATGTATAATGCAACAAATGTCCGCATAACAGAAATTTCATATACCTATTAGGTATTCAAGTTGATTGTAATATGTAACGGTACTTATAATTATCGTGTAGGTATTTTAAATTACATTCATTGTAATTTGGCGTAGAGTACTTGTATCGTTCGTTTTCTTAGAATCCCTTTCATAGTATCATCTTGTAAGCATCGGCATCGCTCAATTTTTTTTTCGCAAACATGATTAATTACGTTTTCTATGGTTTAAAAAAAAAATGTTTTTAACAATCATGTTAAACTTGTTTGAAAATACTTAAATGTTATTATCAGTCAAAGACATTTTATACAATTTACTATCTCTTTGTTATCAGTACAGCTTATTATTAATTATTTTTTTTTTCTCTCGTTTGTAGGTATCAAAATATAAAAAAATATCGCCTTGACGACATGTCATAGCAACATATTTAAGTAATACTGTTTTATATATTAAAGTAGTCATTGTCTTTATCAGATAACATATGGGAGTAAGGCAGAGCACATAACATAATTTATCCAACATTTAAATTTAGTAAGGTGGAGATACCATTAATAATATCATTTATTATATCATAATATGATATATCATAATATGATATATCATATACAATAATTATCATAAACAATATGTGATTTACTATTTAAATCTGAGTTTACAATGTTGTCAACGATGAGATTAAAATGCATATTGTCATGAATTGGTTTATTACACTATAAGTACCTAACTCATATTATTCTGAAGTATGGATCCTAAACCAGCTCCTATCTTATCAGAATAAACTAGGCATTTATAATTTGGCTGAATGTGATTTAGCTAACTCAGGTACCTAATGGAGATATAATTATGCTGGAGCTCAGGAGGCGGAGCAGAGTGACCACTATTGCAGGAGAGATTGTTGGTTAAAGATTCGAATCTCTCTGCATTGTAGGTACTTTACAATATCCACCAACTCACTGGTGTGCTCACTTTCCAGCATGCGTTCACTAAGCTGTTGTTGTGAGTCTTCATACCTAGCAAATATATCTTGCAACATACTTTACTCTTTTTGTAACAGATGAGTGCCTACATCATACAGTTTTTTAATTGCTATCAGCCCATACAATGACGCCTCGTAAAGTTTTTTGACCTCTTCTACTTAGGTATATAGTTTTAATCGCAACCGTGCCTTATCTGTCTCACGCTTTCTGGTTAGGTTAAAATTCAGGCCTAATATAGCTCTTCTATTGCGATGTCGTGTCGATTGCGGGACCACAAAGTGTGGGATGTGCGGGCTTCTAGGTTAGCTCGGACTACATTTAATCCTATAAGAGATATCATTGAAACTCTTCAAATTAAACACAATTCTAAAAAAACATACATTCCGCTATCTGTTGGTGAGTGACATTTTGTTTTTTCTTTTTACAGACAACTAAGGAAGGCCATACATTTTCAGGTATTTCTATCGTTTCTATATTCTCTGCTCTTCTTCATAAGACTCACTATTTGGACCATGCATAGCAGTAGAAATTGCGACGTATTCCACATTGGGCACCCGTTTAAACGGCACCTGAGTGAATGGCACCTGAGGTATTCCACATACGGCACCTATGGATATTTTTCGCAGGTGCCATTAGTGGAATCATTTATTATTTAAAATTTTATTCCACCAATGGCACCTACGGATTAGTAGGTACTAGTGTTGGGATGTTTAGTATTTTTAGGATGTCAAAATAAAAAATCGATTAAAATCAGTAGTAAGTTTAATACTTCGATCGAAGGTTTAATATGACATGATAATAATATATAACATGATAATAAAACATTACATTATGAGTGAGAGTCCACACGATATAAACATAACACATTTTAATGATTACATGGCACAGTGTGTAATTTTGCCTTAGTTGCGGACATGCTCGTTTTATGTGTTTTTTGGATAGCTGACAATTAAACAAAACTCTTATTAAAACTCCGCCCCGGATCTGACAACTAGTTTAAGAGAAATAAATAAAATCGAGAAAAATCCTTAAAAACCATAGAAACGCAATATCTAGTTTTTGGATTTGATTTTTACACTAACTGTTTTAAGGTGTGATAGGAATTGATTGAAGAAACCATTTTCTTCTTGAAAACTTTAAAAATCTTGCTCACACAGGTCACAATGATTTTTTTTCTATGATTTTGAAATATATTTTTTTCCGGCGATTCTCTTCATGGTCGCGTTTTTTTTAAAAACGTATTTGTAGACCACAATCATTTCTATCGCCACAAAAAAACACAGATGCAACAACCCCAGGATCTCGGAAATATTGAATTTTGAAATTGTGGGTTAGGGTTGTCAATCAAACCTCTGTGCAACATATAATACTTACTAAATGTGATTAATTATTTTTAAGGTCAGGTATTAGCAATTGCCTGTTTAAATTGTCACGTGTACATGATAGTTTATAGTTTAAGTTTATATGAAAAAATATTGCAGAAAGTGAAAGTCAAAATAAAAAAACATTTACGATTGAATTTGATCACTATTTGTTTTAGATCTATCTTCAATGAAGGATATTGTGTGGGATAAAGAAGGGTTCGTCCTCGTTAGGCAAATGCTAAAACCTAACTCCTATACTATTTCAGTCAATTATATTAAAAACTATAGATACGTAACCTGTACTCTAAAATCAACTACAAGAAATTAAGGCAAATCCCCGGATCGCGTTTAGTTACGCACCAACCAGCGTTGCGACTCAGTGTGTTATTTTGCCTTAGTTGCGGACATGCTCGTTTTATGTGTTTTTTGGAAAGCTAACATTCTAACAAGACTATTAATAAAACTCCGCCCCGGCTCTGACTACGAGTTTAAGAGAAATAAATAAAATCGATAAAAACCATAAAAACGCTATCTTGTTTTTGGATTTGATTTTTTCACTAAATGTTTTTAGGTGTGATAGAAATTTATTATAAGAACCATTTTTTTCTGGAAAACTGTAAAAATCTTGCTCACAGACGTGACAATTATTTTTTTCTATGATTTAGTAAATATTTTTTTACCAATGATTCTCTTCATGGTCGCGTTTTTTTTTAATACCTAAATGTGGATCACAATAATAACTATCGCCACAAAAAAAAACAGATACAACAAACCCAGGATTTCGGAAATATTGAATTTTAAAAGTGTGGGTTGTCAACCACACCTGTGTGCAACATACAATACTTACTTCATGCAAATATTACTTATTGTGATTCATTATTTTTGAGCCAGGTATTAGCAATGAAGTGAATGTTGGGTATGGCAGAAGAGACATGAAAGTGGAATAAATGCTGTGAAAATGCGTTCCTTGTGTAGTATGTGCGGTGTAACTAGGAATGACAGACTAAGAAATAGTGTGATTAGACAACGTTGCGGACTGAAATATGATATAGTGACACGTATTGAATATGCTAAGATGGTTTGGGCATGTCGAGAGAATGAATTAAAGACGATTAACGAATGGAATTTACAAGGCGAATGTTAGTGGCAGCGTCGGGAGAGGTCGCCCTAGAAGGACGTTCTCCGATCTTATCGGCGAGGTTCTCCAAAAAGGTCAGGTGCGTAGTACTCGCAACCGCCACTTGTGTATGAAAAGATGTATGAATATGGAAGAAGCGAAAGAAATATGCAAGTCGTAGCAAGTGGCAGTCCATAGTTTCTGCCTACCCCTGTGAGAAAAAGGCGTGAGTGTATGTATGAATGTATTAACAATTGCTGATTTAAATAGTGATGTGCATATGATACTTTACATAGTTTGTTTACCGCGCATTAGAATCATCGGATCCTTATTGACATTTAGTAAACGTCATAAACATCAAAAATCAAAGAGAATTGGCTCACATAACTGATTGAACTAATCAACTTAAATATTGACTACCTTCATACTTTGGGACAACCCTATTTCCATAGAAATTTTTAAAAAACTTAGAAACGCAATATCTCCAAGATCTCGCTAGATACATATTTAAAATTTTCTCAAGTTGAAGGTACTATACAACACTACATTATGCAAACAGAAAAAAACGCGACCCGTAAATAGCTAATTTTATAAAAAAAAGTTTTGTTTATTAACGAAATCATTATTTATTCTCGTTCCTTGGACGTTAGGGACTTGCAATTTTTACAGTGTATATATTTCAAACCAACAATTAACTTGTAATTTTCAAGAGACTGACATATGCTTTATTCAAAAAATACAGGCGAAAATCTTTTTCAAGAAGGTCAGTGACCTTTCACTAAAATATTTGTATCTCCCAAATTAAGTGAATTAAAAATACAGGTATTTTTGAGAATGCTTTATTAAGGTTTTATCTATAAAAATAAAAAATAAAACTGACATGTCCGAAACTAAGGCAAAATAACACACTGTGCATGGTAACGCGCAGAATACGTCGAAATTGCTACATCAACAATAACTTATTCATGATTGAGTTTTAAAAAATCCTTAAAAATTCGTTAGTTATACATATCGTTTTTGAAGCAACTCGATTGTGAATATGTGAATGTGAAAAACGATTTGAATTTGGCGCCCAAAGCTCAACGTTAAGCCTTAAAACAGACTTATAAACGTGTGTTTAAAACATAGACCTATAAACGTGTCTTTAAAACGTATACCTATAAATGTGTCTTTAAAACATAGACTTATAAACGTGTCTTTAAAACATAGACTTATAAACGTGTCTTTAAAACATAATAAAATACTTACTATAAACGTGTCTTTAAAACATAGACTTATAAACGTGTCTTTAAAAGTTATTATTTACAGAAATAAATATCATTTACAGTTTTATTGTATTGTGACAATAGTCAGGAATAACGCGGTTTGAAACCACCAATGCAGTTAAATATTCGAAGATTTTCGGTGCTACCGTATATATATGTGTATAACAATTTGTAGGTACAACCGAAAACTTTGCATCAAATTTGTTTTAACTTCTTTTTAAATAACAAAACCAGTAAAACAAATTTAATGCAAAGTAACGGAAGGATATTCTGGTAGGGTAAATATACCGAATGACTTTATATTATAGCCATAGGTACTTTATAGTATGAAAAACAGAACACGAAAAATACGAAACATTTGGGATGTCATAGTTGATGAGGTTAATTTGCAGCCAAGGCCTGCGTTTTAAGGGAAATGAAACCCTAATTTCAGTGACATCAAAATCAGTGTCAATAAAACCTCAAATAGTGACAGCGCTAAATCCGATGTTTCCAAAGCTAGCCAATTTCTGTCTCAGCAGTGTAGGTCGACTGGTAAAAATGTCTTAGGCATTCAGTTCGCCCTTGTACTGTTTGTTCAAATTCTAAAATTATTTATTAAGATAACAACAATCCATCGTTTTAGTAATATTCCCTTATATGTAATGTTAGTAAGTAATAATCATTTACAATACATTTTTAAATTTGACGCACTCTGCACTTTACGAATGTACGAACCATGAACAAGCACAAAAGTTACTCGATCATTATCCGTACAAAGTGCCTCAAAATGGGATAATAAATCTCCGCCACTGTTTGCAGGATGCTGTTGTTACTGTCCCTTGTTCTGTGTAGCAATGAAGCAACTTTTTTCCGAATGACTGCACGAAAGCCGTCAGTTCGATTTTCTGCAAACATTTCAGAATCACTGCAGCACCTAGGCAGCTTCAAAAGCACCCCGAAAATATTATTATATTGAATGCGTAGGACATCCAACGACCTTTTGGTGTAGCTGACCCATAGACTTCCCGTGTACCGACCCTGGCAATACGCCTTAAACAGAGTTATTTTAACCTGACCCTAACAGCGGGAGAATCTACGTGCCAACATATTTCCTCGGACTGACAACGCCCTACGTTCCCTCTCAAAGTCTCAATTTCATAATTATCTTTAAGGTCATCGGTAAGTATATGCCCCAAATATTTAAAAGTAGTTACTCGTTTTATGTTCAAGCTGTTTAGGGTAAAATTGGGTAAATAATCTGAGCATTTATCGTCGCCCTTAAAGATCATGTACTCACATTTTTTTACATTATAAACGAGCCCATGTGCAGCAGTATAGGCCTCGCAAACTTTAAACATCTCTCCAATTGACGCTGCCGTCGATGCTGTTGATTGTAACACCACCAATTCGACAGCCGACCCGCACGCTACTGAGCTCGACTATTAGGTCATTAATATATAGGTTGAAGAGCCTGGGAGAAAGAGCCTGTTTGTGCATAAATATTTAAATATATAAATTTAAAAAGAAAACGATGACCAAGCAAGTTCTTACTAGAACTTGCTTGGTCATCATTTTCTTTTGTTCATCATCATCATTTCACTTGTTGTTTGTTTAAAAATGTAGATAATGCTTGTCAATTGAGAACGAATGCTATGCTCAAGCGTTGACCCGATTATGCTTGCTAAATTGATGATTTGTGTGCTGAATGTATTAATCAGAGTTCCCGAGCAAAGAACTGAGCTGAGCTCCTAAGGCTCATCTCGTAGCACACTTAAACCGACACAAGCCATAGTTTTGATCAATTTGTGAACAAACCACATAAAATTCAGTTAAGATTACCACAATTTGAATTCGCGAATTTTGAGCAAATCGATTAGAATATGTATTATCTTATTATAATAAGATAATACATTGTAAAATAATAATAATTATTTTACAATGTCGCACTGTCGACTACTTACTGTTAAATAGCAACACATAAAAGTTTAGCCATTCACGCGCGGGACAGTGTGACGAGCGCACGTATCTTATCATTTTATCCGTGAGTAAATCGAATACACAAACATTACAATATTAAGAACCGTTCGTAATAAATATGGAAGAAACCAGTATAGGGGAAGACGATTTGGAAAGAAGTGACTCTGAAATTATTAACGAATGTGTAGGGGGTACACTTTGCAGTTCAAAGTGTGCCAAAGTGGATTAATTTTGTTAACAATAATCTAAATTTAATTACTAAATATAATTATGAGAAAAGACTAAGGGAAAAGAGCGAAGACTTTATTACAGTTACTAGAAGAAAATCAAAGAAATTACTAAGAAGTGACTAACTTGAACTTCAACACATAAATAACACGCATATTATGGAAGAGTGTGCTGATTTTGAGTGTAGTTTCGTAATAATTGTATCATCATTAAAAACAAGCCTTGCCTAAACAAATGGCTTTGGCTTTACTACGTAGCGAAAATCAAATAAAAAAAATCCGTTTAAGGTGTTGATTTGGAACAAGCAGAGAAAGTAGTGAGTTACTAGAAACTAGTAGAATAAGATATTAGAGCTACTTTTGCTGATCAGCCTTTGACATCTTACGGGGTTATCAGAGGAGTGGATTTGGAAATTAGTGAAGATTAATTTCTGGAGTCTCTGAGTGCTAAAATTATCTGTTAAAATAAGAGGAGGAGATGGATAAATTCGGAAGGTAAATGGATAGATAGCGAGACGGTATGCGTCTGCTTTAAGAGTGCTTCGATTGCACAATACATTATGCCTACGGAAACAGATTTAAAATTGAGAAGTTTTCTCTGTTATGCAATTAGCGTTGCCAGGTGTCCGGATAAAGCCGGACATACTTAGGCTTTGTGATTGCGTGACCGGCCAAAATAAACGTTGTCCGGCTTTTATTAGGCATTTTATTTATTCAATTAAATTTTGACTGATGACTTTATTTGGCTGAATAATAATAAAGTACTTAGATTGATTCGGCATTCGATATTATTTATATTTCATTAGAATTTAACAAGATGTATGGTAATAATAAAAAAACTTGATTTTACATTTTTTTGTTGTCGTACCTATCTATTACTGATACTGAGACACAAAATCTTCAATAATGTAGGGTGTCCAGCCTTTTTACCCAAATGTCCGGCCAAACTGACTGGTATGTCGGGCTATTAGGTTTGGCGACCTGGCAACCCTATATGCAATGTTCTGCATGCTGAAAGTTTGGACACATCAGAAAGTACTATCCTTATAATAAAATGCTTTGTCCTAAGCGTGGAAAAGAGCACAGTTACTGTGAGACCCTCATGTTCAAATATCTTAATTGTAAAGGTTCACACATGTCCCTAGATAAAACATGTCCTATTTTCCTGAAAGAAAATAAAAGTATGATTACAAGAAAGCGTTGGATATATTATTGAAAAAGATATAGATAACACGTATGACCTCAATATAAACTCAGGTATGTTATTTCCCCCACTGAGTTAAAACATACATTTTGCTAAGTTACTGTATCTACACAGTAACTTAGCAAAATTATGGAATACGAAGATGACTTAAATGAAGGAGAAGAGAATTAAAGGAAGAGATGGACGGAGACGAAGAGAAGAACGATCAAAGATATAAAGGACAAAAGAAATCAAATAAAAAAACTACGGAATCTTTAAACATCAATACGCCACCTGATACTATGGAAAAAGGCCTTTACCTGAGACTAGAAAATATGAAGAAAATCTCGATAAAAGTATCAGAAGGAAGTCTAGATTTAATAAAATACGGGAGTGTTTTCGGCAGAAAAGTTTGAAGATAAGATAATATCTATTTTTGCAGTGATATTTAAAAAACTAAAGTTTTTTCGTGGAATTCACAAAGTTTGAAACCTAAGCTAGCCGATTTTGAATTGCTTCCCAACAGGAAAAAGATCCAAATTGATGCTATATGTGAAACCTGGTTAGATTCTGACATGGATTCTTGGGTATAATATATACTTACCTATAGGAAAGACATATTATTCCAATAAATCTAGAATTCCAGATAAAATCATCCGTTATATTTTTTTTGTTTAATTTTAAACAAGATATGTAACTATGTCAGAAATCGCTGAATATGGCGATTAAATTATTCTAAATTATTCGGCTATAACAAATTCTAGGTACACACGGCTACACATCAAGCTATACAAATCCAGTTTAGACTGACCTCCCATTGTAAAGATTTTCCGTAGAATTAAAGGCCAGCCTCTGGTTTTGTATAGCTTGATGTGTAGCCGTGTGTACAGTGGGTTATAGCTGTTACCTGACCCACCCTAGGTGGGTCGGCGGCGTCTAAGTTGGTCAGGTAACAGCTATAACCTACATGGCAGTAGAAATTGCGACGTCAACAATAACTTATTCACGAATTTCGCGCCCAAGGCTGACGCTTTAGCCTTAATTTTATTTACACGATTTCAGGCGATCCTACTGCTTTCGGAAACCTGCAGCCTCCCGAAAATGTTATTGAAGCTATATGTGAGTCTGTGAAGCTGAATGCAAGTCGAAACTATGGTCCAACTGAAGGTCACTGGGATGCGAGGCAGGCGGTGGCCGAGTACAGTACCCACCAGGGTTTCGTGAAAGCAGACGACGTGATCCTCTGCAGTGGCTGCTCACACGCCATAGACATCACCCTCAGCGCCCTGGCAGAAGCAGGACAAAATGTAGTGATCCCCAGACCTGGCTACTTGATACACCGAACTCTTGGTGAAGGCATGGGTATCATTATAAAGTACTACGATTTATTGGTATATTTTTCTACTATTAAATTATTCATAGTCATAGAATTTAATAATATTAATGTTGAATAAGTAGTTAGTTGTGAGTAGATAAAATAAATTAGAATCTAGACCTACTTTTCGGTTTGAAACCGTTGATCAAATCGACAAACAAATATGTCGATTTCATCCAGGCTAAAATGACCACTTTTGACGAACCACAAAGAATATTAATACTACCCGTGCTTTGCCAGGGACAGCCCCGTCAATCGGTCCAGTTGTTTCGGAGATGAGCCGCAGAAACGGAATGACAGAAATATAACAAATTTGTTTATAGGCGTATATGTGTACTAACTTTTATATTCTAAAAAACTGTGTTTTCGACATTACAACCAAACACTTAAATTTTATTCAAGTAGCTGTTCTTCTGTAACCCTCTAGAATAACTTATTTTTAAAAAAAAAAGCTTTGTTGCAATGTGGGTCACACATTAAGTACATTGAAATTCGTTAAGACAAACTAAAGGTACTTACCTTTAGTTTGTGATTGCAAACAAACAGCTACTTTCGCATTTATACTAAGTAATTATTACAAAACAACAGAAAACTAATAACATAACATAACATACCATCACGCCTGTATTCCCCGAAGGGTTAGGCAGAGGTGTACTTATGCCTATTGCCATTAACCGGGCACAAATCCAGACTCCGAGCTGCTACTGGGAATGTCATAGAAAAACCCAATAACACTTTGCTCGACCTGGGGATCGAACCCAGGACCTCTAGCGTAGCAGTCGCGATTGGGACCACTAGACCAACGAGGCAGTCCGAAAACTAATGTCGCTAAATATTTCTTTTGACAGCCAGAACAAAACTGGGAAGTAGATCTCGAGAGCCTCGAGAATCAAATAGATGAAAATACAGCAGCTATAGTGGTAAACAACCCATCTAACCCCTGCGGCTCAGTGTACAGTCGACAACATTTGATAGACATCATCGAAGTCGCATCTAGGAACCGTGTGCCTATCATAGCAGATGAAATCTACGAACACTTTGTTTTCTCCGGTCACGAATACATAGCGTTGTCATCGCTTTCTAAAGATGTCCCAGTGTTAACATGTAGCGGAGTCACCAAGAGATTCTTAATCCCCGGTTGGCGACTGGGATGGGTTATCATACACGATCGACAGAACATTTTAGGAAAAGAAGTTCGTAGCGGATTGCTTAGCATGTCAACTAGACTTCTGGGCCCAAGCACGCTAATACAGAAGGCATTGCCAAGAATACTGCAAGAGACCCCACAAAGTTTCTTCGATGAAACTTTGTTGTTTATTGAGGTCAGCGCATTTGGTGTTTTAAATCTATTTCTTTAATCATGAGCGCCATAATAGTGGCCGTGAAAATCCGCCAAAATCTAAAAAAAATATATAAGAATTTGTAGAAATTGAAATTGAATTTGATATTTTTTACCAGGCTCACTCAATATCACCAGAAAGAAATCATCACTTAAAATTGCTCAGTTTTCATTTCTAGAATAGTTGATATTTTTATTTCCTGGAGACGGAATTTCAAATACATTAGTTGAAAAAAAACACAGAACTAGCTTCATCATACTTTTGTTAGCTGCTGAGTGTGTGTTAACATAATTTTTAACAGTAACTTTATAACTTTCAGAGACAAGCAAAATTAGCATACCAGGAATTAAAAAAAGCTCCCGGTCTGTGTCCGATTATGCCACAAGGGTCCATGTATATGATGATTGAAATAAAAATAGAACTATTTCCTAAATTCCATGATGACCTGCAATTTATCACTCAAATGTGTAACGAGCAATCTATTCTATGTATTCCTGGGACAGTACGTATTATATTATTACAAAGATATTAGGTACATAATTGTGCACATTTTGATGTAAGAAAAGCCAAGAACCTTGCTCGCATAGTCTTGGCTTGAAGTTATGGACCTATACTTAAAAAAAAAGGTAATCCTTATTATAATATTTCAGTGTTTCAACTATCCAAAGTTCATGCGAATAGTGTTAACCGTGCCTGAAGATATATTGAAAGAAGCATGTCTCAGAATCAAGAACTTCTGCGTAAGCCACACTGAGACATTGACGAAGAACGAAAATGATGTGTCCGACCCATTGTGTATGACGAAACCACGCAGGTCTCCTTCGAACAAAATATAAGTACTAAAGAATATACATATCTTAATTTTATTTTAGTGAAGGAATAATTCGACTGCGGACTGGCTCGAAGCTGCGTGTTTTGTTTCAATACACCAGACGCTATGACAAACTAAGCCACCTTTTTCCTTCACTAACATAACTGTGTAATCTTAGCACGGAAAATTAAATAAAAATACAAAAAGATAATATATTCTAACTTTAGATACCTACCATAATAACTACTATAATGTACGGTTGCCAGCATTACCACAAAATGTCTTTTCTTAGTTGATTTTGAACTTAATCACCAAAATTTTTAGATTTTAAACTCATTTGGAGAAATTTGACTGTTTTGTATATAACCTGATAAGCTACTGTACATCTATCATCTATACATATAAAATCCTTTGTCCTGCATGACTGACTGACTGACGGAACAACGCACAGCCCAAACCGCTAATCGTAGAGACCTAAAACTTGGACCTAAAACTTTGTGTTCTTTGTATGACGTAGGCATCCGATAAGAAAGGATTTTCCTAAATTCTACCCCTAAGGGGGTGAACAAGGGGGGCAAAGGTTGTATGGGACAACGTGATTCCTTGGTCCAATCTACTTCAAAATTTGCATAAACATTCTTTAACAGAATTGATCGTCTTTCCTTTCGTCGTTCCCTTTTTCAATAAAATATGAAACCAGACGTGTTTCATTTTTTATTGAAATTAATCGCCTAACGGACTTAAAAAAGGGGGGAAAGTTATTTTGGGCGTGGTTTGCTTCGAATTTGATATCAATACTCCTTTCTAATAGTGCTTTTGATTTAAATTACTTTTTATTTTGACACATATCATATTTGAAAATTAAATCAGATTTTACTCAAGAAACGTTGGTTGATAAACATATAAAATGCTTTCTATGGCACACAAAAGTGGAATTAAGAGGCACACCATAGAACCCTTCTAGAGGCAGCAATTGAGAGATGGTTGGAGTCACTGTGTTACAGGCAGGGGAATTCCGTCAGATTCTGTTGTACCTAGAGGAACCCGAGCAGACGAAGTCATCATCCGAGAAATACGAGAGAGATGCGTCGTCGAAACGTGCAATACTGACTCCGAAAAACAACAGTTCAGCTGCTATTAATTACATACTTCTTAAATCGTTGGAGGGGTCAGAAATTGGATTCAGTGCTACAAGCGGTCGAAACAGTTTACTGAGTTAAACCTCCTTGGGACACTTGTAATTCTGCTGCGTCTCCTTAAACTATTTAAACTAAGTAGGTATGTAACGGAACTAGACAGAGTATCAGCATTGCACAAAAATATTAAAAAGGTCACTGTGATTACTGGATGTGCTCGGGGGTATTCAGTTTTCATTCCTCGAATACCTTTGATACCCTCCAACTATGTTTTTAAGACCGATTACGTTTCCCCCTTAAGATCTGCTTTGCAATGACAATAAATAAATTTCAAGGTGAGTCATTAATGGTGGCAGACATAGATTTTAGGGAAGATTGCTTCTCACACGGGAAATTCCACCTTGCCTGTTACTGAATCAGTATTAATAGCAGTCTTGTCATTTTGATAGCAGACAGAAAAACCATCAATGTGGTATAAGTACAAAGAAGTGCAATATTTATTCTTGAGAGCAAAGTGGTCTTCCACTATTTGTACCTCCTCATAAAAATCTACCCTACGAGGCCTCCAGAATGATAGACCATCGCAATAGCTAAAAGGACATGAATGAATTTATAAGAAATTTACATGTTATTTTTATATTTCAATAAAATAATATAGTGGAGCAAATTATTTGGTCTCAATTTTAGATAATTTGTAATATCCCGCAATATCCCGCAATATCCCGCTGAACAAATAGAAAAAAAAAAAACAGTCAACATCGTGTTGTCCACGCGAGCGAAGCTGCGGGCGGAAAGCTAGTATACTCTAAACCACTTGTATTTTTTTAAATATCTTCAATGTACAGAAGCAGGTTTTTACAATTTTATAATAAGATATCGATTTGACTGTTTCACAAATATATTGTTGTTGTTTATGTTTGTACCGTTCTGTTTACTAACAATATTATCTACATTTCAATGTATTTAGGATTGTACGCGGAGACGTTTATATAAGTAGATGTTTTAAACTACTAGTATTTTTTTAAATGTCTTCAACGTACATTTATTTATTTATTCATACAGGAAACTTCACAGCTTACAGTTCATAAGTAGAATTGAAATAAACTTAGCAATACGCCAATAAAGAAGTTTACAATTAATTTGGATGGACAGTTTTTATCATAAACAGGTTTTTTTACAATTTTATTATATTATAAGATATCGATCCCTTTTGACTGTTACACAAATAGCTTGTTGTTGTTTATGTCTGTTTATTTACAATATTATCTACATTCCAATGTATTAACGATTGTACCTACGTACTAAGTACCCATAAGTAGTCATATCAGCAACCACATTAATAAAGTAAAACGTAGGTAGGTAAACTGTGTACGCTACGTCAGTTTACGCCACTGCAACTCCTAAGCGTATGCAGTAACTTGTTTACGTAATGTGGGTGATGTCGTATCCACTAATGTAAGAATCTAGGAACCTACGTTCAATTCTATCATTTATTTTTATTTCTTCAGGATAACAAACAGTTACGTAATAATATGTAATACAAACAGATAATTATTTTAACATTTTAGGTAATCACGCAACCAGCACCGTTATCCACAAAGTAATGTTATATTTATTAACAGCAAAATTAGTGCAAACATATTATGGAACAGCAGTTATAATATTCTACAACGTAGATGCCATTGAAATCCCAAACCACAGATTAAGAGTTGTCAATACGCTTACTTAAGACACTGATTTTAAATTGTGCGCATGTCGTGAAAAATATATCAATATCAGCATAATCATCGCAAAATCATCATCGCATTTTAGTAAATTGCAAATATTTTGTAAATACTTTTTAGAAATACGTGGAGTTCGATTACAAGGTAGAGTACAATATTCCCATCTCTACTCTCTTTCGTCTTCCATACGACGTCTGGCGGTGGATCTTGGAGCTGCAGGTGTCAGTCCACATTACGTCAGGGTTGCTTTGATCCATCGGCTAATGGATTTGTCGTACCAACCGTTTGTGCCGTCCGTACGAAAGGACCACTGACGTTAATCGTAAGGTAAAGTTGCTAGTAATCTTGACATGTCAATAATTTTTAATTACTATTGGGTTAGGCCACTTTTATTATCAGGGCCCCTAGACAAGTGGCATGAACGCTATTCCAATAGAATAGAATAGAATTCTCAATGTATGGGAGTGACACTAGCTTACGAAATTAATTGACATGTCATGTCGTAAGCTATATAGTGTCACTCCCATACATTGAGAATTCTATTCTATTCTATTGGAATAGCGTTCATGCCACTTGTCTAAGCCCTCTGGTGCTTTAAAATTCGACTGCAGGCTAAATAATTATTTATATGGTAGAATAGAACATTATTAAATGGAATAGGTAGGTATACAATCCTCAGAGAGGAAATAATGAACCTAAGTACCTTTAAATGTGACTGCATTTCTATATATAGTCTAGTGTTCCCAAGCGCGACTGCTACACTAGAGGTCCTGGGTTCGATCCCTAGGTCGAGCAAAGTGTTATTGGGTTTTTCTATGAAATTCTCAGTAGCAGCTCAGAGTCTCGATTTGTTCCCGATTAATGGCAATAGGCTCGCCCCCTATTTATAGAGTCCACGAGCGGGTAGATCGACAAAGCATTAATTCTGTATTGAAAAATGCTGAAACAGAAATTTATTTCTAAATTAAAAAAAACCCTACTACATAGGTATTTGCTTTAATTTTGGGTATAAATATCATCAAGACTAAGATATTTTTGCTTGAAAATTTAATGAAATTCGGTATACATTTTGATGCAATAGTTAGTAAATAAACAAATACGGTATTTGTTTATCCACCGCGTTAAACGCGAGCGTCAAGCTAGTTATGTTGAAATAACAAAACTTTCCATACCTTCTGGAATACTACCATGAGAAAAATATTTTAATGCGGCCTGTCAGAGAAGGGATACTTCTCAAATCTTATTCCCATTTAACGAAAATCTTCTGATTTATTTTGGGATTAATTATTTCGGAACTAAGTAGAGAATTTAAGTTGCTGATTAAAATGTTTGTATATTATTATTTTTATTTTTTTTATATTAGCAATCAAGATTAGTAGCTAGGTGCTTAAATGGATAATGTGTTTATTAGACTTTTTGCGTGGTATCCCGAGCTCTGGGGGCAAATATCTGGCTTATTGAATATATAAACAACCTGATTCTATTGGCGTCATCAAATCTACATTTTCAAACCAGTTCCACGACTCGAGAGCCCGTGCTTGTCAAACGCCGCTGTTCCGATACAAAACTGAGTTGTATCGAAATGCGAGCAATATTCTCGATCCAAGTTTAACTGTCGCCGCAGCTTTTAGTATTCCGCAAGTTTTGTGCCCATGTCGCGACGGTCCCGAGGAAGCAACACATGGGAGGTGCGTGCATCGACTTTGGCTCGCAATACCCATAACCTGGTACGGGATATCGTTGAGAACCTTCACGTTGAGCCAAACCCTGACAAACCGCTCATAGCGCTTTCAATCGGTAAGTGTATACATTCAAAAAGTACCTATAAAATTAAATACAGTGCTCCTTTTGTCATGCATTGCACTTTGCAACTTAAGAGTGATTGCTATCACTTATAGGAAAATGTATCGCGCAATAACTGAGCGGATACCTAATATAAGAAATCGAAGAAGATATTAAGTTTTCTATAAGTGTTAACAATATTAAAAGAAAGTACCAGTTGGTTATTATACCTACGATTTGATAGCTACAAAATTTTCTTTAATTATTTCTGTCATATGAAAATAAATAATTGCTGTTTAAAATATATTCTGTATTAATACTGTATCCTCAGACATAATAATAGGTAATATTATAGGTACCTAAGTACGTAAAAATATGTGAAAATAGATAGAAGTATTGATTTAATGGCTTACGCCTTATACTAAAAGTCACCTTCTGCGTAAAAGTAAGAAATTCATTAGCAGATATGGGTTAGTGAATTGGCTATTTATAAATCAAGGTCAACAGGATTTCGATTTCACAATAATTTTAACAAGGTATATTATGTGTTTTGCACGTTAGGTGATCCGACAACCTTTGGAAACCTTAACCCTCCCGAGCAAGTGCTGCAAGCTGTTCGGGAAAGTAATGAATGGTTAAGCAGTCGCAGCTATGGCCCCGCAAAGGGACATATCGAAGCAAGGGTGGCCGTAGCACAGTACAGTGCTCACCAGGGGGACATTTCACCGGAAGACGTTATTCTCTGCAGCGGATGCTCGCATGCTATTGAACTTGCAATCACTGTCATTGCTGATTCAGGGCAAAATGTGCTGGTTCCCCGGCCAGGATTCATGATTTACAAGACAGTAGCTGAAGGATTAGGCATAATTATCAAACATTACAATTTATTGGTACGTTTGATTACAGATATTTAATTCATTTGCAAGCAACATTAATTGTATTCCCTTTAAGATACTAGGTAGGTACACATGTAACCTAGTCTTTTTGTGGTCGGTGAATTTAATATTGAATGGCGCGTACGCGTTGAAAGCCTTTCGTGGCAATGGCCACTAGTTTTACTTCATTTCCGTCGCGGTCTTCCACTCCTCTCAGAGACGAAGGAATAAGTTAAGTAGCTATCTAAAGTCCCCATAAATGTTTGCAAGGTACAATAATAGGTATATGAGATTGAGAATGTGCAAAAGCAAGGGACATAGAAGCAGGGTAGACTTGTACAAATATGAGGTGATGTTAAACGAGTTTCTAGTAACATAACAAGTTTCTTGTGGAATTGATTTGCATACTGCTCATTTACGCTTTACTTTATTTATTTATAACTGCGCAAATCCTTGATTAAAGGTTATTTCATGATGCGACAGACTAATACCAACATATTTTTTTTGTTGCAGCCAGATCAACAATGGAAGGTAGACTTAGAAGATCTAGAAAACCAAATAGATGATGATACTGCCGCTATAGTTGTTATCAATCCATCAAATCCATGTGGTTCAGTTTATGATAAGGAGCATTTGTGCGAGATACTTGATATAGCGTCGAGAAACCACGTGCCCATCATAGCTGATGAAATATACGAACATTTAGTTTTCTCTAACCATCAATTCACTGCGATATCTGCGCTCTCTAAAGACGTCCCAATATTAACATGTAGTGGACTCACAAAGAGATTTTTAGTGCCTGGGTGGCGAATGGGCTGGCTGATCATTCACGATAAACATAACATATTTGGCAAGGAAGTTAGGAAAGGTTTGTCAAATCTGGCCACTAAAATTTTAGGCCCAAGCACCTTAATACAGAGGGCACTGCCGGCCATATTATCATGTACCCCACAGAGCTTTTTCGATGACGTTGTTCTCTTTATGGAGGTGAGTGACCATTCTAACATTGATCTTATACTTTGTACAATAAAGGTAATGTAAATTTGTAATTAAATCCTACAGGACTAATACCTTTTTTAAGAAATAACAGTGCAATATTTTTATTTGTCTAATACTTATCCATTGACGATAAGTATTAGACAAATAAAAATATTGCACTTGTTTTTATATGATTAGATTAGGGTAAGTGCTCCAGTGAATGAACACTTAAGGAATTCTCGAACTTCAAAAAATAATTACGATATGTTGCCTTTAAAGGATTCGAACCAAAGCTATATTTTAGTATTAAGATTTTATTCAAAAATCATTTTTATGTTCGTTTTATGACATAAGCTGTATACTTTCATACATATTTAGCAATAAAGTACAAAATACCCTAAAACCCCAGTGAATGAACGGAAATTTCTAGTAAATGAACACAATAAAACCAGTAAATGAACACCATTTTTCTTTATTTAAAATTCTAAAAAAGTGCGTGTTTTTGTAAAAATTGCCGTCCAATAAATAACTAAATTAACGAAAATAAATCCTTGAAACCTTTAAATCTGATACAAATAATATAATATGATATTATAATATTATTTCCCGTATAAATCCTTCGGTGCCGCTGTAGGTGCCGTTACAGTTTCTTCGATTTCAATTTCATCATTTAGCTTAGCCTTTTTAACTGAACTTTTTATATTTCGATTATTATCAGTGTTCTCTTCGTAGTATTTAATATTATGCTTTGTTCTATTTTCCTTCTTTTTTCTTTTGCCTCGAATTTTCGCTTTTTCCATTCCTTTTTCTTCTCTTTTCCTGTGCTATCATTTTGATATGTTCTTTATACTATTGACCGGTTAATCCAAATGGCATGGGATTTGATTTCTTTGTACATACTGGTTTCTGACACTTACGCGAATATGAGACATTGAAATAAAATTATTATTTACGGATTTTATCGTGTTATATCGATATTCTTTGATTCCCGACGTTTCAGATCCTTTACAACATCCATGGTCACGAATGAACTGAGGTATTACTCGTCCTTATGTCAAAATTACTAACAGCTACCCTACATTGCTTGGCGGTCATAGCGTCTGGTGTACTTAACCAGAAGACGCAGGTTTGAATCCTGCCCGCGGTCGTATTTTTCCTTCACTAAAATAACTTAGCTACCCTACATTTTGGTAAATTATTTTTATTTAATCCGGTCCCGCAAAAACGAGCTCACCGTATCCTTCGGGCTCGGAGTATTGTGCTTAGATTCAGATTATACCAATATACCAAGAATTCGGAAATTATATATTATAAATGGAGGAGCATCTTTTCCATCAGCAGTAAAAGTACAAAGAATTATTATCGATTCTTATTCTTTCCACTGGCGATTTCGCACGTATTTTTATAATTCTTAAGTCCTAATATGATTCCGGTTTTGGGCAGGTCATGGCACCTGTTTTGGCAGCATTAAATATATGACTAGGGTTGTTTCTAACATCTTCAGCATGTTCTTTGGGCAAAAAATCATTTAGCTCCTTAAACACGACCTAATAGCTGTTTCGGTTACAGCAGCTCTACCCTTGGAAATGACTGCCACATATCTTTTAATTTTATCGGGAAGCCTATTTAAAAACAACAATAACCACTTTTTTACTACTCTATTGTTAGTTGTCAAACATTTTTTACCAGTATCAAATACTTCCTAAGGATGCATAGGAAAATGAAATTTTGCTCTATTTATTATCCAATTCGGCAATCTAAGCTTCTTCATGCGTAGCTAGTTCTGATGGTGGACGCATTTTTCGTTTCAAGGGAACTTTATTATCTATAGGGACAATTTTATACATAAATTATTATTAATAGTAAAAAGGGATGGTTTTAAAACGATTAAATCCAGTTGAAAAGGATCCAGTTAGTAAAATGGGGTTATCTCAACAAAACGGCTACTGGGTGCGGATGTGGAGCTGTGTCGCAAACTATGGCTCACCTCTTATCCTGTCCTCTATGCCCTGAAACCTGTAATATAGACGACCTCTGCGCTGCCACTGATAATGCTTTAGAGGTGGCTAAGTTTAAGGCAAAGAGTATTTAACGTACCCTCGACACGAAGAAGAAGTTGAAAAGGATGTGTTCATTTATTGGACACATTTACATGACGAAAACTAATATTTGAACATGACGAAAATGTTAGTTCATTTACTAGATTTTATGAGCCAGTAAATGAACACACCTGTTCCAATACTGGCCATAAGATAAGAAATCATTTATTAAATCTACTCCCAAAACATGAATCTTATGGTGTAAAAATAAGTAACATTTTTTAATAAAAATATGAAATCGAAGGTTTTCCAGTGAATGAACGACCGTTCATTCACTGGATTTTAATCAATTTTTGGTTTCAATCCTGGAACACCTAATAATTTCCTTAAAACTGACTAAAACGACAACGGAATTAATTTGAGACGTATAGTATAACTATCTTTTAATCAAATTAATAAGCAACTTATCACAATTACTTCAATTTCGACTACAATGCCCAATCAAAAAAGTTGCATCCTACCCGACTCCTAAACTCTGGCCCGAACAAATATAACAATACACCACACCGACAACTTTAAACGCTCGCCCTTGTGAAACGAATAGTGATATAAAAAATGACTGTTGTCACTAAAATAGAAAATTATGTTTCAATCACGAAAAAAAATACTGTGTTGGGTAGAAATATCCTTATTTCTTATTTTTTGGAAAAAACTGAGATTTGTTCATTCACTGGGGGGTGTTCATTCACTGGAGCACTTACCCTAGATATAGTGATAGAAGGAAATAAATATGAATCAACTACTAGGGTAAGTGCTCCAGTGAATGAACACCCCCCAGTGAATGAACAAATCTCAGTTTTTTCAAAAAAATAAGAAATAAGGATATTTCTACCCAACACAGTATTTTTTTTCGTGATTGAAACATAATTTTCTATTTTAGTGACAACAGTCATTTTTTATATCACTATTCGTTTCAAAAGGGCGAGCGTTTAAAGTTGTCGGTGTGGTGTATTTTTATATTTGTTCGGGCCAGAGTTTAGGACTCGGGTAGGATGCAACTTTTTTGATTGGGCATTGTAGCCGAAATTGAAGTAATTGTGATAAGTTGCTTATTAATTTGATTAAAAGATAGTTATACTATACGTCTCAAATTAATTCCCTTGTCGTTTTAGTCAGTTTTAAGGAAATTATTAGGTGTTCCAGCATTGGAACCAAAAATTGATTAAAATCCAGTGAATGAACGGTCGTTCATTCACTGGGAAACCTTCGATTTCATATTTTTATTAAAAAATGTTACTTATTTTTACACCATAAGATTCATGTTTTGGGAGTAGATTTAAGAAATGATTTCTTATCTTATGGCCAGTATTGGAACAGGTGTGTTCATTTACTGGCTCATAAAATCTAGTAAATGAATTTTCGTCATGTTCAAATATTAGTTTTCGTCATGTAAATGTGTCCAATAAATGAACACATCCTTTTCAACTTCTTCGTGTCGAGGGTACGTTAAATACTCTTTGCCTTAAACTTAGCCACCTTTAAAGCATTATCAGTGGCAGCGCAGAGGTCGACTATATTACAGGTTTCAGGGCATAGAGGACAGGATAAGAGGTGAGCCATAGTTTGCGACACAGCTCCACATCCGCACCCAGTAGCCGTTTTGTTGAGATAACCCCATTTTACTAACTGGATCCTTTTCAACTGGATTTAATCATTTTAAAACCATCCCTTTTTACTATTAATAATAATTTATGTATAAAATTGTCCTTATAGATAATAAAGTTCCCTTGAAACGAAAAATGCGTCCACCATCAGAACTAGCTACGCATGACGAAGCTTAGATTGCCGAATTGGATAATAAATAGAGCAAAATTTCATTTTCCTATGCATCCTTAGGAAGTATTTGATACTGTTAAAAATGTTTGACAACTAACAATAGAGTAAGTAAAAAAGTGGTTATTGTTGTTTTTAAATAGGCATCCCGATAAAATTAAAAGATATGTGGCAGTCATTTCCAAGGGTAGAACTGCTGTTACCAAAACAGCTATTAGGTCGTGTTTAAGGAGCTAAATGATTTTTTGCCCAAAGAACATGCTGAAGATGTTAGAAACAACCCCAGTCGTATATTTAATGCTGCCAAAACAGGTGCCATGACCTGCCCCAAAACCGGAATCATATTAGGACTTAAGAATTATAAAAATACGCGCGAAATCGCCAGTGGAAAGAATAAGAATCTATAATAATTCTTAAAAAGGAAAAGTTAATATATAATTTCCGAATTCTTGGTATATTGGTATAATCTGAATCTAAGCACAATACTTCGAGCCCGAAGGATACGGTGAGCTCGTTTTTGCGTGACCGGATTAAATAAAAATAATTTACCAAAATGTAGGGTAGCTAAGTTACTTTAGTGAAGGAAAAATGCGACCGCGGGCAGGATTCGAACCTGCATCTTTTGGTTAAGTACACCAGACGCTATGACCGCCAAGCAATGTAGGATAGCTGTTAGTAATTTTGACATAAGGACGAGTAATACCTCAGTTCATCCGTGACCATGGATGTTGTAAAGGATCTGAAACGTCGGGAATCAAAGAATATCGATATAACACGATAAAATCCGTAAATAATAATTTTATTTCAATCTCTCATATTCGCGTAAGTGTCAGAAACCAGTATGTACAAAGAAATCAAATCCCATGCCATTTGGATTAACCGGTCAATAGTATAAAGAACATATCAAAATGATAGCACAAGAAAAGAGAAGAAAAAGGAATGGAAAAAGCGAAAATTCGAGGCAAAAAAAAAAATTAAATACCGCGAAGAAAACACTTATTATAATAGAAATATAAAAAGTTCAGTTAAAAAGGCTAAGCTAAATGATGAAATTGAAATCGAAGAAACTGTAACGGCACCTACAGCGGCACCGAAGGATTTATACGGGAAATAATATAATAATATCATATTATATTATTTGTATCAGATTTAAAGGTTTCAAGGATTTATTTTCGTTAATTTAGTTATTTATTGGACTGCAATTTTTACAAAAACACGCACTTTTTTAGAATTTTAAATAAAGAAAAATGGTGTTCATTTACTGGTTTTATTGTGTTCATTTACTAGAAATTTCCGTTCATTCACTGGGGTTTTAGGGTATTTTGTACTTTATTGCTAAATATGTATGAAAGTATACAGCTTATGTCATAAAACGAACATAAAAATGATTTTTGAATAAAATCTTAATACTAAAATATAGCTTTGGTTCGAATCCTTTAGAGGCAACATATCGTAATTATTTTTTGAAGTTCGAGAATTCCTTAAGTGTTCATTCACTGGAGCACTTACCCTACCTGTAGCTGATTCATATTTATTTCCTTCTATCACGAAACGCCTACTCATAGCTGCTATGGGTCGTTCCTCATAAGAAGATACTTAAATACTAACTAGGCACTGGACATTAAAAGAGACTTATATTCTAAGAGTGTGTGTCGGCGTTTCTTCTCCTCCGTCTAATGCTCAAATGAAAAACAAACTTTCTATTCTCATACGAAGCAAGACGAGCATGCCAGACATATTTTAAAATATTATAATTTGTAATCATTATCCTAATACTTAATAGTTACATCTTATTTCAGAATCAAGCAAAATTGGCCTATGATGAACTGCGTCGTGCTCCGGGCTTACGTCCCATCATGCCTCAGGGTGCTATGTACATGATGATTGAAATAAAATTATCTTTATTTCCAACTTACAAAAATGAAATACAATTCGTTGAGCGCATGGTCGCTGAGCAGTCAGTGTTTTGCTTACCAGGGCAGGTCAGTAATCATTTAATTCTCTTATTCTTCTCAGAATGTAATGCTTTTGCTTTGTAAGTAGATTTGAAATATGAGTGGACCTAAAACTGATCCTTGGGGAACTCCTGCGTAGTTAATAATATAATGATAAAATTCACCTAGAATTTTGTTTTTATTGTGACGTGGCCATACGACAATATGATACTACTTAAGTTTTAGTATTTCGTGTAGGTAATTTTAGTTATTTTTTTCATCACAATGATTATTATGTAAGGTATTTAATAAAGCATTTGTGTTTATGTTTTAGTGTTTCGCGTATCCCAACTATATGAGGATTGTGTTAACTGTACCCGAAGATATATTGCGAGAGGCTTGCAAACGAATAATTATCTTTTGTACAGATCACATCGTTTCCAGAGAATCTCTGAAAGAAATCGAAAGTGATATGGTAACTGTATCAGCCGATAATGACGTCATCTGTGACGCGAATAGTGTACAGATTACATAGAATATTTTAGTAAAATATTATAATACAATTTTAATTTTAATTTTAAATGTAAGTACCTACCCAAAGTAAGTAAGTATATTATATTATGCGATATGTCTCATCTATTTATTGTATTACTGCTATTTTGTCTGTTTGTTTTAGAGCTAAGTTAGGTACATTGCCTCATATATAGTTACTACTTCACATAAACAATAAGGCGCATGACAGTTACGCACGGCTACACGTCAGGTAAACCTATACATACCAGTTTACGTTGGCCTCTTTTTGTTTGGGAAGTCTATACAATGCGAGATCAGCTTAAACTGGATATGTATAGTTTGACCTGTAGGCCTGTGTACCTTTATTGTCCTTTAAGCCCAACAAAATTACCAAGTGAAGCTACGTTGGGGTTGTTGCCGAGGAACCACACTGCTTTAATGCTAATGATCCGTCTCTCAGGCGCTAATTACGTAGCGTTTTATCACGGCTCGAAAATTAGGTACATACTATACTACATACAGTTAACACTGCAAATCTGTCATGTGCCTAACTATTGTTTAATAATACAATATAATATATATTATCTATAACTTTCTTGGTTTTGGTGTACAGTCGCCAGCACACAGCACATTGGGTTATACAAACCTGTCAAATGATAACAAATGATTTTAAACCTTAAGCTGTTTAGGATTAAATTCAAAATCGACTGAGAAAATTTGTCATTTTGTTATAACTTGATGTACCTACTGGCGACCGTACATACGAGTCACAAGTAATGTATTAACTGTAATTACTCATAATAATAATTTGCCGTCCAGAGCTGAAGGATTAATCATAACGCATGTGTAATGCACATAATTTTTTGTTTAAGTAATATAATAATTCACTTTGCTAGTGGATACTTAAATGACTCAAAATTTATGGAACAGTGGTGCATGTAAGAGCCCAGTCAAATGCTGCAAACTTAGAACAGAACTTTTCTTATCTTGAAGCTGCACTAAGGTTTAAGTACCTACAATTTTTGGACGCGTTATCCACTGTTAGTTGCCAAAAAGAATGCGCTAACACGACCATTGGTAATTCCTTTAAGTGTGTCCTGTATTTGAATTAACCACTGTTGTATTAAATTATTTTGTTATTAAAAACATCGATAAACATACGTTTAACGTCTTCTTTATCTTAATATCTTGAATTACCTTCTCTACCATCGCATTAGATTTATAACTGCGAAAAATTTAATCTAGCACTCAAGGCGAAACGGCGTGATAGCCGAAGACTACTAGTATACTGTGATGTCGCAATTTCTGCTGATATGGCCGAGTTTTTTTTTTTTGAACTTTCTAGCTAGGTGGGTCGCACATTACTAGTATTCTTGTTAACAAAGCTAAATGCTTGTGTTACGATTGGATTCACGTAGGTAGTGCAATGGCTGGGTGTCAACTGGGTATCAACTACAGTCATAACAGTCATAGATGATAGCCTTAATGGCTAGGGCGTCGGACTTGCGACGCCCTATCAAATACGGCTACCGACGCTACCAATTTGCGAAAAACCAAAAATGCAATTGAATTAGCAGCTCTAGGCAAGACGATCCGCCTTTAACCTGTCAAGCGGCATATTGTAGACACAATGCAAAATCTATTGTTATGTGCTTAAAAGAGGAACTGTACCGCTTGCCAGGTTAAACCCTTTTATTGACTATTCTATTGTAAGATAATTATGTGAAGTTGTCCGCAAGTGGTTATTTTAATGTAGTCGATGTAAAGACCATTGGAGTCGTATCTGTTTCGCATTCATGAATATTTCTTATTTACCTATAGTAACTTGAGGCTTGAGGTGTGGGGAAGAAGCGGCGAGCGCGGACCATGTCACACTATTTTGACTTTAAATAAATGTAGATGAAGTGAACTGTGGTGTGCCAGGATCGTAATATGTGGAAATCTATAGTCTCTGCCTGACAGGCGTGACAATATGTATGTATGATTTTTATGTAGGGTGGCCACCACATCAAGTTACCAGAAAATGACAAATTTTCTCATTGATTTTGAACTTAATTACCAACACTTTAAGGTTTAAAATAATTTTGAGAAATTTTACAGTTTTGTATAACCTGATGTGCTGGTGACAGTACATAAACACTTTATTAAGCCATTGCTAATGGCTGTGCGGCAGTTTCGGTCGACTAACTTCAGTCGCGCACAGTATTTTCGAACAATACAAGGAAGCTGAAACAAATAATGAAGTGGCAACACTGGCAAAAATAACCACTCCCTGTCACAAAGGCCTCTGAAGCCATGCCAACAATATTACAAAAAATACCACTTCTCTAACTCGTCTCTGACTCTATAAAAAAGTGTAAGTGTCATCTAGGGATGTAACTTCAAACAAAAAAAAAACGATTATTATTCATAATCAGTTAACTTTCTTTGCATTAAAATTGATTACAAAACAATAGTTTCATGTAATAAAAACATCGAAGTTGTTTAAAATAATTGTTTTTTCCTTATTTTCTTGAAAATCTAAAGCCTGAATTATTATAACCATGACTATAATAAATCATCATTATAATATCAGTCAGTAATACTGCCAGCTGTACCTTGGCCTCCATAACATTGTTCTTGTCAAAAAAGACTTAGGTACTCACAGTCAACTTATTCCGCAGGTAACACTAAGATAATTTATATATTTTTACGTGAAAATAAAACTTACAAAGATAACAAAGAATACGCCAAATGCCAAAGTGCCGACCGCCCGCCGCACGGTGGATCGAAAATAGCCCGTAGAGGACTTAGGGTTCGACAAAAATTGATGGTGTTATTTAAAAAAAATAATTACGGAAATGAAATCTACTATCAAATACAATCTAATAATGTTCTATGACTTTTATGTTGGACTATTATTTTTAATGTTACGAATTTTTATATATTTTTTTGTATGGAAAAAAACATAACTTCATGAAAATCTCGAAATTCTCAAATTTTCTCAAGCAACGGTTAAGAGATTATAATAGTACAAATTATTAGCCTATTTTAGCATATAATCTGGTACTGCGATAATCTGCGATATTGGAGATATATATTTTTTTAATTCTCTATTCCACACTACCCCAGAGGTAGAGAACTAGGCGCATTATTTTTAACAGTGGTGTCCCCAATAGGCCTAATCCACTACAGAAAACGTTTTTTTGGCTTGGACGAATGCATAATTAATTAATTATTCAGAAAAGTTCGATTCAAAGTCATGGTTCAGTGATAGGTCTGATCTTAAATTTATGTTTTCCTGATCATAATCGTCAAAAAAATTATCTTTAATATTCTCTGTTGACATATTAGATCTCTGTGGTGTTTTAGTAACTTTGTGGAGTATAGAGAATTAAAAAGAAATGTTTATTTAGTCTATGAGAATAATCTCCTTGTGTTGTAAGAAGCCAAGATGGCTGTTGTGTAAACTCCAATAAAATTAATATAAAATAAAACCCGGTCAACAAAGCTTTTGCCGCTTCTGAGAGGGCTTTGTGTTTCGTAACAGTTTGTGACGTATTTTTAAAAGTAGTGGTTCAGAGCTAATTAATAAATTATTCATAATATCTTCATTGGTAGCCTTTCTACAGAATTTTCTCGAATGATGTGCACGATATCTCCTGAAATCCTTATTTCGAGCTTCAGCAGCTTCTTCGGATAATTTCCCATTTGGCACTATGCACAAATTCTCATTATATCTTCTCCGTGAGCAAGAACTTTATGTACACTTGCAGGCATATAAGACCAATTATACAAATTAACATACAGTTTCATGGTAGCTTCGGTATAGTCTTTGAACTTAATAACATCTATAGGATGTCCTGAAGAAATTGCCTCAAGTATGGTTTTAAACAGTTTTATCAAATTCTCATCCACTCCTGTAATTGAAGCCGCAATTTCGGAGTTTTCAAAAAACCTTCTAGCGGTATTTCCATCATTGGTTGTACCGTGGCCCTGTTTTACGTCATCAATTAACAGTCCTGTTTGAGATTTAAACGCTTCTTAAATATATTTCTTTCTGCTCTCCAAAATAGCCTTGCTGTCACCCTCAACAGTCCACATCTTTAAATGTAATCTATACGCTATATGAAGAATGCATTCCATGAATCGTATCCATATATGTAATCACGATATACCATATCTATATAAATCGACATCAGCTTTCTTTGTCAGTATCAAGGGCAAGTCATTTGTCTCCTTTGGAGTAGCTTTACATATGTCGCATCTTTGAGATGATGTATCGCAAAGAATAGCTGTTGCTTTACCATCTATCATGGTTAGTTTTAAATCATGTGAGATTTTCATTTCTCCAATTTCTGTCTCTACCAAATTATCAATCTCTGCCATGATTGCATTTTTCTCTTGTAGAATACTACATTTGTTCTCTTATTAGCATAGCATTTTAGTTTTTCATTTTGTAAAGTACAGTAGGAGGGAAATATATTACCACAAGTCACTTCTTGGGTTCTCTCCCGTAGAGTATTATATTGCCTCTTCGTCATTTTAAGGGACAAAAATAAAAGCCTTCACTCGGTGCAAATTCAGCTTTTTTTAACAAAAAGACAAAATTTTACTTTCTGCACTTTTTATGGATTCTTAAGCAAGTGCTCTAATATTTCTGCAATACTTTCATTTCTGATTTTAACTTTGAAACACATGCGTGTGATAATTCATCCGAAGACATAGTTGTCATGGTATGTTCTATACGTCTCTTTTTTTGCTTGGAACCTAATTCAGTAAAAGGTTTTCTAGGACTAACTTCGGGCGATGTGCCAATAGATGCTTTTACTGGAGATGGAATCACAAACTGTGTAGATGTACTGGGAACTGGTTCTTCGTCAATTTCTATCAAAGCTCGCATAAAATAAAAATCAGATGTAGGGTAGGTAGATTAGTCTGAATGTAATCGTAGATAACACCGAACTAAGGTCACCGTTTGATGTTTCTTACCCTCTCAATGACCATCTACCTGCAAATTTACTACCCTCTGATTGGTCCACGACACTAATTACTAGTGACGTGGACCAATCAGAGGACAGTAAATTAAGTCACCTACGCGTCTACTGATAAGAAAACCGGTTTGGCCGTGTTTTGAACACAAACAAATGACGTCACGGGAGTGTTGTTGAATATCTTTGCATGTACCTACAAAAACGTCTAATTTGAATATATTTTGCAGTACTAGTATTATTTTAATAATTATTTTTTTTCATACAATCTTGAAAGCAGTATAACTCCGTAAGTAATGGGTTGATAAAAAAAGTCTAGTAACATAAAAATATTGTATTAGTCTATAGATTTCAAAAATGTACACACCAATTCTTAAGTCCCGACTTCGCGTTTTCGATCCACTGTGCGCCGCCCCCCCCATGGTACGCCACTGTGCATGGCATGTCGTAAAACAGTTCAGTAAACTTGTTTGATGCACCGATCATTAGAGATCTAAACTTGACGTCTTTTGACGAATTATGAGAGTTCTTAATTCTCAAATAATCAGTATTAAAACAAATTATAAAGTTGAATTGATTCCTCCAGTCAAAACGTGTTGAGAATAGAGAATATTTTGCAAGGTTTGAATACTTCAACGAAACATTGTTTTGCAAGTACAGAAGGGATATGTATATATCTTTATTAAACATACATTTAACATACATACATATTGTCACGCCTGTCTCCCATGGGGGTAGGCAGAGACTATAGATTTCCACTTGCTACGATCTACATTCATTACCGACGGTCATGCATGAAGAGATCTTCATGCATGACCGTCGGTTTAGGGTGCTCGGAACCTGGCCATTTTTAAGAACATCCGCAATTTGGTTGCGGTACGTTCGCCGAGGTCTTCCCCTTCCAACTCGTCCATCCATACTCACCATAATACTTGTTTCGTCAGTCTCCGTTCATCCATTCTCTCCACATGACCAAACCATCTTAACATACCTTTCTCAATCCTTGTTACTACATCTTTTTTCACTCCAAAACGCTCCCTTATCACACTGTTTCTCAAAAATCTTTATTAAACTTTTAAAAAATTACATTTATAATAACTTCGTACACATACATACAGAACAGATGGTGTTGTTAAAAATCGTCATAATAAATCGATTTAATAAAATCGATTTTTTAAATTACATAAATAGATTTATACTCGATAAATATAGTATTTTATTCTATATTTTTACATCCCTCTAGGGTATATGTGTTCTGTGCTCCCTAGTGTCACGTCCATGTCATAAATGTCATTCCTCAGAAGTTCGGATCGGATTGATGTGTTATCAAATTTATTCCTCCTTTCAGTGAATTGAATGAATCGTAATAATTTGTGAATTCAATCAAGTGCATTATTGCGATAGGCACTGTTTCAAATAACACAAGTAGTAGTTTAATCTTATCCGAAAATACAAGCGTAGAGTGTTGCAGACTATTAATATCAAAATGTCTCAAGTCAAATCGAACAAGAAGTTCAAATGGGCTTTGGATTTCAATCAAAAGTTAGTATCGAAAGTGATGTCTTCATCCTGTTCATATCCATTGCATGGAACATTTCACGTTATCCTTATCACTGTTCTACTGCAGGGCACTCTTCTTTGAATGTCAGGAATAATTAAATAAATGTGTTTGCGATGTTTTCATTCACCGCTTGAAGCAAATTATAATTGACTAGCTTTCCGCCAACGCCCGCGTGGTTTCTCGGCTTTTCTGTACATATTCATGTATTATATATATAAACCTTCCTGTTGAATCACTCTATCTATAAAAAAAACTGCATCCAAATCTGTTGCATAGTTTTAAAGATCTAAGCGTACATAGGGAGAGGCAGACAGCAGTACGACTTATTTTATACTATGTAGTGATGATATATATATATGTGAATTTGAGATTCAAAGCTAAATATTTGAATTCGATTCAGCAGTCCATGGTTTACCAAGCCTTGCTTCATTGCCATTGCTTCTGTTCAGAGTCACTCTGTCATATGGGTAACCAATAATTGTTTTTCTTCTAGGACTCGTATGCAGACCATGGAGCTACCATCTCCTCCAGGATACAGCCAATCCACTAGTGCGAGCTATACAGAATCATCAAAGGAAACAGATTCTAATTTATTATTAATCAAAAAGTTGTGGGATGTTGCGTTGGGCCCTCTGAAACAGGTTCCAATGAACTTGTTTATAATGTATATGGCAGGGAACTCCATTTCTATTTTTCCTATTATGATGGTAGGTATGTTGATTGTTAGACCTGTGAAAGCTTTATTTGCTACCCAGAGCACATTCAAAATGGTTGAAGGTACTCAAGCAACAGGGCAAAAGTTTGTATATTTTATTGGCAATATTGTCAACATTTTACTAGCTCTTTATAAATGTCAAAGTATGGGACTATTACCTACACATTCTAGTGACTGGTTAGCTTTTGAAGAGCCTCAAACCAGAGTTGAGCATATAGGAGGTGGTCTGTCACTTATATAAATAGGAGTCATTAAAACACTGTATTTATTGCTAACTTTATTTAGATTATTATCATTGTATAGAACTACTTAAAATATTTACAATAAAGTTATTCAATATGACATTGTTTTTTAACAGCTATATTAAGGTCTTTCATCATTTATCTCCTTTCTTGCTGTCATCACTGTACTCTGCAAGTTTGCTTTTCACAAAAGATTGTGCCTTCTCAAATAATATCTTTGGATCTTCAACTTTGTCTATCTGTGTAAAGAGAAGCAATTAATAGTTATAGCAAATAAAATAATGAAACATACAGTGTTTACTGAAGGAATTAATAGGATAGTTGACTGTTTATTTTGTGTTCAAAAATATTGAATGTGGGCATTATTTTAATTTTATGCTAGACATAGTAATGGTGCTCTGTCACATGTTTCTATGGAGAAACGTGACATTTATGGTTTGTGTCATACAAATTCTATACCAACACTTTTTTTTTGCGAGACAGGGAGAGAGCATATTCATTTAGCCTGCTATTTTGAATAAATTATGAGGTTATAATCTGGGTGTCTTTATATCACAAGTGACAGAGACAGACAAGCATGCTCCATCATAGATAGCAGTATCACTTAACATCAGGTGAACTGGCAGTCAAGCATAATTATAATATTATCATGAATAAAAAAAATCTATCAGCTATCCTATTATAATGACTATAAAATTAAGACTATAAATTAATTTATATTCCTGGTTCAAGCAATAAAAGTTAATATTAAGATTATGATTCTACCACAAAATTTAACAATAATATATGGCACAGTCATAGTTTAAATTTGTGCAGCTTTAAGGCTTTATTTACTTTGGGGTCCTGGAAATAAAAAAATTATATGTAACATAATATATTTCTTTGTATTACTACTACTTTGTTTCTGGACAGGTGAATGTTAAAAGACATGTTCTAGGTTTTCATTCATGGTGAAATAAATTAGGAAGATAAAGAGAATCTATTCTTTATGTCATCTTGGTGTAAAATAAAGATGATTTCTATTCTATCATCATAATAAGCTAGGCTACACTCAGAATTAAGTCTCAGAAAAAAGGTAAAATATAGGAAATTTATACGATAATTGAAATTCATAAATAAATATTGTGATATCTGGTTATCACTAAATACTTCAACCTAATGTATAAAAACAATAAATTGCCATTCAACAAAATAAAATGAAAAAATAGCTAACCATTTCTTTGTTGCCTTATCACATTCCTCAACTGTTGTCCTACAAATTCCAGACATGGCATCCTGTATCAAGGAAAAAGAGGAGGACTATACGTAGAATCTAAATGTAAAAAATTAGAATAAAACATTTATAACAAAAGAGGCCATATAATTATTGCAAAATAATTGAACCAGGAATATTAAAATGAAAGAATTATGTGATTTTTATTTAAAATTGTGGGCAATGGCAGGATTAATGTTAGTATAGTATTGTTTGACTTTAGAAGAAATTAATTTAAATTTGGAAGACCACAAATCATATATGCCTCCTTTGCAATAGGTTCATGAATAATAGCATTCTGGTAACTAATTTTAAGCGACAATTACCTTATAGTTTTGAGCTACATAAACGCCTGTGTAAAGACCAGCACCGAATATTACCTAAAAAAGAATTTCAATATGTATGAAATATGATTACATAAGCATCATAGTACGTACATAAGGGTTGTTTTCTCGAATCTAGATAGTCGAGAGTATGGCAAACTTACACTAGTTTTTACAAGTGAGAAGACACAACCCATAGTTGAGATTATTGGTTCCTATTTGGTTCCAGGATTATGGGCACTCTTATTAAGAATACATTGGGCATTTTGTGGGTGTTTTTTAATAATTTAAGTTAGCAATATTCATTTTATAATCCAAACCCAACTTGTCAATTTGACATTCTAATTTCAAATATTTTTTTTGTTTATATTTTTAAATATCACAAGAAGGTAAAGTTTTGTACTTAGGTTGTGGTTATGTATAGCCTGAAACTTAATAAAAACTACCTATCTTTCAGCAAGTCACATAATGGTACATTTAAAACAATGGTTTTATACTATAATAATTATGTAAAGTTTGATGTTTTGTTACTTGATCCGTGTCTATCAGCTTCCTAATATACTTTTTTTAGTATTGTATTTATCTTTAAAATGGTTATTTTGTTTTATTTTGGGTCTATCTAAAGACCTTTCCAGCAGTTTTAATGGTAATACTTAAAGCAGAGTTCCTTCTCATAGACATGAGTGCCAGGAATCAACAGTTACTGCATGTGTTTTATTTTTCAATTTTTTTATTAACCCGTCAAGCACCATTTCGTAGACACAATGCAAAATTTATTGCTTTTCCCTCATGAGGCAACTACGCATCAGTGGTCTGTGTCTATTAACATAAAAGAAACTTAAGAAGTAAGCCATTTCATAACAATGGTTTAATAAGGTTGTTAATGATATAGCAGATACTATTAATAGACTTGATTAAGACACATGTCTTAATCATTATCTGGATACTAAAAAAATATTATAATCTTATATATCTATGGACTCTGCCAACATGATGATAGTCAATTTTTTTATAATATTAGGAATAGATTGTAACTTCTATTCTTTATGTAAGATATGAATTTCTAGGAGCAGTAACCAAAAAGGAACTCCTGTGCTTGGTATATGTTATTAGAACTTCAATATTTGATTTTATAATAACAGATACATACATCATTTAATGGACCAAATAATCATGATCCTAATAGATCCAATAATGAATAATACTTACCAGTCCTTTAATCATCTTTTTCATCGATTTATTTTTTGCGCTTGTATAAACTATATTTACTGAAAATAAACGATGACACCACTTTTAGTAATTCACAATGAAACTCAACACCTTCCTCTTTCAAGTTTCAGTCAGTTTTGTAACTAAATTTGCGCAGACTTAATGACGTTTGAATGAAATAACACTAGGGATGTTAAAAAATTATTAAAAAATCGATTATAATTTTATAAAAAAATATTATTTATTAATCGTTTTTTTTATTTTAAGCGCCCCCTTTTTCGATTTTTTTCTACTGGCGGCTATTAAATATAACAATGCAATACCACTACCCAGTCCATTTGATGAGGGGGGTGTGTTTCGATATTATTTTGGAATTTTTTCGTATATAATATAGGTGGTATAAATAGTGATATTTAAGTAATACTATTATTGAATAAATATTCACTAGCTCATTATTAGCATAACATACCCATTACCGGGTATTAGTCAAATATTAGTCAGCCAATTCGAGATTCCGTATGCGTTATTCTAACATAATATTGTCGGTTATTCTCGGTATTCGTTACTCTAACATAATATTGATATCGGACCTATTCTCCGTATTCGTTACTCGAAGATAATTTTATTTATTTATTATTGGAATCGTACCTTATTCTTTATATTATTATTAAAAATCCATTTTTATGTAATCGATTTTTTTTCAAGGGAAATAAAAATCGATGTTTAAATAATCGATTTTTTATCGTAATGTCACATCCCTAAATCACACTAATGTGACTTGACCAATGACAATAAAATTGACAGTGAAGTCATTAAAATGACAGGAGTACAGGACCCGAATCTCGAATCAATCAGAAAGTTAAACTTGTTTTTTTTTATAGCAATTAAGCCGCTGTTGACAATTTTATTCTACCAATGACAAAGTGAAATGGAAAAAACGTGTGATTAAAAAGATTTATTCAGAAATTAATGAAAAAATATAATTAAGAAAATAAAATAATGACAAACTGAAAGATAAAATTCCGAAATAATATTGTAGCTCAATGAGAGTATTGTGAAGGAAGGATACATAAGAAGACAGTTGTTTTTTGTTGAAACGCGGCTGTGGATCACCGAAAGTGAAGATACTTTTTGTTTTTACCTCAGACTAATAATATTAGTCTGAGGTTTTTACCATAGTCATAGTGTAATAAAATCTAATAAATCACAATGCTTTTACTGTCATTCTGTGTTGTCTGCTTGGGCGTAAAAAAATTTTGTTTGCTTATCTTTTGTTCATAACTATTTTTATGCAATCGTTTTAGCATTTAGTTGTGAATACACTGTATTTCATGTCGCAATTCCTACTGCCGAGAACCTAGAGAATGTGTTATTAACAATTTGCTTGCTCGTTAACAATTTGCGAAAAACCAAAAAGATGGGCCCAAAAATATATTTTTTGTTTTTGGCTTCGTGTGTAAAAAAAATACATCAAGCTATAAAAATCCAGCTTAGATTGACCTCCCATAGTAAAGGCTATCCGTAAAATGTAAGGCCTGCCTTTACTGGATTCGTATAACTTGATGTGTAGCCGTGCGTACTCTTTTAATAGTCTCAGAATATTGACTTTAAGGTTTGAGCGTCAGGGTTGATTTTGGGGTTGATTCAATTGTGAAATGGCATGCGAAGGAAAGGAACGCACCAAGCATTATATTAATGAACGCACCTTGCGCGCACTACTTGGTTGAATTGAACGTCATTTTACCGTCCTACACCCGCGCCGCTATATTTAAGGCTAAAGCGCCGGGTCGAAGAATGTGTTAAAGCCGAATAATTTGCGAAAAATAAAGAATAAAATGAATTTCGCGCCCAACTCCGACGCTTTAGCCGTAAGTATTAGTCTATTCGTTTGTTGTCGAATGATATTGATTTCGATTTGTGTTTTTTTTATTTGATTTTATTTTCTGATAGGTATGTAGTGATTTTTTTCTAAGCGTGACATGAAGTATGTGTCAATTTAATAATATGTAATCAATCATTTTGACATCATGGTAAAATCATTACGGTACCTATTTTCTCGTCAAACACAAATAAATAAATAAAAAAAATCTAGGTACCTATCCCTCATTGAAATAAAAATTAAAAAAACTATTATATACCTACTTAATAGAAAATTTATGAGTCTCAGACTAGTAAAATAGGCAGACGTAGCCCGTAGAACACGAGAGTGAAGCCACCAAAGCAAATACAAAATCAAAAGCGAATACAAACTCACGTCAGTACTTAGCTGCGCGTCGTACTGCTTGTACGTCTCAAATGAGTTACCATTTTATTTCAAAACATGCCGTCTTGTGTTTTTAAACTTTGTAAAAGTTGTTCCCAAAAACAAAGAAAAAAAGATGGAATATCTTTCCACAGTTAAATATTGTTTAGATTATTGTTTTGGTATTTATTTTCCCTCTAATATTTCTCGGCTCACTTGGAACACAGAACCTCGACAGTAATTGGTCTGGGTTGCCAGTTTACATCGAAATAGGTCTACTTGAATTTGGGTAATGTACGTTGTGTGTAAAAAGATCGATTCATTTCTTTAAATGTACCTATATGTAACCGTTCAGAGTTGGCACAATGTAATCAGTTTAATGATTTACGATTACGATATTTTTTTATCATCAATTATGCTTACAGATTAACAAAAGTAACCATAATCAGTGATTTATGATTATTAGTTTGTATTATTACATAATACCTATTACATAATAATGATAAATTTTTCCGATTGATAATGGATGCATGATTGATTGCATGTATTATATTATTTTTATTTGAAATCCATGATGGTGGACACTATTTGATATTGGATTGCATGTATTATATTTTTTTTATTTGAAATCCATGATGGTGGACATTATTTATATGTAAATAAATGAATGTGGGTGTCATTTCGGAGGTTTTCCTGAGTGCTGATTACAAAAATGACATTAGTTTGGAAATCCAAGATGGCGGATATATATTTCTCTAAATAAATTCATAAGGGTCATATGGGTATCAATTTCAAGGTATTTTAGGGAGCTGATTACGAAAATAGCATTAATTTTGAAATCCAAGATGGTGGATATTATTTTTCTAAATAGTATGGGTGTCCATCGCAAGGTTTCTCATGGTGCTAATATAGAATATGAAATTAATTTCGTAATCCAAGGCGGCGTAGGTACATTTTAATTGAAAAATATTTGATGGTACGATTGCACTATATAGCGAAATTAGAAACGAATGCTCGATGTTCAGACGCTAAACGGCAATACTATAAGAAATTGGTGCAGAACAAAGGCTGCTAAGATGTTATGTGTGTAAAATTATTGTAATAAATATGTTGGATTTTTTTATGTTTTTTCATGATAATATACCTAAATATGGTAAGTGTAAGTAATTATGCATATTTATTTATTTATTAAATAGTACGCACGGCTACACACCAAGCTATATAAATTCACAGTGCGAGGCCCGCCTATACTGTATTTGTATAGCTATATTTAAATATATATCACAGAGTACTACTACATCATGTATGACACTTACGTACATAGCATTGAGCAGCAAAATGAAGTAGTTTAACATTGTATAATAGACTAATATTTATATTTTGTATTATTATTTTATATTTTCTTAAGTTAAATACTCGTAAGTATTTAACTTTATTCCACCGTAATTTATTTAATAATAATTATTCCGTTTAAATTATATTTAAGTACCTATAAAGTAAAAGCACATTTCCAATTCTAAACATTAATAGGTACAATAATTGAGAACAATAGAAAAAAATGTGGGAGTTTTTCCCAATATCTGGCAACTTTACTCACACATAGATGCACGTGTCCCTACAATGCCGCTCCGAGCTGTCACGCACACATAAATATTATGTGACTTCACATCGTTTGTTGCGCATACTCTATCTGTCTTAATCTGTGTTATGAGTATTATCATTCGACAACCAACGAATTCACAATCAAATAAGGCGGCGCGGGGCACATGACGTTAACTTCGATGGATTGTAATCTAGAACAAAAATATGCGCAAAATTGTAAGCAGTATTAAGTTATTTGAGTGAAGGAAAAATACGACCGCGGGCAGGATTCGTACCTGCGTCTTCTGGTTAAGTACACTAGACGTTATGACCGCTAAACCACCGCGAGTCCCACCCGCCAAGTCGAAATTTGCCTTCACACTTTAATTTACATCTTTTGTGGTGACGTCGTATTTTTCCTTCACTCAAATAACTTAATAATCTTTGCATGGAAAATGCCTAAAACATACAAAAAGATAGTTGAAAGGTAACGTGGCATCGTACGACATCGTACCTACTTGCTGTAAACCATGCCATGTCTGTTACAAAATGATGACATGTTCAGTCTAAGGCTGTGCGATACGCGAACCTGCAGATATTGTGAAGAGGCTGATGAAACGCCACTTCACCTTCTGGGGGAATGCGGACCGCTAATACACAAGCGCAATGCACATCTGGGGAAACATGTCTTGACCCCAGGTGAAATAAGGGAGTTCAACCCTAAGAAAATCTTTCAGTTTATAGTAGCTGCAGGGTTTAGCGGTGAATTTTGAATAGTGGCGATCACAATAGACCGACTGCGGTCGTAGTGTAACCCTCCGACTACACAGGTGTTCCGCCACACCACGTTTTGCTTGGGCCACTTTCAAAATGGGTTGGGCTTAAACTATTTGATGAGAAAATCGAGAACTTTATGATAGGTCCAGGTTTCGTTTCAAAGGTCAAGTAGAACTTTTCTAAGAAAGTCTGAGTATTATATTAGCTCGGAGTTTGGATTTTACCATTATCGCTTGGCCCGATTATATACGTCGTGAACATACCGGCCAACTGTGGGTGTACACTACTAGGTATACCTGAGCCTTACACTTCAGAGTGTATGTTAATTATTTACCTACTCGATAACAAACTCATTTATAATTAAAAATGAAAGTTTCATCCTTAACCTTGGATTTATTAACTCTCTCTCTCTTTACTGGACTCTTTAATCTAATATCGTGAATTATTAATTTAATCGGTATGGTATAAATACGGAAAAGGGTAGGGAGGCCTTTGCCCTGCCAAATGGCTGAATAATAAGCAGTGATAGCCTAGGTATATGACCATTGGACTGCTAATTCAAAGGTCTCGAGCTCGAATCCAAGGCACGCACCTCTAACTTTTCGAAGTTATGTGCGTATTAATTAATTATCACAGCGCTTAAACGGTGAAGGAAAACATCGTGAGGAAACCTGCATGCCTGAGAGATTTTCTTGACGGCATGTAAAGTCTGCCAACCCGCAGTAGGCTAGCGTGGCGGACTATAGCCTAATCCCTCTCGTATTGAGAGGAGACCCGTGCCCAGCAGTGGGACAATGTAATGGGTTGATGATGATGAACATCTTCCAGTGACATCTCATCAGCAACCCATTACATGTGACATCTCACATCATTAATTTTTTTCTTGATTCCAAAGTATTCTGTATGGCGTATATACTTCTTTCCCTTTCGAAAGTGCTTGAAGCTTGTGTTCACAAGCAACTATCCCATTTCATTTATAAAAAATAAAGTCAGAAGTCCTCTGCAATCTTGGTTTAGACCTGGGTACAGTACCATTTCTGGAGATCAGCTCAAACTGTAAATGTATAGCTACTTATAATGTAGGTACCTAATGAAACACGTCGGGAAAAATACGTATGTATTTAATTATTATTATGACATCTTACTGAGTAAACAAAAATCATACAGTATTTACAAGAAAAAACAAAACATTATAACATCAATATAAAGTCTAAAATTATTTTTAATAAATACTTATCACACCTAATAATTATCGGTTTGTTGATGATTATTTTTTAATTCTCTGAATAAAATTGTTGTATGTGGAGTCCACATTTTTATAAAACGTTGTTTACGGAATGATTAAGAACCTAATAAGAAGACTGCATTTTTTCAAGTTTCAATTACTTAGATACTTACATTATTGCTTAGTCGGAGCACGGGCCACGGCCGTAAAATACAATCATTACTTATAATTAGACCTGTAAGTACCTATTTGGTACTACATACATAGATATTTAGGTACGCCTTTGCTCGGAAAATTAGGTAATATTTATGTACCTACTTTAAAAATATTTACACATATTATTGCTTTATATCTAGGCACTTACCTACCTACATTTGGGCAAGGAACTTGAACATTATTGTACATAATTATTTTAGCAGATATTGTAATATTATGTTATCAGTGCTTTTTCTTTCAAACTTATCGATAATTTCAATGAAGTGAATGGGTTAATTGAATTTGAATGAATGGTAAAATGTTGAAGTATGTTCGCGTCATACGCATGCTGATTTATAATTATAAAATGTTTGAGCACTATTATATTAACTTTATTATTAAATTTTACCGCTTCGGTAGGTAGAGACAGAAAAATTATAAACTAGGTACTACAATTATTTCCAACCCTTGAGTTAACTATAACACAAAAATATTTTTCATAGGCAACCTAGAACTTAAACATACTAATACAATATTAACAACCATGAGTACGATTATTATCACATAACAAATGTACTGTAATTATTGTATTCACAAATTCACTTGGATATATCAAGTGTTAAGGCGGGGCGAGAGCACAGCCTATGTCACACTGGCGTGTTTAATAGGATACAAAGTTAGCATACAGAGAATATTTGCTGTGAAAAGTTTTTTACACACACTTTAAACACTAAATGCACAGTTTAGTCATACACATCCTTCATAACATACTTATTCATAACCGAGTATTGTTTATAATTTGACTACCGTGTTATTGTTCTGCGTTTCTAAAAAGATATTGAATCGAGTCTTCATGGAGAGCAATCATTAGCATGATTATTCCACCTGAGAGTATTCCTAATATCGCAAGTAGTAAATTAATACTTTTACCATGATTATTTTCGTTTATTTCAGGCACTAAATCGGCAAGTGCTATATAAAAGAAAGTACCAGCCGTTGCGGCGTAAATCCACTGGGAAGCAGATTCATGATCTTCCGCAAGCCAAATTCCACCAGCCATGCCCATGAAACTGAGTACTGATGAAAGTAGATTATAATAAAGAGCGCGTCTGATGCTCATTCCGGAGCGTAGTAGCACAGCGAAGTCACCGAGCTCGTGAGGTAGCTCATGACAAAACACGGCTAGTGCCGTTGCGAAACCAGTTACCGGATCTCCACTAAAGGCCGCTCCAATTGCCAGCCCATCAGTTAAATTGTGTAGTCCGTCTCCTACGATCACCATGAGCGCTGTTGATGTCATCGGCCGGTCAACTGGCGGTGGAGGTGAGCCAGGCATCATTGCACCGAGTTCTATCGGCTCTATTTGTTTTCCAGGATCTGATTTGATTTCAGCTGGCTTTCCCGAGTCGTGGGAGTGAGCATGACCTCCATTTATCGTTTGCATTATTGCTTCGACACTATAAAAGAGGAGAATTGTGAGGAAGGTGACGCTGCACTTTAATACAACTTCGGTTTCTTCTTGAGGTGCCGAAGGAGGCCCGTGCGTTTTAAGAGCATGTGGCAGGAGATGGAGGAGTGCGTCACCACACAACGTGCCGACTGCTACAGCCACCAGGAAATGTAGAACGTGGCTGAATACCGCGGACTTTAGTAGTGGAACAATTGCTACTCCAAGTAGCCCCGTAGCACTGATCACCAAGATACTTAACGTTGCATATATCCAAGCTAAAAAAAGTATGGGATTATTAATTTAAAAGGTCTAAAATGTATTGAAACCAAATATAACTTTGGTTAAATAAAATTACGACGATTCTTATACCAATAGAATATGGATGTATTATTAATTTTCTATTCAATAGAGTGGGAATGATAATTATATTAGTGTTGTTAAGTACCTAATATCATAATTTCAAGGAACCTCATAAATAAGGGAATCAACTTACTCCAAAACCTGTCTAGTTTCGGCGTGGGTGCTTCTGTTTTGTAACAAGACCGTTGGTCTAGCTG
Source organism: Subacronicta megacephala (assembly GCA_958496365.1). Taxonomy (NCBI): domain Eukaryota; kingdom Metazoa; phylum Arthropoda; class Insecta; order Lepidoptera; family Noctuidae; genus Subacronicta; species Subacronicta megacephala. The sequence goes on along the minus strand of OY292515.1, from coordinate 6,169,006 downwards.
GTATACTAGTGCAGGACACATCTCCAGGAACGTTTTGGGCTTGATAGTTATAACACCAGGCGATTCGTTCTCCATACCGTATACTTCCAAAATTTCTCTGGGAGATAGGCATGATTTCTTCAAAATGGGTTCGGCTGAAACTGTTTAATGATACTTGTTAGAAATAAGAACTTTATTTCCAGGCCAGGTTTCGATTCAAAGGTCAAGTAAAAGTTTTCTTAGAAAGTCTGAGTATTATATTAGCTTGGAGTTTGGATTATACCATTATCGCTTGCCCCCGATTACATACGTCGTGACTCGTGAACATACCGGCCAGCTGTGGGTATTAATTACTGCACCTTAGCCTAACCCTTCAGTGAGTGTGTTTATTATTTACTCAATAACAAACTCGTTTATAATTTAAAATGAAAGTTTCATAATTAAACTCAATTGCTATGCAATGATTTTAACAATAGGATTTATTGACGGATTTATGTGGCAGATCCTTGGCTGGGGTCAGACAACTACGCAGGACCCGTCCACTCGTTAATAGGATAATCGCGATTATAAAGGACAATTCTTCGTCCGTTGGCGTCATGAGCCACATGTTTTAGCAAGCTAAGAGACATAATGCGAGCAATAAAAATCATTGTTGGTATTTGATTCGAAGAATATGTAAGTAAATAGGTACCTAATTAACATTCGTCAAAAGCCGTCCCAGTTACTGAATTCCGATATTTGATGAATAAAATCAATATAATGCTAAATTCCTCCATTTAAGGGCTATGACCGACATAGTTAAATGCTGTCGCAATGAACGAGAAAGCAGCGGAACTATCTGCATCGCTTTCTACCAAACACTACAAGTCACACCGGATTTCAAAACTTTGTTGTCATAATCTAACATTCTTTGCAACAACTATTTTTAACTGAAAATAATAGCTACCCATTTACTAATGATGTTTTTACAGATTTTCTTATCCGATTATCTAAATAAAAGGGTTCAGTCGTAGTATTTGCTCGTATATTTATGTACTGTAGTAGTTTGAGTCAGATATCGCAACTATTTTGGCGGCGTCTGCTCAATAAAAAATAAAGAATGGCCTCTCTTCACAAATAAAATGAGTTCAGCAAGTTTAGATAGGTACATTTATCAGTTTAGATAAAAATTAAGAAAATAACTACTTATAGGTAGGAAAAGTGTTTCTAATAAGGATTGAATTATAAAACGCAATTTACAGAGATTGGTCACAGCTTAGAAAATACGTCGAATATAACGTAGGTAAGTAGGTTCTTACCTTTGAAACTCATTTAAAAAATTGTGACTGTCGCTTTATTACAAATGGAACGCTGTCGATTGCAATAAGTTTTTGCTTTCTTATGATAGAGTTCGCTACAAGAAAAATTGTTAAGTATTCCGTAGTAGGTAAAATGTTTAGGTACATTTACCAAAACTTAATGAAAAGAATAATTGAATATTATTAAAAATTTTCATTACCTAATGTATTTTTTTCGATAGCATCCATTTAAAAATAGGCCAAAAAATATTAATAAGTATTGAATTTGATATTAAAAGTTTTATTATTGGTAGCTTTTAATATTTATATATACGACCCGTAGATAAAGTTTTGCTTTTTAATGAGGCTGTTTTATAAATAATTACTTATTCAAGATAATTATGTCTGAAATCTGAAAAACGGCTAAGTTTGGCAACGCCGCCGCGCGCCGCTCCATAAAACCATGACAGTCCATATTATCATAGTCATTCAAATATTTTTTTAGTTATTCAAATAATATTTGTGGTAAAAACATGTTCGCCACATGAAATCGATTTAGTGTTCAACGCGACAAGAATAAGTTATTTTACTTTCCTTTATTGTACGTAAGAACAGAATTTTCTAAAGCATATCAAATTTTAACATTGTGACCAATTTCTGTCGACTAATATATATCCATGGAAAATTTGTTACAGAGAAACGGTTTAGTTCTCCATGTAGATTAATAATAAGGCACTTCAGTAACATTTCAGTCTTTTTTTACCAGACTACGAAAAAGGTATTAAGGATTAAATTAAACATTAAAAATCTATTGTTGCACAAAAACTACTGATCAGATTTTGACAAATTACGGCCAGGTCATTCGTCGCAAAAGCTATAAACTGGAAGCTCCTGGGCTTAGGAAAAAGTTGATTTTCATCGAAGCCGGGTTTTAGTTAAACCTCGTTTTTATTCTCTTTCAGAATAGCTAAATAGTTGCTACGTGTAAGATAATTGCGCTTCCGAATACCATGCCTAGGGCTGACAGTCAAATAGAGGATTTAGGTACCTAAGTACTTAATTTCAATGTTTGTATAACTAAGCTTTAAGAAAGAAAACAATGTAATTTTTTATACAAGGATGAATTAAAATCAACCACATTTTTTCAATGAAACTGATTAGGCTGTATTTCCTCCTTTCCTTTTAAGTGTTTACATTCATAGCTTTCAAGGTTTAATTAGTCACATTCAGTTTCCTGGCTGAACCATGTTGAACTAGCTATTTCTATGGGCCTAGTGGTGCCAGTGTCATGGTTAGAGGTCATTCATGAGGGAAGAATAAAACAGCAAAAGCCGATATTTAATTTCTCACACATCTTAAAAACGTCTAAGTAGGTACAGAATAAAAGATTAGGATTTCGTTTTTTCTATTAATATACATATAATGAAAAAAGGAGAACATTACCAATGTAATGTTTAGATAGGTATAATTACCGTGACATGACATTACCGCATTAATTATTAGATAAGTATAGTTGCGATGCTTTTATTTGTTTGGTATTTTCTGCTCTATACGCGAAGCTTCAATTATTCTATGCCACTGTTATCTCATCTTCTATTCTTCTTATCTACATATTATTTTAGATAAACAAATAAACGCTGACTTTGTATTTTATTTATTTAATTGTGTGTAATGAATCAACTGCGCCGGATTGTAAACAACACATTGTAAGGAGAGAAAACAAGCATAGGTAATTATCATCTGTTGGTTGTTCTTTATGCTTATTTATTTATTCCGCATTGATTTTATTGTTTCTTCTTAGTGAACACGTTGTAAGTAATATTATATTCGTGATACGTTCAACTGGAGAAGCCATTTGAATCTTTTTGTTTTGCATGATTGAAGTCTTACCTGCCTTGAAAATATTACCTATCATCATCTTATTACAAGGGAAAGAAACTGTATTTTTATACAGAATTCATACATTCATACAATACATATATTCAGAATGTTTCGTGTAAGTATGATGATTAGAAACATTATTTAAGACTATCAGGCTAGACTAGAGTGAAAGCTTTACAAGAAAGTGCAATGTGTGGATATGCAAGTAGAACCATCTGAAGAAGCAAAGCCTGTTATGAAAAGAGCTGATCTAAGAGACAAGGAGCATATTACATTAGTAATGACGAAGACATTGATATTTATTAAAATCAAAAGATGCGTAGGTATACTCGGCAGTGAACAGAATCTAATGATAATACGTGATGATAAAATTATGAAGAACTTACTGGTTGATGGTGATCTACGGTGTCTGTGCTGTGTGTCATGCAGTTGCCGGAAGGTGCCGTTGATCCTGTGGATGGCGAGGTCATGAGGAGATGTAAATACGCGCCCTCCAAGCCCTAGGTTGTCCAACAGGTGTTCGAAACCCTGAAATAACATTTGAAATATTAGTTATCCACAATAAAATGATGTAGGCTTTCAATTGGGAAAATTAAATGTACGCACGGCTAGACATGGAACTATATAAAACCAGTTTACGCTGGCCTCCTCTTGTATGGGAAACCTTTAAAAGCTGTCAATGACCGGTCGCTGCCGGGCGATATAAATATGAAAAATATTTTATTGAATAACTTTAAGAAAACACTGTCCACATGTCCGGGTTCCAAGCTCCAAAATCCGGGGTTTTCGTGCTTCTTGTCCTGTTTACCTGATTTAAGAGATGGCAACCCTACCTGTAGCCATGTGTACTTAGTTCAAAATAAATATCAGTTTGCAAGGGAACCCTCACTTTCGTGGTAAACAATTAGGTAATTGATTTAAATCCATGACAGATACACGAACTCGGTAGGGAAGTACGTGTAAGTAATTATGATAAGAGTGATTACGCTTATTGTTTTCAAAAAGCAAGTTTCTTAGAAAACATAAATTACCATATACCATATTTCATTACCATCAACTCATTTACCGTCTTACTCCTGGTAAGGCAGGAAATGGGTTGATCTTTATCTCTTATCCTCGGGTCTTCTATCTCACTCTGAGGGGGGTTAGGCTATAAGTCAATCACTCTAGCATGCTGATTTCACACGCCGCCTTCAGAAAATCTCTCAGGCATGTCGGTTTCCTCGCGATATTTTAATTATGAATACAAAAAGTCACCTTAGAATTCGAGTCCTACGACTTGGCAGTCCAATCACTAGGGTACCATTGTATATCAACTAAGGATAATTATTAAGTACTTATATATTTCCACTCTCCACCTGTTCATGCCTACTCGTCGTGTTCTACATTTTGCGACTAATTTCACGAAAGTCAAAATTACGTTCGTTATCACTAATAATAAATTGAACACATAAAACTTGGTCAGATTACGTATCTCGAAAAAACTAAATTGGATCCGCTGATTTTCAGCTTTTTAGCATGATAGCAATAAAAGGGAACGAAAATAAGACATCACAACCAAATCGTACACAAACCGCTCGTGCTTTTAATCACGTTTTGCAAAAACGTTGTCTTTTTATCGTCGTAGAGCGACTAAATTTGACATTGAAAATGACAAGAAAGGTAAACGTAAAGTTATATACCTGTCGTCAATGTAATGACTTCCAGTCAAGTTGAAGGACGAACTGTTGGATCAGTAGCGTCGATAATTGATGATAATGGCAACGCCTAATCTTTTCAGGTAGTGGGTATCAGTCGGGATTCGCAACTACTAACACTTTATTCGAGTATTTTGATAGGTGTAACAAGATTATGTTGTAAAGATAATATGAATTAGCACGATTCACCCGATTGTAGGTGGTTCGTTTACCAAAAAAGCGATATAATATGTTGTATGTTATTTATGTTGAATTGAAATTTATGTACCTACCTGAACAAGTAGTTACAAATTTTTGTGCCTTATGATTCATTGTACTTATATCTTTTCCAAAGTAGTGTAGTTACCTAAGTCATTGAATAGGCGTTGTGTGATTTTTAAGGATACAGACATAAAGTTAATTTTAATATACTCATTTGCTCACATTCGTAAATTGCAACGATAAGAGTGATGTGCTGCTAAGATGACAACCAATCAATCAACCAATCACCAACGAAACTTTACAATATAGGTACCTATAGTACCTACTTATGCTAACCTTACTAGTTTAACGTAGTTTTTTTTAAATTGGCAGTAGCAACACTTTATTTTATTTAAGATACAAGAAGTAGATATTACCCTCCTCAACATGCATACCCAACTCACATGTTGCTATAGGAGAGTAAAATAAAGTAAGTAATTAATCTTCATTACCCATCTCAGAAGAAATATTCTGGCAATGAGACAGTTTGTTTTAAGAATGTGATTCTGTCAAACGATGAGTAATCAATGAGCAATTAAATAGACTGATAATAGTTATGCGCATCAAGAATTGTTACGCAGTTGGCGGACTCAATCGTGCAACTAAATTTAATAAGGCTCTACTGAGACCAAGGTCCTCAATTATTCATACTTTAAGAAAATTAAAAAACGTTTATAAAGCATATTATCTTAACGAATTCTGGCTTAGAAATCTGTTTATAAAATACTACATTTAATAACGTGAACGTATCTACCCTTATCAGGAACGTTACGGTAAATGAACATATTTGAGATTTTAAGTTCAAAAACAGATAAGCAGACCTGTTGAATTGGCTATGAACGAAGGGTGCTTGAATTACTTAGTACTTATCTTCTATATCTATATAAGTACCTAATTATGTAATTTATAATTTGATTAAATTCAATTTAAATGTGATCACAAAAAATAAAATTTCAAAGACGACATTTGTAGTATCCGGTCGTTAAGTTTTATTGTAAATATATATTTATAATAAATATATATATAAAAACATGTAATATAAATGGTTATAGAAAGTTAAAATTAGTTTTTTTTGTTTGTGCTTGTTAACACGGACCGCTGTTTCAACAGGCGTTTATGAAAACATAATACACATGTAAGTGTAATAATTTATGTAACGGTAAATAAATTGCTTAAATAAAATTAAGTTGTAGATATCAGTTGGTCAAACATGTAAATTTAAGAAACATTATCAAACTAATTCAACAAGAAACCGCTGTGCAATTTATTATAACTGACTGAGTAGATATTTCATAGTTATTATGGTATACCTCAGGGGCCAATTTTAGGGCCTATTGATGTTTAAATGATTCTTTCTTTAAGCAATTACAGGCTTGTACGTTATCTTGACTATTTTTAAAGGAGGCTTGTGTGTTATTGTTATTACCTATATGTAACCGACGTATAGGAGCGCGCTATCAAATTATTTGTATTTTCTTGTAACGCCAGACTTGAATTTACAATGAATCTACTTCAATTATAAACAAAGACTAATTTAACGGATTTGCACTGCATTTGGAGGATGGTTTTATTAGAATATTCTTGTATTGTAATAGGTGGCAAAGTACTAGTCTATAGATGTGTCAACGTATGCCACTAATTTGTTTCTTCCGGAGTTATTACGATGTTGCCCACTTGGCCGTGACAATACGTGTATGTTTTTAAGGTGGTGTTGGTTTATTCGCCACTTTAACGTGAGTCTTTTTGTATGTTTTTTTTCATGCAGTTAGCATAGATTGGCATATACAGAATTATAATAATGCAATAAGGCCGCATTTCACCATGTAAGAATAAGAAAAGTCGTAACATTCCGCATATTTATAAAATGGTACAAAATTCGTTTGAAATACTGTAATCCGTGTAATTTATAATCAGGACTTGTTTGGAGTTGGGGGAAAAGCGGCCATATTAATGATAATAACCCGAGGAATGTAACCAAGATGGAAGTTATCGTTTTTTTAAATGAGATACATAGATCATTATGTGCGTATGAGAGATAAAATATTATAGTGTTACCTCGTGTTGAAGTAGAGGTTCTAAAGAATAGTGTTGGCAATTACCCATTATATCACACAATTATCAGATGTACTTTCCTGTCATTGTAATTCATTGAAACATACTTATTATAGGGCTTTTAATTTGTTTAAATATGGACTTATATAGCTATTTCAATCTACCGTAACTATGTTTAGTATACTTTACAATTTGTACATGATACAAATTAATACTTTGCAAAAATAAATAAATAATATTAATTTAAAATATCCCAATAAACACTGTACACTGGTAGATAACTTTGATATAGATCTAGAGAATTGATTCAATTTTGCGAAGCGACAATTAAGAAACATTATCATTCAACTCTGTTATATATTATAATACTTATAATACAATAACGGCATCTATGCAAACTGTCAGTTGAATTGCATTGATGTGTAATTTCCTTATTACATGATTAATCATATAAGTACTAATAAGTATTTGTAGTATCCCTCTATTATGTTCGCTTATCGCATAATTGTACTCATTGTTAAACGTCTACATGTGGTCGTATTTAATTAAGCGAAACGGTAAGAATAAAAAGTACTTATGGGAAACATTTATTAACAATCAGTGAGACAAAAAGAACAACTGCAGATCTTATAGCACCTAACCTTATCTGTAGAAATATACCTATCTGGCTGAATAGTAATCGCAGATCCTACACTAATAATGAAGCTGAATAATGAAGTTTGAATGGTACACCGGTTCCTTTTTTCTAACGTTGTTTTTTGCTTTCCAGTCATATCATTGGACTTTTGAAAATTCCTTGTTTTGGTATTACATTTATTTATTTTTAAAACTAAGTTTATAAATTAATATAGGTACCAGTATACCATCTATATAATATATATAAATAAATCCCTATTTCCCTTGATCACGCCGTAACTTGAGAACGACTTTCGCGATTGCATTCATAATTTTTAAGTTTTCTAATAATTTGTAGAAGGTTCTTACGGAAAGAAAAATGAAGAAAATTGCGCAGAAAATTTGAAAATACTAGAAATCTTTACGACAATTTTAACTACGCGGTTTTTTTAAATATTTATTCCATCGAATTTAATATAATATAATATAACTAAGACAGGACAAAGTCTGTCGGGTCAGCTAGTTGGTTATAAATAAAAATAAGTAAATAAATAAAATATGCTTCAGTTTTCTGAAGTTATATGTGAGTTTTTTTTATTGATGTTTGTTTCACTGTTTCACTTACCGAGAGATACTTAATATTTTATCTGTAAATAAATACCTTATTTACATTGATATTATACCTATTTATGTAGACTTTTAGGTATGTTATTGGATAATTATTATCCACCTTAAAGTACATTCTGTTCTTAAGTAAATTTCAAAACATCTGGCGGCATTTGTGCTATGTGTTTATCTTTTCTGTGTGAGAACAATACCTCAGGGGCGTAATTTTTCGCAGTTTAATGGACTTGACGCTAATTTAGAAATAAAAGTCTAGTATACCATTATTATGTGTGCTCAGCACGCAATCTGTATGTGCTTATACAGCGCTGAAAATTAATTTACGCGTACATACGTCACGTAACCACCATAACGATACGTCGGCGACGTTTAAAAGTAGCATGCGTGTACTAACTTCGAAGCGAATAAGATGCATTTTAATGTGTATACTCAATGCATCTAAACATTTTTTATTACCCGTTTGCCAATTACACAATTTATGCAATCAAAATAAAAGAAAAATACGACGAAAGTTACAGGAATTTTTGAATTACTGTATGAACCTACGAGTGTACTGGCTGAACATCAAGCTATACAAAGCCAGTATAGGCTGGCCTCGCATTGTTCAGAAAGCGTTTACAGTGCCAGGTCAGTCGATACTAGATTTGAATAGCTTGATGTGTAGCCGTGCGTACTAGCAATTAGGTGTAAAAATATTAATAAAATGCTAAAAATATTTCATATATAATTTCTAGTTCAAGCTAATTAATTTGAATTTTATTAACTGAATTCAAAACAGGAGATCATCCATTCATCGTGTCATTAGTCCCTGTAGGCAATCTGCGACATCCTTTTTATGTTATAGTAACTGACAAACTCTTATTCTTTGATATAATATGTTTGTCAGTTAATATGCGAATAAGTAGAGATTAGATTAGATTAGATAGATTAGATTAGGAATATCAGGGATTTTTGTATTTCAAATTATAATACAACGTTTGAACAGAGTGAACATGCTTCCGTTGCATATTAGTGTGTTACACGAACTATTCACTGAAAGAACAATAAGATGAGTGTTGTTTTGAGAGTAGAGTTCCCAATGCTACAATATCCTATATGATATTGTATCGATGGGAAACGACACAAATCAGACAAGTTTCTTTGCTTTTCAAATTTAGTTCAAATTAGCAGTTATCATAGATGGTTGGATTTATTAACTTAATATCGATAAGAATGATAAGGAACCTGTCGTAATATTAAATACAAATGGTAGTTACTTTTAAGTTCGATGAACTCCGTCCGTTAAAATTGGGGAAGTATTCCAGATAATTTTAATTCTGTAACAAGTGTTCAATACGTAGTCATTTGTATTACCAGCTGTAGTAGTCAATCTAACAAATTAGATACTTTACATTCACTATAGTAGGTACCTACCGATCCATTTATTATTTTTTATATAACAATAGTATCTAATGATACTGTTATTAAAAAAATATTGAGTAGATTTTATGCTGGTAATACAGTGTTAATTGTGAACATAATCTAGCACTTTGACAAAATACTCAGACTGCGATACCGCTTACAGCTCGGGTATTGAACATAAAAATAAGTATTTACTGTCGCAATTAGGTACCTAGCACTACATGTGATTAAAAAAATGCACTCACCTCAAATGTGATGACTCCTTTATCTCCGTATTTATTGAATATTTTGTCGATGAAGTATTGCTCGGCAGGCAGGGTGCTGTTAAGCTGGGTGTTGGCAGTTGCGTCGTTGGCGGCGCTTAGCGTGGCCAGTCCGGGGCCGAGGTTGCTGTCGCCGGTGTCGGCAGCGCACAGCGCCAGCGCCAGGACTACGACGGCGCTCGCTGTCAACATGGTCGAGACTGATGTCCGCACTCGCGGCTCGCACGGTGGCACGCTGCGTGCGCCGGCGGCGGTACCGCGTCTCCGCACCACACTATCAGCCGATCAGCCTCAACAGCGCTCCGTTGAACGTGATAATGTGACGCGTCGCGTGGCGTTTGCGCATATGCCGACGACAGTTCTTTTGTTTATTTGTTTGGAAATATCAATAATGAAATCGCGAATCGAACTAAATTCTAGACACAGTTGTGGAAGCGTGTTTGTCACTTGAGGTGAGGTGTGCGTCTGCGACCCAGCGCAGTGACTTTCACCCGTCGCTCTCTGGAGGTTCCGAGGCCGGTTGAGCACCGTTACTGATAATAAGGTTTATTTACGGAGTGACCGGCATCGAGACAACCTAACTTAGGTAATTTGCGACAGGTAGGATAATACCTCGCCTCAACCGCAGTGGTCTCTAACAATCTCTACCCGCGAGTGAACAGGGATAGTGTAGGTGGTCGATAATGCTTAAAAATTAGATTGATATTCGAATTTATACGTCGAGTTATTTACTAATCATATCTCATATGATATTTGTGGGTAACATATTGTATGTATGCTATCATACTAACAATAAGATATAAATTATATATAAAAAGTGAGAATTACAAAACTATAGTTAAATATTGGTAGGTATGGTATTGTATACCTTTAGAATTTTAAAGTAGGTAAACAATACTATATGTAAGTATAGTAAAATGGGTGTAAAGCAGGTAATTTCCTTTCCACGATTGGAGACACCGGTTGCGTGAAATCAGCACGCATTTGAAGCACATACTTAGTTAAGTAATAATATATCAACCCATCAAAACAAACACTGATTTTATATCTTCAACCTTTTTTTTATTGTATCTCTTAGTTGAACAAAATTTGAAACACACTTTTTTAATACCAATCCGTTAATTGGATTGGTTCATAAAATCATTTCATGGTTTCATTTCACGCCTGTAATATTCAACATAATTAATATTTAACGGTCTCATCAGTCTAGTAGTCTTAAGCGCTACGTTAGAAGTTTTGGGTTCGATTCCCAAGTCGAGCAGTGTTATTGGTTTTCTATGAAATTCTCAGTAGCATTTGGATATGCTAGGTTAATGGCAATAGGCTCGCCTAAGTTTAAGTAACTTTGACCTAAAAATACCGGTGAACCTTGGATGTATAACAAGTACCTACACCTCTGTCTAACCCTTCGGAAATACAGGCGTGGTGATATTTTATATTAAATATTATTTTTTTAAGTGAGCATTATCGTGGGAATTAACAAATCAACGTAAACAGAAGTAACTACGACAAATTCATTCATAGCTTGTTCGAATATTATGCTGCGTGCGTTTGGTTTTATTTATATACAAACAACGCGGTGTATTAAATTTAATAAATAAACAGTAAACACATTCATAAGAACCAGATGATCCACTTCCTTCTTACGTTAGTGCGAAACGATGTCTTTTGTTTTCACAGTAAGTACCTATACTTACTTATTATATTTTTGGTCAGAAGTGATTGGGAGTCTGAACACGTTTGATTTACGTATTATGATTACTATTCACGCCTAGGCGCATGTGTTCCTAGGTTCCTACAAAGACAGATCGCATCTCACAAAGAACTACTACGTCAAGCCATTGACTATTATGTAAAGTATTATTTAAGTAAAGTAAGTAGGTCTCTATTACATAATATTGTGGGTCAAGCGCTTTATAAGACAGTTGCAGTCATTCGTGATGTTCGAGAAGCAAAGTTAGGAGGATTGTTTTCGTAAACACGGTGAGAAATAGTGACGTTGAAATAAACAATAACAAATTAATTAAGTAAATTCGAAGTACATAATTACCTAAGTACAAATCATTAGGTTGTGTTGACACAGGTGTACAAAGGTGGTAAGAAAGTGAGTTACAGATCAATGAATAAGATTAAATTCCTTATCAAAGTTTGGCAAAGGAACTATTCAAAAATCTAAGCTGCAAGTTAATTTTGTTATAAAATAATACAAATTGTGTACCATAGCTTAGCTTATAGTGATGAGTTAAAATTGGTTTTGTTTTCAAATTGCACATGCTGCCAGATGCGTAAGCAGTGCGCAATCTGCTTGTAATTGTTACTCTAGTTTTGAATCCAACTGAGGAAATGTAATGTAATGTAAGTACATATGTGAAAATGTACTATAAATGAACACTTCATCTAAGCTAGAACAAATTTTGAGAACATAATTAGTTTTAGGAGTGGCTGACATTATCAGTAGATGGGGTGTTACTGCCCCACTGCTGGACATCAGTGTGAAGTTCCAAAGTGGGAAGGGTTAGGGTATAGTGAACCACGCTAGCCTATTGCGTCTTTTCCTCACGACGTTTTCCTTAACTTTTTAAGCGAGTGATAATTAATACGCAACACATGATTACGAATAGTCTGAGGTGTATGCCTTGGATCCGACTGTTATCAAATAACATATTAGTACGTACATACATGGATAGATAGATTAAGTAAAGAGTGAGTAATTAAGTAATTGAGAGGAGTAGGAGTGTCTGTAGTGCAGTGATAGCCTTGTGATATGACCAATGACTATTACTACTATGACTATTAATTAATTATCATGCGCATAACCGGTGAAGGAAAACATCGTAAGGAAACCTGCATGCCTGAGAGATTTTCTTGACGGCATGTGAAGTCTGCCAACCCGCAGTAGGCTAGCGCGGTGGACTAAAGCCTGATCCCTCTCGTTCTGAGAGGAGACCCAGCAGTGGGACAATGTAATGCGTTGATGATGTTGATGAGGAGTGTCTGGCTGGGATGTCTGAATGCCAGTATGAATGGATCGGCACAACCAGGCAAGTACTACCCTCCCACAGAATATCAAAGTAAAGTAGCAGTATGCATTCTGTTGCGTTTCGTTCAAAATTCCTCCAACAGTCCCTTTACCCTTTTTCCGCTTCCCTTTCGTTTTCCTTAGGGTCGGCAACGCGCGAGTGATACCCTTGATGTTGTAAGTGTCCATAGGCTACGTTAACAGCTTATCAGTCTTTCTGATCTGAGAGAGTCAGGGTTGCCAGGCCCAAAAATAGGAAAGCCGGAATTGGTTTTTAAAAGAATTTATACTCTATTAGTTTTTAGCTGACTGCCTCGTTAGTCTAGTGGTCCCAATCGCGACTGCTACGCTAGAGGTCTGGTTCGATCCCCAGGTCGAGCAAAGTGTAATTGGGTTTTTCTATGAAGTTCTAAGTAGCAGCTCGGAGTCTGGATTTGTGCCCGGTGAATGGCAATAGGCTCGCCCCGTATTACATGGGACCTAAACATACCGGCGAACTGTGGGTGTACATTAAGTACACCTCTGCTTAACCCTTCGGGGAATACAGGCGTGATGGTATGATGGTATGTAGTTTTTAGCTTTTTCTTGCACGATTTTTTCTAGAATCTTTTGATGGGGCGGGGTTGCCCAAATGACAGGCCAGTTTTGAATAAATATTTGGCCGGTCACGACTGTAAAAAGCCGGATATGTCTGTCTAAAGCCGAATAGCTGGCAACCGTTGACAGAGTGGAGAGGAGATAATAGTCTTAGAAAAACATAGTAGCGCGGTTGGCCCCATAAAAGGTCAGATGCGTACTTAGTACTCGCAAATAGAAGTATAATCAATAGAGGTAGGCAAGAATCGTAACAAGTGGCGGTCTGTATACTTATGTAGTTTCTGTCCCTAACACTGTGGGAAAACATGTGAGTGTAAGTGTATGAAAGGATGTTTTTATTTTTCTTCAGTCGCACCATCATCAGTAGTACCTCGCGGAAGTTTGCTGCTGGATGTTGCTTAGGCTTTTCACATGAAACACAATTAAAACCCAGTTGAATAAATAATTTAACATAATAATGGAAATTGTTGCAAGATTTGTAAGAAGTAGGTACCAGATGTCATTGGTACTTATTTACATACCAAAACGATAGGCATCCTTTAATATAAATTATGAATTATGTAATAGTTGACTGCCTCATCAGTGGCGAGTCCTAAGCGCGACTGCTACGCTAGAGGTCCTGGGTTCGATCCCCAGCTCGCGCAAAGTGTTATTGGGTCTTTCTATGAAATTCCCAGTCGGAGTCTGGATTTGTGCCCGGTGAATGGCAATAGGCTCGCCCCCTATTACATGGGACCTAAACATACCGGCGAAATGTGGGTGTACATTAGTACACCTCTGCCTAACCCTTCGGGGAATACAGGCGTGATGGTATGTTATGTTATGTAATAGTTGAACATGGTTATTTAAATACTTAGTACCTACTCAATAATAAGCGGAAAATTCTTGTTTCTAATAACTGTATTACGAGGTGTCCTCAATTTTATCGTTGGTATCAATCATTACGGGATTAGATAGATATTGTAATGAAGTCGTAAATACAGTCTTCGGAGCGGTAAACAAGGCAATGTCAATGTTAATAACCACGAAGGCTAATTGCGACACTTCCACCGTAAGTTATTACGTATAACATATATATATACTATATCGCCTCTACTACCCGAAGGGTTAGGCAGAGTTGTACCTACTAATGTACACCCAACGTTCGCTGGTACGTTTAGGTCCCATGTTATTGGGCCAAGCCTATTGCAAACTCCGAGCTGCTTGACCTGGGACTCAAAAGCCCCTTAATAATAACAAATCTCTCATTATACCTAATACGTTACGATTATTGAATGTTATTGAATTATTTTTTACCATAAGTATTAAATTCCTAGGACCATGACTGGCCTGATGCCGAGCTAAAAGAAGCTTATTGACGGAAGTTTTCCTGCCAAAAATGATTTGCTCGCTTTGTTTTACTTTATTATACTTACTTTATTTATTATACTATAGGGTACATCAACACATGACGTGAACACCATGGTGTTTAAAACCGTTCGGTGTAAAAAATAACTTTTAACAAAAAATGTATAACCGCCTTCAAAAATAAGAAAAATAATGATACGTCTAAAAACATTTTTGGTAGTCGGTGGCTTTAATTTGAGTGAATGTTTTGTTTCCGCCACCGACTTCCAAAAATATTTATGTTAAAAGTTATTTTATTTCAAAATGTTTAGTAATCACATCGTTTTTCAGTCGGTTAGTTTGTAATTTACCTAAGTTACAATAACCCAGTGTCAACTGCTCATCACCTTCTACAAAATATTGCTTTTCCCAATGCAGGGACGTTATTTATTGAGGAGTTCTCCTGGTACTTCACCATAATTATGCTTTGTAACTAGCACGGAAGGGATTTATGTCTTCCGTGGTAACTAGCATAAATTGCAACTATATAAAAGTATTCGAATCGCAACCCCTACAATTCTTATAATTGAGGAGTTGCGGTGCAGCGGTGGTCTTCATCATCAGTTTCACATCACCAAATGAAACTTTCCTAGAAACTGAATTTGTTTTGCACGAGTTTCCTAGAGCAAATTCAAATACAATGCTTACTAAGATCCCATCATCGGATTTTAACTTAATGACAATGGGACTACCTGGGAACTATACCCTTTAAAACAAAAAAAGAATTTTCCAAATCAGTCTAACTGTTTTCGAATAATCGGGAAAAATACATAAGGGGGCCATCTCTGGTCTCCATCATCAGTTCCACTTCACCAAATGATGCTTTTCGAGAGCAAATGCAAGATTTACTTTAAAAATTATAAGTCTTGTTATTGGTTTTCATATAATATTTGAAGAGTTCCCTCGATTTCTCCGGGACCACTTCGTCAGATTTTAACTTGATGAAAATGGGACCACCTCGGGAGAAACGAACAAAAAAAGAATTTTCAATATCGGTTCGCAATTGACAGAGAAATCGGTGAACATACATAGAAAAAAACAGCTTTTGCATAACATGCTTAAAACATGACACTCGAGTTACAGATATAATTATAAAAGGTTGAATTAAAATAAATAAATGTAAGTATATTGATATTTTTAATTCCCGACGTTTCGGATGCTGTAAAGTATCCGAAACGTCGGTCACGGGTGGACTGAATCAATATTCTAACTTGTAACAAATTAACACAATAGGACTTTGTTTGATAATTGGTTTCGTTTCAAGATTTTCACGGCGCGGCATCGCGGGCGCGTTATCAAATACAAATTCTCATAATACAAATAAGTTGACTCAGTTTTACCTAGGCCCCGAACGTCACCTGCAGGCGGCTCTACCTGGGGGTCATCCGGTCGATGGCCCTTTACGGAGCTCCTGTCTGGGCCATCGAGCTCACCAGTGTCGGCGCCGCACTATTGCGGCGCCCGCAGCGTACGATATCCATCCGAGTGATACGGGGATATCGCACCATATCGGCAGAGGCGGCATGCGCCCTTGCTGGGTCCCTCCCTTGGGACATAGATGCACGCGTTCTGGCGTCGCTGTACACCTGGCGGAAGCGGGTGACGGAGCGCGGCGATATGCCCGCCCCGAGGGAGGTGGAACACCAGAGGGAGAGGCTGCACTCAGCGGCCGTGGAGAAGTGGAGGCAGCGCCTAGAGCGCCCGGGCGCTGGCCTCCGAACCGTGGAGGCACTCAGACCGGTCCTGCCGGCATGGGTGGGCAGGTGTCATGGCGTGCTGACCTTCCAGCTGACACAGGTCTTGTCCGGACATGGATGCTTCGGCAAGTATCTGTGCCGCGTCGCCGGGAGGGAGCCGGACGCCCACTGCCATCACTGCAGCGGCTGCCCTGAGGACACGGCGCAGCACACGCTCGAGCAGTGTGCAGCGTGGGCAGAGTGGCGCCGTGTCCTCATGGATACCATTGGACTGGACCTTGCGCTACCGGCTGTAATATCTGCTATGGTCGGCGGCGCCGAAGCCTGGAAGGCGACGGTCGCCTTCTGCGAGGAGGTTCTCTCGCAGAAGGAAGAAGCAGAGAGGGTGAGGGAGAGTGCCTCCACCCTGCCGATCCGCGGGCACTCCGGGAACAGGGCAGACAACGCCCTGTTCCAACCACCATAAAGGGGCAGGGGCGGCGGGCTAGGGGAAGTCCGACCGCCCACTCACACGGCCCGAGCAGGCGACGCGGTTTGCAGTTTCCGCGCCCAGCTCAGTGGATCGGTAGAAGAAGGGGTGGGAGAACGTCTACGTCTTTTCCCCTTACGCCTAGGCATAGGCGGCCCGCCACTACCGGGTCTGCGGAGGAATGTCACAACGCTCCCGTATTCCCGGCACTGAAGTGGTGACGCGAAACGCCGAGGTTGGTTTTAGTCGGTAGATCGCTCTTTTCAGAGCGGAGTCCGACACACCCCATCGCTCTCCCCAGGGCGGTGGATAGTGCATAAAGCATTTCCAACCCCGACAAAAAAATCAAAAAAGTTGTACCTATACTCCATTTGGTTAGGTACTTAACTAAAGGTAAACAATAAAAATGGCGGCGTTCAGGGCTCTTCAACCTTTATTACAATGGTATCTTATGAATTGGGAGTGAAATTAATAACAACACATCTAACAATCAATAAAAACAACGAACAAACAAAACTATAACTAAATAATACAATTTACGGCAAAAGAAACACAAAAACGAACGAAAGTACAAACTGTTACGAATGTCGTCTGGTTACCCGACTAAGTATAATATCGGTTAATTATTTTGCCGCGCTTCCTCGCGCTACTACTTCTTAATTTTTTCGAGTTATCAAAAGGCTATTATGTAGAAAAAGGTTTTGATTTCCTGTCTTTTTAGATTCTTTCTAGTAGGCACATTGCAATACTTTATGACATAATTATCAGATTTGATTTATTTATTGGTCGCAAGCTTAAGAATTTATAATTACCATTTAATATTAAACAAAGTAGTAAAATATGCTAGTATAGTAAAGGAAAATTATTTTGAATGATTAAATAATTTATTTTGGTTACGTTTTGTTTCAAGATGAAAAATGGCCCTATAAAAGAACCTTTTTTATGATTTGTTTACCTTTAGTTAAGTACCTAACCAAATGGAGTATAGGCCAAACAACTATTCTCTGAAGACACAAATTAAGAGGGTCGTAACCGAGTTATAATATGCTAATCAATAGATACCTACCGCGGTTAGTTTGTGGATGGGTGACCATTCTTAATACATCGAGATGCCACTGTGCCTCGGAAAGACTGCAAAGCTATCGTTCCGGTTATCATACGGACATCTATGACAATCGTTAGCGGTAGTCAGAAGCCTGACAACCAGGGCCCCTAGACAATGTCACATCTTCACTATCGATGACGAAGTTAGATATCCGAAATGTATGGATTTGACAATTTCATCACGTGACATATAGAAAGATTATGCCAATTACATACATTTCAGATTAATGTAACATCGTTTTCGATATGGAAATGTAACATTGTCTAGGCCCCCAGTCTATCCTTCGAATAATCGGTGTTGCCCAGAAATTGAATAGCGGAGGTTTGATGGCAGTCGCTTCGTGTAAAATACTGATGAAAAACAATAGGAAGATGATGATGAAGAATTCATTACTATTTATTTAATAAATATTAAAACAAATTTCTTTAAATTTTTCACATTAAAAAATTTAAAAAATAGTGGTCTTCCGCTATAGAGAGCAGGGTACAACCAGGGTCCTACCGGTGGTCAGGAGCTCCAAGGAGAAGAACTTCCTAACAATCGTTATGCGTGCCGTAACTAGGAGTACGGCTTTCTGAATCAAGCTATTGCTATTATTGTTTTGTTTGAGATTTCTCTAGTATTCATTATACCAGTGAATTGCCAGTGTACGTCTATATCGACGCCTTAGAGTGAAAACCTCGTAAGTGTAATAGAAGTAACTTTTCAGGAAGAAGAAAAAACTGCGTGCTGTAAAATTTGTACGGCGGCGGCGTCTTAATTTAATAATTATTTAAAATAAATAATAATATTTAATTTAATAATTCTTCTTTTAATAATTAATATGGAATTTTAACCCTCTTTTATATCCAGAACTGTTCATCTATATATCCAGGATGTGCGTTTGCGGAGTTTTCTTCCTAGAAACGCAATAAAATAAATTTGAGCGAAAATGTATTCCCGAAGTTTTCACTCTAAGGCGACGATATATACCTACATACAGTCATGTAATCATGAGCGGATATAAGGAAAGTACCCGAAATAGATCAAAATGACAATTTATTTTTTATCGATATAGTAAAAGATTGCTAAATCGGGTATCGTTTACTTGGTGTAAGTACTTTCTTATCTTTACGTCACATTTTCCTCATACGACCATAAGCTTGAAGTTTGGATATACGCCGTATTAATTGTTATCTAAGTATTTATTATGATTTCATCGGGTCTACAAAACGCAGAATTACCTTTAAGTATTGTACTTATAGAAATATTTATAGATATGCAAGAAAGTATTAAATTTAGATACCCCTCTCATTCTGGAACTGTAAAAAGTTAATTATGAAGTGACTGATCCGTTAGTTCTAGTAAAATTATTTAGTTTTTTAGTTCGCAAAGAAGACTGTAGGTAAAAGAGAGATGTAGAATAATAATAAGTTACAAGTTGTTCTTTTTGTGGCAATAGGAGCTATGCACACATCTATATGCACACATCTACAATATTAGATAAGCTTGTTGATGATCATGTTAAGTTGATGTTAAAAATGTATTTAATGAATGTAAATGTGAAATAAAAAAATATTTATTTAGTATCTATACTATATATATATTAATATTATAAAGCTGAAGAGTTTGTTTGTTTGTTTGTTTACTTGAACGCGCTAATCTCAGGAACTTCGGGTCCGATTTAAAAAATTCAGTGTTAGATTTTTTTGAGGAAGGCTATAGGCTATATGTCATCACGCTAAGACCAATAGGAGCGGAGAAGAAATGAAAAGTGCTACAAAAAAGGGGAAAAAATTAAATGCAAAAAAGCCGAGAAACCACGCGGGCGATGCCGTGGGCGGAAAGCTAGTAGTAGTACATAAGATTGTACAATACTTACCATAATCATTTAACCTTCTGTTATATTCGCAGTAAAGAGCTAATACCTTATATTTAGGTCGCAATAACAGATCATGAGGTCATAGGAGCCTGTAGATACTCTCCAATTGCAGAGTAAAGTCCTCCTACCTTATTTGATTTAATTAAAGGTTTTTGCGACCTTGATCGTCTTATAAGTGGGATAAATAAAGTACTCACTTTAGTAGCTTAAGCGTCTAGCTATAGCTACTAAGTTGAGTACTTTATTTATTAGACATATTTTTTTTTCATAACACAATCGCTTTCCTAACTATTTACTTATTGAAACTACTCCGATAACTGATAACTCGTGCTTACTCGAACCGTGTATGTGTGAATTGGTAGATTCTAGTGTTTGTGACGATACCTATTTACTGACTACGCCCAAAGCAAACATTCTCATCAACCGGGAGAGATAACTAATATCAACATGGTGCTCTAATCGATAGGTATATCAACATCAATTAAAAACATCGATATTATTATAGGTTTTCATAACATGCAACCAATTGCTGAGAAGCGACTAAACATTCTTGAGACCTGATAGGTAAATAAGGATGAATGCGAAGTTTCTATTCGTAGTGAAGTAGGCAAATTTGTTAACAATAGGGACAATAGATTTCAGTTTATTCACGAAAGAGAATTTTATCCTTGGGATTATGGGATATCGGTATTGGAATTGTTCAGAAATTGGTTGATAGTAGGTAAGTGGTTCGTATAAAATACTGATGTTCAATCGCACGTGGTAAGACAATCCAAAACCCCCTAAATTATAGGGAAAAGTGTTGGTATGATGAAATATCCATATATATTTATTTCTTTTAATCACGTACCATCACGCCAGTTCTAAGAAGGATTATTCAGAAGTATATTCAAATCCACAATATAATCCATAATATAATAATTCATAATACGGTATAATTTAACAAGCATGATATTCAAACTCTGAGCTGTCTCTGAAAATTTCATAGAATAACCATATAGAATATTGCTTGCCCTGAAAAAAGAGCCTTTAGTTTACTAGTAGCACTTGTGGCCACTCTACTAATACCTCCATGTTTATTAAAGGGGCTGCTGAGTGAGTTCATTTGTTAAAAAATATTCTTGTTTGATTAGTTTGCTAATTACTTGCATTTTATTCTGAAAATGTCGCCTCTCCAGAAAATATGAAGAAACGCTTCAAAAGGTAGTTTGAAAAGCCCTGCTTCCTACGGCTCGTTATGGCGGGGGCATTACACCGCAATGCGAAATTTTCTGCCACTAATAATGTGCTAAGATTAAATTGCTACTGGAAGAGCAATGTAGCCAGTGAAGATATTGGAATAATGAGATCTCAAGATGACAAGGCGTTAGTGATACAACTGGTGCGATTGCGCAGGTTTATGCAGGCCGGAGGTCAGTAAGCGCCCCCTGGCGCTCGGTGTGTTTACTACGGATGGGGAGAGGTGGATGCTTTTCTCTCCCGTTCCACCGCATCCTTCTTAACATCCTGCATAACTTGTCTCTAACAGCTAACACTAGAAGGCGGCGACTTCCCACGATTGCTGGGTTCTATGACCACGTATCCAACTCGTGAGTGAACGATAAAATTGTAAATAGTTCGATAAATCGTAACAAGCCATTTCCGTCGACTCCTGGGCTCGTATGGGGAGATAAGCTACTATTAGGTAAACACAATTTTGTAGGTAATTTTTTCCTTAAAAATTGAAGAAATATTAAACGCATTCCAAACGCCATAGCATTAAATTTCTGAGAAGACATGTATAGGAGACCCAAAATTCATGAGTTGGCCCAAATTAACAACATAATATTCTTGCATGTCACCACGCGGGAGGTCAATGAACCTCAAGCAGTGTGTTATGATCGCCGAATTGTATGTTATTGAAGTTGTATTTTACACATATAAGATTCAGATAAATCCGATGGGCATAACATGTGCTAAAGCACCGGCGTTTTCAGATGGAGATTACGTAGCAATGCCAGTTTTCAGAAGCTGAAGACGGTGGCAAGTCTATCAGCAGATGAGTAACCACATCATCAACCAATTCATTATACCATTGCTGGGCACGGGTCTCCTCTTGGGAGTCCCTCTCTGATTAAGCTACCAAGCTAGCCTAATGCATGAGCACATCCAAAGGTTGTCTTTAAGAGATCGCTTTTAGCGATAAGACCGCCGATGACGGAACAGTTTTTGGTGTGCAATAAAGAATTTTCTATTCTATTCTAATGCAGGTCTGCAGACTTCACACGCCGCGAAGAAAATCTCGCATGCAGGTTGCATAGCTAGGTAATTTTCTCACGATGTTATCCTTCACCATTTAAGCGCTAATAATTAATTAAATGACTTCGGAAAGTAAGAGGTAAGTACCATGGATTCAGATTTCATTTAACTAGAGGTAGATCCTCTTAATTATTTCAATATGTCCAAAGAGAAAACCAACGTTATCATGTATTCGTTCAGCATGGATACCCTGAAAAGCACGATAAAGATGGTATCTAGGTAGTTTCCTTAATACCTTCTGCTAAGTAAGTACCTACTTAGTTCTTATTCTTAATTTCGAGATAGGGGTTCTACAAATCCAGTATAGGTTGAGTTCGCATTGTAAAGGCTTTCTGTACTATGCGAGGCCAGCCTTAACTAGATTTGTGTATTATGTACCTTGTTGTGTAGTCGTGCGTAGGGGACCTACCTATGGGACTTGGATTATCCGAGTATGAATTGGTTTTACTGTCTCATTTGTCTAGTGGTCATAAGCGCGACTGCTACTATTTCGTTTCGTTCGATTCGATCCCCAGGTCGAGCAGTGTTAAAAAATATATAAAATTTTATGCCTCGAATAGCACCTACGTGAAAGTAGTTTCTAGTGATATGGTTATATACTGTTCTTCAGGACTCGATTAAATAAAATAGTTGATCGATAAAATCAACACAACTATATTATCTTTTAGAGTTAGAAAGAAGTTACTTATGTAGTAGGTAAGTTAACTAAAACGACGGTCACAGTATCGTCCCCGTTATTAAGCCGCCTAACCGTTACTCCCACAAAATATTAAATCTTTTTGCGAATACTGCGTTCATTTACCCGTTACACTAGTAAAAAGGAGAAAAAAAAAACATAATAGATATTCGCCGGTTTTCAACCACCCACAAATTATAAAAAAATAACTTTTGAGCTTATAGAGGGATACTTACTACATCCAGAGTATTTGTATAATATATGAAAGTAAGTAAGTTACTGCCTCATTAGTCTAGTGGTCCTACGCGACTGCTACGCTAGAGGTCTTGGATTCGATTCTCAGACCGAGCAAACTGTTATTGGGATTTTCTATGAAATTCTCAGTAGCAGCTCGGAGTTTGTTGTGTTTGTGTTTGCCCGTTAAATGGCAACAGGCTCGCCCCCTATATAACTTTGGACTTAAAACATACCGGCGAAATGTGTGTGTACAGTAAGTAGGTACAACTCTGTCTAACCCTTCGGGGAATACAGGCGTGACGGTATGTTATGTATGAAAGTAAGTATATTTAACTACCTACTACTATCCCGGTAAGTATACTTAACCTTTGAACGCCACGCAGTAGCGGTATCTCCGTGCCCTGTACCCCAAGCCCACGGAGGAGAGTTTCTATTCTCCATGGGCCAAGCCTAAAAATCTTTATAAATCTACATACCTAAATACCTACGTAAATTGGTTAAATAGGGTAAAACTAAAGATTTAATATATTTAAGTTTGTTTTGAATTTTTCTGTGACCTGTTTTTTGTTGAGTATAGACGTCATTGGCGCACAGGGCACGCTTGCGCATGTCGAGTACCTATAGCCATAGAAATATAAATAATTTCCTATATCGGTAAGGATAGCCGACGGAGTTCAAAAGGCTCAGCCAAAATGTTTCTAGTTATAGAGACACCTTATGTTACTTGATATTTGTAAGAGAATATTTAGTAGGTGCCCTTAAAGCACGTGTCCCGTTTTCCTAGCATGAACTACCTACCTACCTTCTCCTATGTTCTTTTGTTGTTTGTGAATTCTGTGACCAAATATAAAATTAAAATCATCATTATCAGCCTATACTTGTCCACTCCTGGACGTATGCCTCTCTTAGTAAACGCCACGGAGTCCTCTCTTTGGCTTTATATAAAATACTATCCTGTATAAAAACTTATATATACCAGCAATTTCCTGCAACGGTGGTGATTATGACTGCACAAACGTGTGCATTGAATCATTTGACGTTTAGTAGGCTTCCGTAACAGTTACTAAACATTAATTTGGCCAATTTCCACGGTAAGCATACAATGGCGACGTCGCCGCGCTGTGACTACAGTTCATAACAGTGGATGCAGGTACGTGATCCAAGAGCCAAGCACGTCAGTTTTCATGCTCTGCTGGCTACAGTTTTGGTAAAAAAACACGCCAGTTTCAACGCGGATAGGTTATTTGTACAATAATCCAAATAACTAGGTTTTTGTCGGACTTCTGAGATCATAGCAAAAGTAGTATTTCCTAGTTAATAGTTGTGAGTAATACCAAGAAAAAATCTCAAACAAAAATTTCCGATCTTATGTATTTAATAAATAGGCATATTTTATGAAAAAATAGTCGTCAGCGAATTAGATCCGTAAACTTAAATAAGAAATGGTTGGCGGTTTTGTAATGCAAGGTAGGTATGTTAGTTACAGTATTTATGCACCTGAACGCAAAATAATATGCACTTTGTCGTTGAGTTCCGGAAAATAGCCCGCTATAACATACCATACATGATTCGATTTTTCAGTGAAAAAGTAGGTAGTTTAAACAATGATAGGAAACTGCCAAGGGCATCTACCATCTGCCAGGGATGTCGCATTAGACACACTGTTCATTGATGGATTATGCTTATCTCCAATATTACAATTTACATCATAGATATTGTTTGTTGTCATTTGCAGTCTAGTTAATCCACAGTGTACCCAGGAGCATACTCGGTTCTAATGGCATCCTTGAATGAAGCTGGATGTAACGTGCTGGATGTACCGTCACTTTTTTTTATTAAGTAGTTATTTGCAAATGAGTAAAAAGTGCAGTGATAGCCTTGTGATATGGCCATTGGACTTCCATGTCAAAGGTCCTGAGTTCGAATCCAAGGCGCGCACCTCTGACTTTAAGAATGAATACTTACTTATCAAAAGTGTGTAAGGAAAACATCGTGAGGCTGCATGCTTGAGAGATTTTCTCGATGGCGTGTGAAGTCTGCCAACCCGCAGTAGGCTAGCGTGGCGGACTACATCCTAATCCCTCTCATTCTGAGAGGAGACCCGTGCCCAGCAGTGGGACAATATATGGGTTGGTTGATGATGAAATGAGTAGAAAGGTTCCAATACTGCAGAATTTTCCTTTGAAAAGAAGCACTGAGCTTGTATAATTTATTTCACATTGATTGAGAACATTCAATTTCCTTTGGGTTTCTTCATTTCTTACTTACTTTGTATTCTGTAATATAAAACGCCTATAACTTCTTACTGGAGTTGAAAGAAACGCGACATCTGCGTCCTAAGATCTCTAGAATGTGTTTTATAAATACCTGCCTATAAACTAACTGCAGTTAAGAAGAGAATTGGTAAATCACATATTTACTGCCCGCCCCTAGCCTATAACATGGACGACAATAATACATAACATAACATACCATCACGCCTGTATTCCCCGAAGGGTTAGGCAGAGGTGTACTTAATGTACACCCACAGTTCGCCGGTATGTTTGGGTCCCATGTACTCAATACTCAATATATTTATTGCACTCCACAATGTTAACAGGTAATAGGTTTCATAGTAATTTAGTAGGTATCAATCATGGACCCTGTCGGGCACGGCAATTAGGAGAGAGGAGGAAGGCATTCTATTTTTATATTTGTTATGCCTACTGCTTTTTTTAGTTTTTTTTTTAATTTATTTTCTTAATTATTATTTTTTTATAGTTATTGTTTTGTATATATTATTTATATACCGTTTATTTTATTATCATATAGTATCAATATACCTAGTAAGATTTATATAATTATGTATTTATTATTGTATATTTAAACATATTTATAAAGTTATTTATTTGTTTAGTTTGTTTTAAATATATTGTTGTTGTTAGACTTAAATGAAGGTAGTCTTCTTTGTTACTGGAGCTAATTTTAATTGTCATGGTTTTTTATTTAGGTATTCGCTTATGTCGTAGTAACTCTTTTTTAATAGCATTTCCTTTAATTTCTTTATAAATATACTATCTTTTTGTTCATTTTTAATTGTTTGTGGTAGATTATTATATATTTTTATTGACATAACGAAGGGACTGGTTGAATGCATTTTTAGCCGAGAGTTTGGTAAGTTTAGTCTGTCTTTATGTCTTAATGTGTATGGTAGATGTTTGTCTTCTTGTGTAGTGTAAAACTCGTTGTGTTTTCTTACAAATTTGCATGATTCTAGGATATATATACAGGGTAGAGTTAAGATGTTTAGGCGTTGGAAGTGGGGTTTGCAGCTATCTGTATCCTCTATATTAACGAGAATACGCATGAGTTTTTTTTGTAAGGTAAAAAGAGAAGGTGCGTCTGTACTATTCCCCCACAGTATTACGCCATAGCTTCGCCACGAATAGGCATAGGCATAATATGTGACAAGTGCAGTTTCTAAATTAGTTGCCTTTTTGACTTCCCGGAGGGCATATGAAAATTGGGAAAGTTTTGACTTAATTTTTTTAACGTGTGATTTCCAATTTATGTTCTTATCTATGTTTAATCCAAGTAGCGTAAAGTCTTTAACTATTTCTAATTTATTGTTATTGAATATGAAATTTATTTCCAAAGAGGTCTTTTGATATGGGTGGAAGGTTATTAATTTAGTTTTTGTATAGTTAATTTCTAGGTTGTGTTGGTTCATCCAGGGGCATGTAATAGGGGGCGAGCCTATTGCCATTCACCGGGCACAAATCCAGACTCCCAGCTGCTACTGAGAATTTCATAGAAAAACTCAATAACACTTTGCTCGACCTGAGGATCGAACCCAAGACCTCGACGTAGCAGTCGCGATTGGGACCACTAGACCAACGAGGCAGTCCAATAATACATATACTATGATATTTACATTGTAGGTTCATTAAAAAAGGGCCCTCATGAGGGATGCCGGTCACCATTGCTAATCTCTTTACCACTGCATGAACCAATATTGTAAGACTTATAGCCACACTGTAGAACAGTGTTTTTGACCGTTTTCGTGAAGGCGAACCATAATTCCCAAGCTGTATGGCAGCTAATATACATATAAGTTCTTGACGTATGCACGGCTACACGTCAAGCTATACAAATCCAGTTTACGCTGGCCTCTTATTGTATGGAAAGCCTATACAATGCGAGAAAAGCTTAAGCTGGGATTGTAGAGGTCGACCTGTAGACGTGTATATGTATACCTCGCGTCGTCGACATCCTACTTCCTATCCTACTCCTACTATCCTACTTCCTACTAATATTATAAATGTGAAAGTTTGTGAGGATGGATGGATGGATGTTTGTTACTCTTTCACGCAAAAACTACTGAACGGATTGTGATGAAACTTTACAGTATTATTGTTTATACATCGGAATAACATATAGGCTTTAAATTAAAACAATATTTTGGGAAATTCCCACGGGATTGAAAAACTATTCCACGCGGACGAAGTCGCGGGCAAAAGCTAGTTTATTTATATTTTTAGAATAACTTTATGGGCCATTTCGGATGCTTTTAGTTTCAAGTTTAGAACCACTGCTGTAGGAATCACAAAGCTCATATAAGTAGGTACCTATGCAAGGTGTCAGGTGTCAGGTTAAGCGACAGGCGACAGTGTCTCTACAAGCGCCTACGACTTCAGTTTGGTGGAAGTACACAGCAGTAAATGTTAGCTATTTATATAAATTGAATACC
Source organism: Subacronicta megacephala (assembly GCA_958496365.1). Classification (NCBI taxonomy): domain Eukaryota; kingdom Metazoa; phylum Arthropoda; class Insecta; order Lepidoptera; family Noctuidae; genus Subacronicta; species Subacronicta megacephala. Next base: position 6,140,903 of record OY292515.1, on the reverse strand, counting down.
TTTAGATCATAGACTTTTAGATAGACGGACATTAGATACAACTTCACAAAGGAACCTCAAACCAGCGGACGAGTAATTAGTGCTATAACACAGTTAACAGCTTATTCCTGGCTAAAGTTACCTAATGTTGTGAACTTGAACTTATGATTAAGAGTATAATATTATATACTTGAGTCTGTGTGTAATAAATGTAATAAATTTTCGATCCAGCTAATATCCCTGACTTCTTCTCAATTATGTTGACGTCGGCATCAGTACCTACAGCTACTCGAAGCGACTGCCATCACCAGGCGCAGAAGTAAATCTCTCATCTCTCATCAAAGTTTTTCAAAACCTATTTCAATTATATTCAATTTTATTATTCGAAATAAAAAAACCTGTCTTCTGCGCTTCTAGCCAATATTTGAAAGCTTGGCAATCATGGAGAATAGAATAATTTTCTCTCCTCCGTGTTGGAAATGTAGATAGATACTGGGATCGTTTTGAAAATATTCTCAGTGACTTGTGTTAAAATGAACAGCTAATACTACATAGGACCATTATTTCTGAGTTGTCGTGCCATAGAGGTACTATGAGTAAACATACTCAGACGACAATTTAATGTAAACCGACACGTGACGTAGGCGTAGTGATAACAACTGAATAAACACACGCACCAACAATTATTATTGTATTGTATTATCAATAAGAATTTTTGTCATACACTTAACATCTATTCACATACAGATACTTATCTATAACTGTATAGGAATCATCAACTTGTCAATTTATACCAGATCTGTAGGTATTTCTTATCATGCTAACTGAATAATGCCACGTAAATTGACATAAACAGTAAAAAAAATATTTAATCAGATCTCACTAAATAATAAAATGATATCATTGTATCAAGATCATAAATCCTTGGAATCCTCGGGGAGGCAAAGGAATATTTTGGAGCAGGCTAAGTTGAAGGAGTTACACACTGAGATCATCCACTGGGGTTTGTTTTCCCATACTATAAATATGAAATATACGGGGACTCCGATAGCGATGAAGGCGACCCCGATGCCGACTTCCATGGGGTGAGTAAAGCAGGAGCAGATGACGACGAAGGTGCAGATGATGAGGAAGGACACGGGCAGGATGATGTTGACGCGGATGGGGCGCTGGAAGTGCGGGCGCGTGTACCGCATCCACAGCAGGCCGGCGACGGATGCCAGCGTGAACAGCGCCTCCACCGCCGTCACGTACACTATCAGAGACTCAACGTTGTTCGATAGCAGCAGCACTAGCGTCGCTATGCACTGGAACATTAATTAAGGGATTATTATAATTTGTCCGATTTTGATTTGTTAGATACTTTCTCCTCTACCATGAATGTAGTTTCCTTGCCAACTTGAGAGGTGACATTAGTCGTATAGGTTTCGACGATCGACAAATAAAAGTTCTCCAGAGGCAAAACTTAGGTACTTGTTATTTATAAAATATTGCTTTAAATTTAACTAATATCGTTGTCCTTTGAAGACCGCGTAAAAGAAACTCATCTCTAAAGTCGACAGTTTGAATGTCTTAACTTTTTTACTCGCCCCTATTACAAGGGACCGAACATACCGGTGAAGTGTGGGTGGGTGTACACTAACGTGTCTGTCTAACCCGTCGGGGAATACAGGCGTCATAGTATGTTCATTTTCTAGAATCGTATCAGTTTAAATCAATTAACTTTCCATTATGACCGTGTCAGAAATCATATTAACAGGTTTCATGATCACCTATAATGTGATCACAAAGCTATTAGAAATAGCTATAAAAGCTGATCCGAATTAAAAAAATAATTAGGTATTGCTAAAAAAGCTATAATAATTAATTGGAAATGTTCTTACGTTACAGAATACAGATAAAAGGTTACTTAGATTGAGTACTTAGATAAATGTTGTAGAATTGGAAAAGTATAGCTTATTGGTAGTCTTACGTCAGTGAATCACATTGTTTTTCATCAAAATTGGAAACCCCCTGAGCTTAAATATAGTTACATGAATTATTTTACATTCTTGCATGATATCATCTATTTTATCTTGTATCAAGTCAATGTTATTAGTTTTCCCAAGGAGTAACGAGTACAAATAAATCGACTGCCGCAACAAACACTATCGAAACTGCAAAAACTCGATTAGGTATTATTTTTTTATTCAATTTGGAATAGGATATAAAGCTCATTCGAATAGATAAAAAAATTATCATAACCACCTGCTGTAGATTTAACCAGATATTTTAAAACTACAGGTAGGGAATAATTTCGTTAAATGTTGACCATTATTAGGTATAAAGTGTTAATTTATCTGTAAGGGTAGAAAGATTACCCGCGATAATATATTGTATTAAATGAAACTGATCTTAAAGAACAATAAGACGAAATACTTACAAGGAACAATAGCGAAGGAACTGGAGTCAGCCTCTTAACATCAATCAGAGAAATTGCAAGTGGCAAATGACCGTTCCTGGCTCCGACGAAGAACAACCTGGACGAGGCATAGATTGCCCCGTTAAGTGACCCAAAGGTGCACAGAGCGACAAATAAAGGCATGATCCAGGCCATCATGCCGAGGATCTTGACACTGAAGGTGACGGCGACGGCCTGAGAGGCGTGGATCTCGTCGTTGGTAAGCACTGCGAAGTATGCGACGTTGGTTAGCGCGTAGACCAAGGTGACCACTGGCATGGAGATGCAGATAGCGCGGGGAAGGTTTCTGAAAAACAAAACAGCAATTGTTATGTTGACATGCTGCGTCCGATATTCAGTCAGCTTAATATCTGCTAAGTCTCTTACGGAGTAAGATGATATAAATTAGCCCTCCTACCCGCTAATTAGTCTTGATATTTTCGTTGTCCTTTTTGGAATTAAAACTGTATAAAATTGAAACTATAAATTGAACTGCTCGTTTAGTTTCATCAGAAGTTTCGTGTCATAGATGGCCATAATCCCTTCTTTTATATTTGATTACTATATTTCTCTTCGTAGCTAGGTATGTAACATCATATTAAACCTGTACAGCGAGAGTTAATATCTGCGCGGTCACCGACCCGCTGCACAGCTTTCATATTTGCTGTCATAAGCTCCTGGTTATATCTACTTCAATATATGTACATAACATAATCAACTGCTGGGACACGGGCCTCCATTCGGTGAGAGGGATCCACCACGCGGGCAGTGTGGGGTGGTAGATGTACGTGACATCTCGAATTTCTTCTTCGAATTTTTGGTTCTAGGTCCTGCCAGATTCCTCACGATGTTTCCCTGTACCGTTTTGGGAGCAGCGGTGATGAACTTTTTTTTCTGAGTAAAACGTTCTCCAAGTAAAAGGTAAAAAGTGGAAGGAAATTAGGTACCTAAGTACCTACCTATTAAGTTTGTATGTGCTCATTAAATGAGCTGCTGAGCACGACGCCCTCTTCTCAGAATATTTATTCATGGAACACTAATCTATTTAACTTTAGAACATCTATGCCAAATGTTGAAGAATTCCCAAGCTTGTTTATATTTCCGTAGTTCAAGTTTATTATTGTATTTACATTATAGAATCTAAGTACAACAATGATTAATGAAATAAACAAATTAATTATATCATGCACTGAGTATTATCTAAGCAGCTCATTAGGCATGAGAACTAAAGTTGTCAATCAAACAATAACATAATCGTTATCGTTATTATAAAACAATGAATGACATCCGTAAAACCAGGTTAGTAAATGATATTCCCCCCTAACCTAACGTACATAACCATATTTGTTTTTCTACTCCTTTACAAACGACAGGAATTTAGGTTAGGTACATATCAACAATAAAGCACTTATCCTTAAACTACTCACTTGTATGGCTCCTTCAATTCTTCCGTGACGAAGTTTAAGTAGTTCCATCCGGAGTACGAGAACAGTCCTGTGTAGAATGCGATGGCAAGTTCACCGGGCTTCGTGATCGTGCCCTGCATCATGTTCTCCAAGTTCTCCGTGTGCCCGGAGAATAAGTACCACAGGCTGGCGAAGAATGTCACCAGTAAGGCGAAGATCTTTGCCGCTGTGAACGAATCTTGCACTCGCGTTACCCACTTAACGTTGTAGCAGTTGATAACAGTCAGGAAACCTGGAATGAAACAATTGCACAAATGTCATTATCACTCATGCCCATATGCAACATATTTGTTAGCAGCATGTAGGTATATTATTGTTTCAGGGTTCACAATGCAGAACGACTCTATTTGTTCGCTTCGGTATGGGATATCCAGACATTGACCTCGATACAATGTGGATTTGATTTTTCTTCTTGTTCTCTGTAGACTACACTAACATAATTGATAACAGTTCATGTCGTGTTGTATAAAGGTAATCCAGTATGCTTGCCAATAGTGATGCTGAGTTAACGTATTTCATAAATTAATTATTTATCTCACCTTGCCTATACTTTCTTCGATCCACTAAGAATTTCTCGACTTTTTCTCAGATCTAACTAGCGACTTTATGATTTTGTTCTACTATTGTGTCAGAAAAAACTGAAGGCGATTATAATTAAGACAGTTTTCAAGAGATGTTTACATACGAATAGGAGAAACCTGTTAGCGATATCTACGGAAGTTGTCGTGTAAGTACATTGTAATAGCAAAACCACGTCCAGTTATTAAGTGCCCTTACATTGTATAGGAGGAGCGTGATCATTCCGCACAAGAGCGTGTGTCAGTACCATGCGGGAGGAAGCTCTCATTATCCTGTCAGGCGCAATCAGCTCGGCGGCCGCGCCACTCCACTACTATATAACTGGGAGATAAAGATGCGGACACAGTTGCCCTATTGGATTGACAGCTTGAGGCCTCAAGTACAATAAATCACTTTAATGTGATAAAACCACCGTAAGTCTTGTTGTGGCGTCTTCCTTGTAACATCTCTAATGGCGTAAAGTTATTCGATGTCGACTTAAAATAAGCACAGTTTTTTGCATGTAAGTACAAGGAAATGTTACTGAACGGGCCATTTAAACCATATTATTCGTGTGGGATAATAACAACATATTTAGCATTAGTTACTGTCAATTATATTAAAAAAAATTACCATATGGATATACAGATCTTCAGTCCGTTACTGTGGCAATTTATATTACTTCAATATCCTCCGTTGTAATGGTTGTTAAGAGGTCAATGTTTAGAAGTAAAAGTCGGTCGCATGTTAGGTAGGAGACAAAAAGCTTTATAATTGCATGATGCAATAGAACAAGTCCATACGTCATTATCTCATAATATGCAATAACGAAGGCTAATTTGAATCACTCAGACATGTCAATGATCCAGACATTTGAATGTTCATTATAATGAATTAAGACACCAGCCTTTGAATGGTTACTTACGATCGCAAATAACAGGCTCCCCTAATTCCGAGAACGCAATTTTGAAAAGCGTACTTATATAAATCATTGGACCTCGATTCCAGAGAATAATACCGGTTCTCGGCATGGGGTGATGATAATACATCGTCGGAAAGAAAAAAATACTCCTTATTTTACTGTTGGACAACACACGAGGCATACTTGTGGAAATTCTGTGAGAGAATCTTAAAACATCAAACAAGTTTCTTGGAAGCATCGATACAGGTTTCATGTTAAGATTTCTGCTTATGATTGATATACAATTCAAATAAGATTACGTTTCCGTTTTTGGAGTTGTCTCAAGGTTTAATTAAACATGATGATGCAACGTTGCTGTCGGTCGTTATGAGAATTGGTATCTAGCTTGACTTTAGCTTGGCAAGAATGTCTCGTATTTTCTTAGACCCGCTTTTCTATACTAAGATAAGTTCTGATTTCTCTTTATAAAGAGAGATCGGCAGTTATAAGGTTGATATTTGGACGATGTGCATAGATCACATTAGTTTTCATACGTGATGATTATACTTTTTTATCAACCTTGATAAGAACCACTGAAATCCGTCAAACGAGGTTGCGTTAAGCAAACATCTCTGTAAATGAAGGAACAGTCAGAGACAGTGGTGACCTAGTTATTATGAACCGGGAAACTTGTTTGGCGCCATCATTACCATAATAGCTTCAATGAATAGACACTCAATTTGATTGTGGTAAAAAATATCAAGAGACTGCAGAGCAAAAAACGTTCAGCTTAATATACTTATATGCGTCTTGCTTGGGTCCGTTATTAACCGGTTAGTCTTCGTGTGTTCTACTTATTACAGTACGGAGTCATTGTCGTGCTTATCAAATGGAAATTATAGTGATAAGAATTTGCAATTTCTACGAATTTCGATAATTCAGACATTGACCTCGATATAATGTGGATTTGATTTGATTCTCTTGTTCTCTGCCAGCTACACTAACAATTGGACGTAGTTAAGTAGAAAGGACTCAATCCACACAATGTCACTTTTGAGTGATTGAAGTTTCAGCTGTGCTTTCTCTAAGTTACATTTATTAAAATTTTTGACCCTTATTATTGACAGGAGAGTTTATATTTTATTTATCTATCAAAATAATGATATATTTTGCAATACATAACGAGATATTAACAGTAGTACGGTGACATATTTAACTCGGCCATTGTGTGGATTGAGTCCTTTCTGCTTAACTACGTCCAATTGATTTAGTTCATGTCGTGTTGTATAAAGTATGCTTGCCAATACTTAGTGATATTGAGTTAACGTAATTCATAAATGAATTATTATTTAATGGAAGTAACTCATCACTTAACCCTCCATCTCACCTTGCCTATAACTTTCTTCGATCCACTATGCTTATCAAATGGAAATTATAATGATATGATAAGAATTTGCAATTTCTACGACATGACGATGACGTATTAATGAGGTTTGAAGACGTATTTTTTTTATTTAGCGCTCGATGGATTCTAATATAAAGGTCTAGTCTCAAAACTTGCCGTCACATTCAGAGAAGAAACTTAATACATAGTAGGTAGGTAACTGTAGAATGTAGCTGGCAAATGTAAATCAACTTTTGTATAAAAAGTGTATTATCCATTGATAGAAAAACATCTAATGTTACTTACATGTAATTAGAGCCGCTATGAGGCTCACAGCGGTGTCCGGAGGTGTGCAGGCTGGCCATAGAGGCTTGAGGATGTTTTGCGCGAAGGTCAAGGCCGTGATGGCGTTGCCCGTCGGCACCAGGATGAACAGCGCCACCCATAGATATAGGAATGCAGGCAGCGGTCCAAACGCTTCTCCTATGTACGCATAGTCACCTCCTGACTTCGGAATCATTGTACCTGAAATTGCAACTCTATTAAAACATTTATAGAATAGAATAGACTAGAAAAAGTTTATTGCCACAAAAAACAAAACATGATATACACAAAGATATGAATTTTCTAATTAAAGAAAATTTCTAGTGAAAGAAAAATTCGTACTCAAGCAGGGTTTGAACCTGCGTCTCTCTGGTTAAGTACACCATACGCTTTCCCAACTAAGCTACCGAGACCACTGCCTGTGATGTCGAATTTCTCTTCCACATGCTACGTCCGTATTCTGGTGTACCTACTTAACCAGAGAGACGCAGGTTCAAACCCTGCCTGAGATCGAATTTTTCTTTCACTAGAAATTTATTTAATTAGAAAATTCATATCTTTGCGAAAATTTTGTACATAGGTAATGGATTCACAAATTTACGGAACCTACCAAAAGTAAATTATTAAGGACTATTTGGCTTCTCTGATTTATCAATGCTTAAGTACTTCGACGCCTGGGCGTGACAATATAGATATATATTTTTTTCGGTGATACATAACACCACCACCACAAATAAATTAAGTATTAGAAATTTTTCATTATTGTATGTAGCAGAAGTCCAAAATATGACATAATTTATCTAATTCTTCGTCTAGGCAGTGTGGCGATAATTTTAATGACACGGTCTTCCTGTTTGTCGGTTGTCAGTCATCATTCTGACTGATGTAACATCGATGAATCTTTGTAATTTATATCTTTTTAATTTTAATTTATATATTATAAAAAAAATGCTATTCTCACCACTTAGCTGCATAATTTTTAAAACTGTGTTTATGTCGGTAACTAGCTGTTGTGCGATTAGATTTAACATTGCAACCACCGTTGATAAACTAACTACATTTAAGTTTAGCTAAACTACAAGCTTCGAACTCGAGACTCTTTGAGTTGGCAGTCCAATGGTCATATGCCTAGGCTATCACTGCTACTATGTTATTACTAATTTAGGTAACTACCTACTGTCTAATAATTATGTCCATATTAAAATTGTGTGCATTTTCTTGTGGTCGACGGGTAAATCTTCGTAATGAGTATACCTCACCACGCCAAATACTTAGTTTGATAAATTAATCCTTCAGGGAATACAGGCATGATGGTTTGTATTTGTAGTTCAATCGCAGCTACTAATCGTCAAGTCCTGGGTTCGATTCCCAGAAAGACCTAAGGTTTATGAATGAAGTTCTCATTAGCAGCTCATAGTCTGTATTTATGCCTGGGTAAAGGCTTTCGCGAATTCGCCATTTTAGGTATCTAAATAGCGATAATTGTGGCAATCGCTAAGTACTACTATTTTACATTATTTTTGTCCGTTTTTTTCCTTGTCGATGAGTGAATGTCGATGTTACAACATCGATAAAAAATTAGAAATAACTTTAAGAAAGTATGTAGGTACCTTACCTAGGTATAATTAAATAAAGGTAATAACCCTACAAGAATCCCTTTTTTTGAGTATCAGCTAAATATCTTCTGAATCCAGTTAAGAAATTCATCACATATTTTTGAAACTGTAGTTTTCTATTACCTATGTAACTACCTAAATTGAACTATTGATAAATATCTTATATAAATCGTTTAGAATTTTAGTTCCGCGGACAGTTTTCGTTTTCAATGGATAAAACCGGTCGTTTCCATATAGAACTAGATGATCATGTTAATAACGTCGCTTTATGTTTTTTATTAAAAAATATGACGAAATCGATTATTAATTTGTAAATAGCTTTCAACAAAAAACTAAAACCGCCTTTAAAAAATAATAAAATAATTTTATGTCTCAAACAGTTACAATTTAATTTATTTTTTATTTTTTTGTGGAAAGTTTTGTGTCTATTTTACCGGAAATGTATGAAATCAAGGAATTGTATACAAATCCTAGGAAATGTGTACATTTGTATGTGTATCGTATACATTTCCTCGGAATTGTATATAATTCCAATATCGCATTAGGAAATGTATAGATTTCCTAGGAAATGTGTAATGTGTAAGTATAATATAATTTATTTCACACATTTCCGTGCGATTTTAGGAATTACATACATTTCCTAGGAATTGTATACAATGACGGATTACATACATTTCCGTTAACATCTATATAAAACTTGTAAGTCTAAAGTCTAAATGCACTGCTTCAATGAGCCAGCGAGGTTTCGGAGTAGGTATTTCTTTTTTATTTTTGTTGATTTTTTAAAACCGCTCAACCGATTTCGATAAAATTTGAATGAAAATGGGGGGTCCTCCCATTTTCAATTTAAAGTATAACCTACAAAACAAAAAAGAATCATCGAAATTTGTTGGCGTGATATTGAGTTATTCGTTGATTTGTCGCGCATATACCTACTGCAAATTTAAGACTTATATGGTTTTCCCATGGATGCCATTATCAGAACTGGAATTTAAAATGTTACCAAACAGGAAACACCAGCTTTTAAAAAAAAAAGAATCATCAAATCGGTAAATCAAAAAAAGAAATACAGTCGAATTTAGAACCTCCTACTTATTGAAGTCGGTTGAAAAATTAAGCATTGTAGCACTTACTTATTTGGCGCCCCTAATTTTTGGTTGTAAAATTATTCGGTCTGCTAAGTAAGACATTTGATTCGGGTCACTCAAACGCGAATAATAATATTATTTGTCATGCATAATCGTCAAAAAACAGCTGCTTGCGCTGCCTTGTAAAAAGTGGTCGTAAATTTTGTGAACATCGTTTTGTTCATTATTTAGTCTGTATGCATGTACTTAGTATTTTTAAGTAATAATAAGTATATAATAATAAATATTTATTCTCCAAAAATATTATTACGTGATGTTTAAATCATTGGCTTAAGCTAATGGTCTAGAGAGAAAAAACCTTACTTCTAAACTAGGTACTACTACTACTATGTACGGTGGCAAGCACATCAAGTTACCACAAAATATTAAAATCAGTTGATTTTGAACATAATCATCAACGTATTATTAAAGTTTAAAATCATTTGGACATAACTTGATGTGCTGGCGACTGTAGGTTTCTCCTGTATCTTAGAAGTCAGAGGTAGGTTAGTATAGTCAATTTCAACTGCCTCATTAGTCTATTGTTACCCTACCCAGTTCGAGCTCTTGCCAGTTAGGTACTTATTGGTTTTTTATAAATTTCTCAGTATGAATGAATGAATGAAATGAATGTTGAATGGCAGTAGGTTCGCCCCTCTTACATGGGGGCTAAATATACTGGAAAGTTGTGAGTTTATCGTATCACAGGTCTTTTTTATCCTTTACTAGGTATCCATGTTTGATACCCTTATAATATTCGTATCTATTTATAGGATAAGTAATGGAAGTACTAAATTAAATATCGGCATTTGTTATCTTCTGGACACAATAAAACTGTCCTCATAATGCCTAGCATATCAGATATTTATGGCTACTTTCTACTCCACCTCAACACATGTAACAATAAGCAATAACGCGGTGACATAAAAAAATATTTAGTACATAATCTACCTTCCATAACTGTAGGTAGGGAAAAATGTAACTATGCCATCCATACGTACTCACCATGTTTTTGTACTTAGTTATTTTAATGAAGGAAAAAATCGACTGCGGGCAGGATTCCGACTTCCGTCTTCTGATTAGCTCAGACACATTTTCCTAATCTGAGAGCTCAGATCAAATAAAAAGTTAAGATGGAACTTTGCGAACAAAGAAGTGAGGCCGGCTAAAACTACGCCTTGCCGTACGTGCTTGCGTACACGCAATTACTGAAACATTACATAACTGGCTACGTAGGTACCTAGGTATCAGTCAGGGCTACAAGAATTGCTGGATTTCCGTGATCGACACGTTCCAGATAGGTGCGCAAATGCATTGTGGGGAAATGAGTGCAGCACTGTGCAGCTACTGCTAGTCTAGTGACATAGTCGATACGCTTGCATTTCGCGTTTAATACCAAAAGAATGATGATAAGGGAGGCAAGTAGGATCTACGAAGATTTTTCACACAGTATAAAAAGTATGGCGTCTGACCAAACATAGGTACGCATGCAGAAACAAAAGAGTTACTAACTACGTTAATTATAAGATTCCACGTAGATAATTATATGCAATTATGTTCCGATTACCATATGTTTTGACTCAAAGAAAAGCACGTGGAGCAGTCATATTTTTTGTGGTGCGGAATGTCCTTTTGGATTATAGTAAAACTAGCTTTCCGCCCACGGCTTCGCTCGCGTGGTTTCTCGGCTTTTCTGCATTAAATTTTTTCCCGTTTTTGCAACATTTTTAATTTATGCTCCGCTCCTATTGGTCTTAGCGTGATGATATATAGCCTTCCTCGATAAATGGGCTATCTAACACTGAAAGTATTTTTCAAATCGGGCCCGTAGTTCCTGAGATTAGCGCGTTCAAGTAAACAAACAAACTCTTCAGTTTTATGATATTAGTATAGTATAGATTACATCGTATTATTATACTTATGTATTATTTTTGGACTCGAACGTACTGCAAAAATTAAAAACGTTCCCTTGCCCTATGGTCATTTAAACTATGGGGCAAGGGAAGGCCTGCCTTTTAATTTGGCGAGGCTTTTTAAATGGTCTTTAATTTGTGACATTTGCCACAACCGTGATATGACAAGAGACACAGCTACGTATAGTCAATCATAAAATTGTTTTATCACTTTTTAAGCTACTAAAGCAATTTTATGATCGACTAGGTATACCTAGGAAGTTTTGTTTTAGGCAACTCATTTAGCAAACATTTAGGAATCTGGTTTCTAAGGTTTGGTTTGTTTGAGCTCTAAATTAGCAGGCAGGTCGTTCTTAATACTTTCTTGTGTGATTCTTATTGGTATTTGACTCTAACCTACCTGTAGGTACCTACCTATAATATAGATACAATGTGTATTTACACAGAAAGATATACACCGACCTTATAGGTGAGACCCTAAAGAAAGATCAGGTGCGTAGTACCATTACATAGTGTAATGATAGATTTTATTACACTATGGTAGTACTCCTAACCGGCGCGGGTGTACCTATAGCAAAAGAAATAGATAGGTATACCTGCCTACCCCTATGGGAAAAAGGCGTGAGTGTACGTATGTATGTATGCGTATTTACCGTAATTAGACATGGCATAGCACTGTTCATGTATCTATATACCTAATTAAGCATTTGCACAGAGGCAAATCTGGAAATGTTGAAGGCAATGTAGGTGATTAATGAGTTCATTACACCTAGATAACACAATTTGCCTTGGTCATAATTAACATGTAATGACGACCCTAAGTAGATCGCTATTTTATAATTAAAGTCCACTCACCTAACTCCGCATAGCAGAGAGCTCCGATCATTGAGAGAAAGCCGGAAAGGACCCACACGATTAGCGCCATGCCCTTGGACCCAGCATACTTAAGAGCCAGGCCGGGGGACACGAATATTCCTGATCCTACAATAACACCCACTATTATGGCTACACCGTTTATCAGACCTAACTCCTTCTTCAAGTGCACTCGTCCATTCGATTCTTCATCACCGGATTCATTACTTCCTGGGCCCACGTCCATCACCTTCGGCGGCAAAACATCAATATCACTCACTTTTGCCATTTTAACGTTTAATAAATTATGAGATTTATTTAAAAACCAATAACTTTAATGGGTAACACTTTCACACATTGTTAAATAGCAAGATGTAGCACAGCCGAAACTCTGAGGCGCCGTCATACAAACATTGCATCACACTGCGGAGTGAACTGCGGCGGGAAACACCACGTGCGGTGAACACCATTGAATAACCATGAACTGATAAAATATTATACTCCTGCGGTTTACTAGCCGACAGTAGCTGATAACACAACATAAACTTATAACAAATATGAGGATAAAGACCTCACATTGTTACATTTAGGTTAATATATTCATCACACTAAGCCGTAAGCGTCTGGCTATTAATAATTTACGCTTAGTGTTTTTGTGTCAAAAATTGTATGGGTTTTTATATAAGTGATAATTTGTAAGTCCAATTTATTTTGTCGGTCGCGATCGTAACCATATGGTAGGAGAACACGTTCGATGTGACGTCCGCTTGCCTTACTATCCACTAAGCTACTTTGCAAGTTAACCACGAGCACAGTCGTCTGCGTCCGCATGGATGATTCAGATACAAAACGGCATGGGTCGTGCATCATATCGACTCAAAATCAACTCTAAACATTTAGCAATTGAGCATAGTTTCAGTATAATATTGGACACGAGAATTCACTGCCAAGTTCGTAACTAGTTTTTTATAGCTTTCTCGTTCTCACCATCACCATCCTAAGTGCGCCACCACGTGTGCATGTGTGCATTTCACATTAATTTGTTTAATCAAAAACTGAAATAAACAAGAAAGTTGAAGAGTTGCCCTGTTTGGTTGACGTTGACCGTCTATAAGAGGATTAGGATCTTCACGCAAGCAGGATATGAGCAATTCATTTATAGGATGTTCACTGCAAAGAGGTCAATGACAGTGTGGTGATACGAGATATCAATCTGCATGGTGTAAGCCGTAATTTATGTTTCCTATCAAAGTACCTCTTTACTGAGTAGGTGGTTCTAATATCACAAGTTCACAAAAGTAAGTGAATACGTACGGCTTCAACTGAATGTACGACATTCAGTATGGAGCTTTGGGATTCTGACTTGTACTCGGATTCAACGCAAAGAGTTTATGACTTCTGTTCGGTTCTTCTTCCTTTATTCCGTCTGTAAAATCTGTCGCTGAAATCTAAAAAGCTAATTTTGGACTCGGATTGTGTTACGCTAAGTAAATAGCCAATCAGTATATATCACAAACGTCGCCTGGCCTTATTCTCTTAGCTTGTGGATAAATATAAAGTACCGCCAAATGAAAACTACTAGAAACTATTTGAACTAGGTACGATTTTGTTTTGCTTTTTTTTAGGAACGTCATTTACGAGTTTGGTACCGTAAATTGTTTGGGATAAGAATAGTGTTCAGATCTCTGTAATGGAAAATACATTATATTTAAATATCTTAGCAAGTGAAAATTTAGTTTACCTACCATGGGAGACATGTGTGACAATATGTATTTATGAAAAAAATATAATGATCGTATATTTTAGACAAACAACTGACTGGTATCAGTTGTTTGTCTAAATAAATAAATATTTTTATAATAATACCAATTATGCTCAATTTGTGTTTAGGTATTTAAATTTGAGCCGCTCATTTAGAATTTTCGGTTTTCTTTAGCCATGCATTGCATGTAGGTTTTTGAAAATATACAACGTATATTGAAATATTACAAATGTATTGTACGCGGCTCGTTAAATTATATTGTTCTAATAAAAGTAGAGTACATTCAAAACACACTTGTCTGAATTTGGGTAAATATACATGAGTGTCTTACTTTCATTACGTGTATTTGTAAAGTATAAAATAAACAAAATAATGTTAACAGAAAATGAACAGGGAGATGATAAAAATAATAAAAAAATATTTTAATCTTTATCTTTGTTTACTTCGTATTTGAATATCCTCGCTGTTCCGTCATCTGACGTTGTTAGTATTAAGCTTTCTTTCGAGTTGTAACATAGATCTAGTACTTCGGACCGGTGTCCGGTGAGCATTTGGCTTCTGTCTCCGGTCCTGCCTTCATAAACTCGGACGGAGCCGTCCAGGCAGCCGGTGACGAGATGGTTCTTCACCCATATCATCTTCGTGACGCCGCCAACTGCGTCGTCTGATTTGGCACATTGATTGCGTATCATTTGTCTGGCAAAATCCCATATGGCTACTGCACCCGTAAGTGTACCTGTAACGTAAATAATATAAAATTAAATAAAAAACTGACAAATGTACTCATTTTTAAATTGAAAAATTCCGTACAATAATGGCATTTCATTGAATTGCATATAATGTGTTTTTTTATAATATGAAATACAAAAATATTTACCTGTGGCAAGGAATCCTAACTGTAGGTCTGCCCCAAAAGCCACTGTTTCTAGGTCATTCTCTGTTTCCATCTGACCAACAATCTTGCCATTGTTTGGTGTTGTTAAAACTATCTTGCCTGTGGAAAATGAAACATACAACATATTAGATAATATAATATAATTTGAAAGTAATACATATTTTGATTTTAATTATCATTATCATACCATCATGCCTGTATTCCCCAAAGTTAGTAGAGGGTTTATAATATACACCCACAGTTCACCACTGATTACTCCCCATGTAATAATGAGGGAGTTTATTGCATAACCAAGTACAATTCCATACCTGAAGCTGTTACAATGAATTTCAAAATCAATATTGCTTTGCTTGACCTGGGTATTGAACTCAGGAACTCTAGCATAGCAGTCACGCTTACAACCACTAGATTAATGAGTCAGTTAATTGTAGGTATTTTTTTATTTATGGCAACATTTCTAAACATTAAAAATGTGATAAAAGTCAATCTTACCATCAGACGAGATAGATGCCATAAGATTGTTGTCTGGATGGGTATCAATCGCTGTCACTCTTATTTGGTGAACTCCCGCAGGCACCTGATGCAGGACTGCAGATGTTTTGAGGTCCCATATCTTAACTGCTCCATCCTCATAGCCTGCTGCCAATCGAACTCCATCTTGGAAGAGCTGAAACATGTATCTTTCATTTTATTCATGATGTAGGTACAGATTAGATACATTTTATGCAAAATCACTATAGCAATTGCAGAAATGTTGATTTGATAGTGACTACATTGGATGACTTGCATAAAAGAAAAGATATATCAATTACTTTATTCTTATGAGTAACAATGTATACAGTAATCAGTTGAGATTAATGTGTAGAAACCCACCATAGATATTTAGCGTCTATATACCTACACATTAACCTGGCAAGCGGTACAGTTCCTCTTTTGAGCACATAACAATAGATTTTGCATTGTGTCTACAATCTGCCGCTTGACAGGTTAAGCTGTACATATCCAGTAATGACTGACCTCATATTGCAAATGCTTTCCGCACAATGTGAGGCCAGCCGATACTGGATTTGTAAAGCTTGATGTGTTTGTGTACAGTCAGCATCTACTAAAGAAATTTAAACTTTATCTCAATGTGATAAATTACAAGTCAGAATGAAATTTAATGTTCTGAAACTCATTGCTCTTATAATTTTGGACAATTTGGAAAATATGGCTGATAGATCATCATAATGCTTACCTTTCCACATTCTACTTTTATATTGTGTCCTTGCAAGACTTTTGTATCTCCTGATGGTATCTTAAACACATAAATATCACCAGATACTGCCCCAAATATAAGTACTTTAGCACCAAAGTGCCACATACCCCATGTCAGGTCATCAGCTTCATACTCAAAGGCAATAGTCCATGGTTGTTGTTGGTTCTCATCTGTGTTGCATTTCCAAACTTTAATCAATCCACACATATCAGCAGTGGCTAAGTATGATCCATCAGAACTGAAGCCAACGAAAATGACTGAGTCCTTATGTCCCACACAGTCCATGACCAACTGTCCACTGTCAACAGCCCATACGTAAGCCTTGTCGTCTTCTCCGCCGGTGACTGCAAGTTTGCCATCAGGGTGCAAATCACAACAGAATACTGAGCCGACATGCTTACTGAATACGAAAGCTGCATGATCCTCCGGCGGTTCCATTTCTACATCTTCTTCCTCCATATCCGTAACCTCTTCTAGATACTCATCATCTAATTGAATCTCTTCTACTTCATCGTAATAGAAAACATCCTCCTCATCCATGCCTGTAATTTCGTCGCCGTTAACAGACGACGGCGGCGTGTCTTCTTGTTGTCCCCGCATTATCTGAAACTTCTGAAAGCGTCGATCAAGCACTAGTAATGACAGAATGTAAAATGAAATAATGGTGCAATTTTGAAAACTGAAGTTATTACTAACCTCTTTCATAAGTTGACAACGAGAAACAATTGGAAAAATTACAGTTGTTGTTTACAAAAATATGTATTCCACTATTTATTTTATTCCTACTTTTATTATTTTAATTATTCCTACTTTATTCCACAAAGTAAAACACGCGATAAATTAAAAAAGAAAAGCTGTCAGTCAGTAAGTGTGCTGTGTGTGTGACAGACAATGACATTATGACAGATAGTGACAGATACTATCGATAGTACAGTTTGTTCGAAATAAGTAACCCGATCGGAAGTTGTCTGCAAGTGGTTTAGAAGTGGTTAATTTTAATAGAAAGAGTCGGGGTAAAGATAATTAGAGTCGCACATGGTTTCACATTTCTAATTATTTTGTTCACTTATTTCGATTTATGTATTAAAATATTTAATTAAACGATTTTATCACCGCGGTAGTTCGGAACGGCTAACTTCCGATCGGCTTACTTATTTCGAACAAACTGTATACATCGTAATATATAATTAAAACTATCAATACTATTGATAGGTAGTTTGTAAAACTATCGATAGTAGAAATATATAGATGTAGAAAGTTTGACTGTTGACAATGACAATATTGACAACTGACAACGATAGAA
Source organism: Subacronicta megacephala (assembly GCA_958496365.1). Classification (NCBI taxonomy): domain Eukaryota; kingdom Metazoa; phylum Arthropoda; class Insecta; order Lepidoptera; family Noctuidae; genus Subacronicta; species Subacronicta megacephala. The sequence continues at coordinate 6,123,125 of OY292515.1, read as the reverse complement.
TGACAGTAGGGATGTGACTTTACGGTAATAAAATCGATTATTTAAAAATCGATTTTTATTTCTCTAATAAAATCCGATTATATAAACATAGATCGATTTTTAATGAGATAATAATCGATGTTTTTGACAATGCAATGTATTTTATCTACTTCGAGCAACACGGAAAGGGAGAAGCCATCCGTTAGCGTTCCCCTCCGCCAAAGTACAAGCCCAAATGGGCATATGCATTTAATAAAATAATTTTTAACTAAACCAAGTCCAAGTTAAAAATTGATCGGTTTTCTGTTGCAAAAAGAGGTCTTCCCTTTAACGTTGAACCAAACGTGTAAGCTCCATCAATTTTACGGCGCTTTTGACCTTTATTCTTTATTGTACTCAGAAAACATACAATATTAAAATAATTACAAAATAAACAATGTACAAAGGCGAGCTTAACTCAAATTTGAGTTTTCTACCAGCAAACCTTTGAGTGATCGTTGTTGAATCTATACATTCTCAGGGTTTACCTTTCTTATTTATTAGCGAGAGACTTAACTTAAAAAGCGTTTTAGTGCTGCATGTTTTTTCGTCTGGTGAGACGGCTATTTGCTGTTTCAGCGCTGTGCAAGGCTTGTTGGTATTTTTTAATTTTGTAAGTGTTAGTGTCGTCATTACAGTTTTAGTTTTTTTTGTAGTAATTCGGAACTCCGCTTATGTGCACATTTCCCCCCGCAAAAAATGGCAGAACTATTTCTGTCAGTAATATATCGCCAAGACTCCCTACCGTGTTGCTCGAAGGTTATCTACGAACAATTTACAAAATAATAACGAACCCCCCCCCCCACATCATCATATGGATAGCGGGTACCGGTATTTCTTGTAATTTTTAGGTGCCAGTAGAAAAAAATCGAAAAAGGGGACGCTTAAAATAAAAAAATCGATTAATAAATAATAGATTTTTTTTTAATAATAATTGCTAAAAAAATCGATTTTTATGAAATAATAATTGAAGTTTTTAATAATCGATTATTTTTTAACATCCCTAAATGACAGTGACAGCGGCTGTTACTTGTTTGATGTTTGTTATTTTTTAGGTTATGAAGTACTTAGGTGCGATACTATTTTTCTGAGGTTCTTATTGAAATACTGAATTTGAATGTGAAATTCATTTCTTTTAAAATATTGTAAAAATAAGTGATTGATTATTACCAAAATATGGCGACACTTAACAAACGTAAGTAACTTGTTACTTAAAATTCTAATTATTCTCAGTAATAATACTGTCTTATGTTGTGGTAACATAACATACATATAATAATTAGAATTTGTGAACCAGTCTTAAATATTACCCATCATATATTGTGTGTAACTCTGTAGTGTAACTTTTTCAAATTTTCAGTTCTGTTGACGACGCAGGCACCATTGTTGGTGACTAAACGTTTTCGGGGAAAAATTAATATACAAAAACCCAGGAAACCTCACTTTGAGAGACAACTTTTGATTGATTTCTCAAAACCCAAATATGGACTTCCAAAACACATGTTACCTGATGCTGCCCTTTGCGATAGAGGTGAAAAACTGTATGCAAGGGAAATCGACAATCCTTTTGAAAGAATATTAGCTAATGAATGCCTTAACTGGTTTAACACGTCTAAAATGGTCATATTTTTACATCTCAACTCCATAAGTATGGAAGATAAAACCCCTATCTTTGCCACCCTAGCGAAAAATAACATGCATTTAAGATGTTATGGTAAAAAGATCGTCAGCATGGCCACAACTGGGACACGCTATGAAGCTGTGAATCACTTGTTTACTTCACATCAAAACATTATATTTGGACAACCTGAGAATGCTGCCAAAATGTTCAAAATTCTGAAGAAAACACCTCAATTAGTTATAATGGGTTTGTTTACTTTTACTTATTATTTTTATAACTGATATTTACTGGCTACCTTTAACAATTTAGGTAGGTATGATAAAAATTTCATGTGAACCATATCAACCAACCAACCAAGTTTTATTATTATAATAGGCAGATATTCACCAATCAATATGTTTAAATAACATTATGAATGTAGATACTACTACTTGTTAATAAAAGGGTTTTATTCATACATTTATAGCATGAATTTGGATCATCAAGATTCTACCCTGAAATACAGTAATGCCTACTTATGTCTCAACCTACTTTCCATTTATGTTTCAGCCGGAATCATTCAAGACAGGTTGATGTCAAAGAATGAGTTGGTTGAGTTTAGCCAAATGCAGAATATCGATGTTGCTAGGAGTCAGTTGTGTGCAGTCCTTGAAAGTGCTGGCTCTTGCCTTGTGAGGCAACTGACTCAGAGCCAGCAAACCCTTGTGGGCCATCTGGAGAAGCATGTGGAATTACAGAGTACCCTAAGCAAGGAGCCAGAAGATACACAGAAAGAACCTGAGAGTGCTGCATAATCATGTTAATTACATAATAGATTTATTTATTAGTATAAGTGTTAGAAGACCATAATGTGCTTTTTATTATGAACTTATGGCTGATTTCAATAACAAATCTACTGAACGATTCATCATTAAAATCAGCCTTAGTAGTTCAAGCCTATTTAAAAAAAATCTTATGAATTTGGGCCAGAAAGATTGAAGCAGCATAGAAATTCCTGCCTGTCTGCATGCCTATGCTATCGTTAGGCAGACCAAAGATATTATGAATTTATGATTGATGGATAATGGTATGGTATTATTTGAAGGTATGATAATATAATCAGCTGGTGAGCTTGGGCTCGCAGTTGTGGGTTAGATATTATTCTTGAGGTATTTGCCACTTTCTCTGAATGATTGGGATAACATACCATCAAAGCTGTATTTCCTGAAGGGGGTGTATTAATTTACACCCACAGTTCACTTGTATGTTCCTATAGGTTCCGTGTTGTAGGGACGAGCCATTTTAAACGTGAATTAAAACCAAAATATCAATGTACAGTGGGTAATAGCTGTTACCTGACCCACCCTAGGTGGGCCAGTGGGGACTAAGTGGGTTAGGTAACAGCTATAACCCACTGTACTGGATCCCAATAGGGTAGCTAATTCTTGGTTTCGTCAATTGGGTTTATTTAAATTAGAAATTCTCTGCCACTGTCACCATGATGTAGGCATGAAAAGTCAAATTAGTTTCATTATGCTCCGAGATTTGAATATCAAAGGACTTTTTGAGACAAAAGGTACCCTACGCCCTTCCTCAGGATGAAATTATCTGTGGTCAGTGAGGTAAAAGGCCAAAGAGTTATTGTGGCATTTACTGTATGGATGTATGAAAGTGTGGTAAGTCTGGAATGGAAGTATAAATAACATGATTATTACAATAGCATACTCATAAAAACATCTGTGTGATTCAGAAATTTAAGGGAATTGAAATAACACTCATGAGTAGCACACCCTCAGAAAAAGGTAATTTTAATATATTTGACAAATTTATTTTATTATAATCTTCAAACAATCTTTGGTTGGAGTTACAACTTATTACTACTTAGTCCAATAGAGATCATAGTTAATGACTATAAAAGCGGGATTTCTTCCACACGCTTACTTTTATTAATACTTGAGCAACAAAGATTTCATTGGTATTACGTCATAGTAAATTTTATTTACGTAGCTAAACTTACAAATACAAATCATATTAATATTGGCAGTTACTCTATTACAAAGAGTAGGTATTCTTCATCCAAAAGTAAGGCAAGTCACTTTTCTTAATGCTAAAACACTCGTTATAGTTCACGGTGCTGCTATGCGGCTCGTGGCAGTTGATAGGGCAGTGAGGGCCACTGCTGCCTCCACCTCGTCCCTGTCATGACGCGACAGTGTGCTTACCGTAATCCGTTGAACTTTTGTGTCTGGTTTTCTTCGTTTGCCATCTGCCCACCAGGAATAGTTGCACTCACTTGGTTGAAATCGCGCGGCGCTCTCTAGCCACTTGCTAAGTAACATCGGACTTGTCATTGCTTTGGATTCCTCTTGTCCATTCTCATGGACATCAGTTTTGTAGGAATTGTTGTTGAAGTTCACACACTTTTCTTTAGTATGTGAAGATGTGCTGGAATCGTCGTGGTGGTATTCCGTTATCGTTTCTGGACTGCCAGTTAGTTCACCATCATTGTCCAGATTTTCATCTTGGCTGGTAGGGTCAGACTCGCTCCATATGCTGTCCTCGGAGCAGATGCTAAACTGTTCCACATTGCCTTGTGCGCGATCATTGTATGTGCGTATCAGGTGTCCCCAAGTTTGTTGGTTTCTGTCAACATTCGCATTTTTCAACTTCCTCCGCCAGTTGGCGAACCAGTTACAAATCTGAAAATATATAATTCCTTCTTTATACTCTATTATTTTGTAAGGGCTAAGTAAGATTTCTCCTATTCCGGAGGATCTGTGTCCAGTAATGGAATATCAATTCTGATTTACTATTGGAGATTTTTTTATGGCTTTTGTTTACCTCATTAGGAAGTCTAGTGGTCTTAAGCGCGACGTCCACGCTAAAAGTCTTGTGTTCGATTCCCAATTGGCGGGTAGTGTTGTTGGGTTTTTGTATAAATTCTTAGTAGCAGCTCGGAGCTTAGATATGTGCCCGGTGAACGGCAATAGCCTTGCCCCCGAGAGTGAACCTCGAGACTGAACTGTGCTTGTACATTAAGCGCATCTCTGCTGATCCTTCGGGGAATACAGGCTTAATGGTATAACTAAGTTTCTGTTTGATGGCTTGATACGTAACTTAAAATTCATTGTTAGTTATACTATACAATATAACTAAGTAGGTACCTACATTTTATGTATGTACACAGTCCGCACGTTCCTAGTAATACGTAGGTAGTTCTTACTTATACGTAGGTACATTTAGCGCAAATTAGTTTATCAGTAGTTAAAATTGTACACAATAGTCAATCTAGTTTTTCACTTAACGTTAAACGCTGAACAGTAGTCAACAAAGCATGGACAAAAATAGTGCCTATTTATGTACAAATAGCAATTTCTGGCATCGATCCAATTAGGTTGCTGTTAGGCACAAACATGATACCTATGTGTAAAAATCTGAAAACAATGAACATAAAATATTATTTTAAGATTAGACTTACTTGAATGTACGTGAGGCCAGTTTCACGTGACAGATATTTTTTCTCTTCCCTGTTAGGGTACGGGTTCTCTCTTCGCCGCACGAGCCAGTCTTTGAGGTATCGCTTTATTTCTGGTGTAAATAGCCTCTTTTGCGGCCGCTGGCCCGCAACCAAGCTCCTTCTGGAAATGAAAAACAAGCATGAGCGTATTGGAAAATAAAAACATTGTTGTCGTCACAAAAACAGGTGCGGTAATAGTTAACAAGATTTTGAAGAAAGGATATTCACTGATGTCGATTCGTAAGTGACGCACAAAGAAAATAACATGTATACTGAAAGTAATGACTCATGCATGTCAATTTTTGCAGCAACTCACCGAGTGTATCGTCTGTTTCTGACGGGCCTGGAAGATTTTCCGATGTCTTCTTTCATAGTAGTATCAGTCATCGTTTGTTCTGTACTTTCGTTAACTTGTATGAGAGTCATCTGAACTTGTGTTACTTGATTCACACTTAAATTATTTATTATACAAATTAGTGTGTAGTTTTAGAGCGACACGTAACGAGTGGACAGCACGTGCAAGGGCACCACCGCTTGCGACACGACTCGTGTCTCGCAACACTGCCGCTGCGGGGGATGCTACTGATCTATTAAAAAAATAAGGACATGATGACATAAATAGATTGTCTTTCTTAGACTATAGTGGTTAATTACGTGAAGCAGTTAGGTAGGTAACAGTGTTGTAGTATCTGTATCGATGTAAGCGAAACATGGCGGTCACATTCCTCAGACCACTTTCAGATGTTATTTATCAGCGATACTCTCCTGGAGTGCATAGTGGATATTTTACAGTCGTTTATTTCAGCACGATATACTTACTTTAATTGAGCGTGCTGTTTGAATGCTTTCGTATTCAGTAATTATAACAATGAACAAAAAACATGTTAACTATTACGTGTGCTCGAGGGTCAATGTTCTTGTTTTGAATGGCCGAATATAAAATTGAGTGATAATTAGTTTATTTCTTGAGCGGGAACATACGCACTGACTTTTTGAAGTGATTTGAGAACAATATTTGCGTTATTTTATTGGTAAAGTATTGTCATAATGCAAAAATACTAGTACGTACCTGTGTGCGGGAAAGCTCTGGGATTGTGTGAAAATGGCGGCGGATAAGCGTGCGACGGTAGCGCCGCTGCGCGGGCGCATCGCCGCTGCAAATTACGTGTTATTTCAGGATGTCTCCCGCGATGTCTTCAAAAACATGATTACAGTGAACAATATATAATATATTTATACTCGCGGTAAGTATATAAGTCTGTTCTTTTCGGTTCATAATTCTAGGATTTGTTTCTAAGATGTAGATTGTAAATTACCTACTTATGTTATTCCGTAATAACAACTTTTAGCTGACTCATAACGTGCTAACATTTGTTATATTTATAACCTAAGAAAGGTGCCACGATGTAGGCAATTCAAAATGTCCATGTACTTAAAAATTATTAGCAGCATATTGTCACTTGCCCCTCGTAAAGACCGATCCGCCCGATCGAGATCGTGTACTGTACGCTGTACATATCAAGCTATACAAAACCAGTTTACGCTGGCCTCTTATTGAATGAGAAGCATATACAATGCGGGATCAGCGTAAACTGGATATGTATAGGTTGACCTGTAGCCGTGTGTACAAGCGGGCTAAAAGTGGAGAAGGCCCAAAAAATATTCGCGAGTTACTAAGTCGATTAGTTGGCATCTTCAGATTTGCTTGTAGGTATACTCAGATCAAATAAAAAGTTAAGATGGAACTTTGCGAACAAAGAAGTGAACACACAATTACACGCACACACGTATACCGAAACTACGCCTTATCTTTGTGAGTCGACCTATCGAGGTATCGAAAGCACGACTGACAAGATAAGGCGTACATAGTTAACTAAGTATACTTCTGCTGAATACCTTCTACTATATTATACTACTGGATAATGGTAGGTACGGTCGCTAGCGCATCAAGTTGATTTTGAACTTAATTATTAACACTTGAAGGTTTAAAATCATTTGGAGAAACTTGACAGTTTTGTATAACCTGATGTGCTGGCGAAAGGGATTCTTTTAAGACGGAAAATTATCTGTAGGAGACTTAGCAAGAATTCTGCTGAAAGGAAAATTCATACACAATTTAATAATAGGCTTCAAACTGGCATATCTGTAGTGACTATTAGTTCAGCGTGCTTCTACTTCGTGGTTTTAACCTAGGTATTATAATGATAAAAATACCTAGTTAATTGTCATTTATTTAACTGAGTGATATTTAATTTACCTATTTCCTGAGCGAGAATAGACGCACTGGTCTTTTGCGTCTCTACCTATACCGTAATTTTAATAAATTTTCAGGCCATTTTCAGCACAATGTTGGCAAGATCTGAAAACTGATTTATTCTCTTGAAATGCCTCGACTATAAGCACAAATCAGGGACTCCCTAAGCTATCCTATCACCGTGGGGTGCACACACTTCTCTGTCCTAGAGGTCGTTGGACGGATGCCCAGGGCTTCCACTCTGTTTACCCACGACCCCATGGACCTATATAGTAGCATAGACTTGTAAGTCTATGAAATGAGTTACAATAGGCAGGGCATTTCTACATAAAGCCCTAGATGGGCTATTCTAGTCTTCAGGAAATTTATATGCGGTACTTACGTCATAAAGTGAGGAATTTTTGACTCTACTTTTTCCCTAAGATGCGCGGATGCCTTTCGAATATTTTTTTCCTTATTTCTTTAGATTGATTGTTTCGATTTCTTTTATTATATTGCATTAAATATTAGGTTAAAAAATTGAACATCGGATTTCATAAAACATTGCCATTACATTGGTCTAAGTATTTTCAAGGTAAGTTACTTAGAGAACAGTACATAGGAAACAGTACTAGAGAATTGAGTACCTAAGTAGGTAAAAGTGATCTGACTGGTTGAAACGTTGCAGCGTAAAGTAAATTATTATTCGAAGATTTAGTTACATTGAATTTACTCCAAAGTAGTTATGTTATTTTTGTTGTAGGCGTTGTAGGTAGCAATTGATTGTGGAAAAACCGAAACCGGGAATATGATGCAACTTATTTGTAAAGTATCATCAGGGTTGCCGGATAGAAATAAAACAGTACTAACCCACATAAAGTTTAATGAAACCGGGCTATAACTTTTACACACATTTGGTAATCTGTCTAGAAATCTCTGTTAAAGTTTACTTGTCGCTCTTCGATAAATGGGGTCTTTTAATATCGCCCACTGCAACAAGTTAGACTTGGGCAATTGCATTGCCGTCCTTGTCTGGTTTGTGTGGGACACATGGTGGTATCCTTGTCTGGTGTTCCGTGGTCCCGGCACGCGGAGTCGCGGTGTGCCTGTTGCTCGGAGCGACTTGCGCTCTAAAGTCTCTACACAGTACACATGCGCTGCGTCGAGTGCTCAGAGTGGTCGGCTGAATCGCGTCCTAGTACACAACGCCTGACGTCAACACCGCATCGTCTATTCCAGTTTCGCAGATCATAAAAATGGTAACAGAAAGTGATTCAGTCGTGTGAGATATTCCGTAGCGGCGTGACCCCTCCATGGTCGTGTGATACCGCGGCACAGCGGCGTGGTTAGCGCGCGTATTTCGTCCACGTGCGTTGCGTTTACCGGTGTACGCCGCGATTGATTTTTTTGCGGAATGGGTGAAGAATCTCAGGCCAGCAATGGCAAAGTGGTTTTAAAACGTAAAATAACATTGTTCAATGGAGTTGGAATAATTATTGGGACTATAATTGGTTCTGGAATATTTATATCTCCAACAGGAGTTTTTTCATATACTGGGTAAGCAGAGTGTTCAAATTTGCCGCTTTTTGAACTGTATTTTCAGCTTCTGTTCACGTGTACTAATTAAATTCTTCAGTTTTTTTATGACTTCGCACTTATCGCTGAATTCGAGACGCTAGATTTGTTTGGTGAATAAACACTATTCAGGTTGCTACGTTACCAACAATACAATTTTGTTATTTGTTTGTATATTATTAAATATTTTTTTGTCGATAACTGTAATACCTACATAATAGTTTTAATAAAATTACTTTTAGAATAGTTCCTTGTGTCAATCAACTTAATTAGTAAATAAATAGGTATATTGTACCTATATTATGTTATCTAATCTGCATAGGTAATCATTTAGTTAACAAACGGCAACACATTTTTTTGTAGATTTATGTACGTATATACCAACTCGTGTAATAAAATGTACATAAAGTATAAATAGTTCTTTAAATTAAAAGCTTTCAAAACATCAAAATTAGTTATTATTAGTTATTACTAGTTGTTATTACAATAATACAATGTTATTATTACGCTCTGCATAAATTATGATAATATGTCCATAAAAGTAAATGTAGGTATGTAGTAGGTATTATTATGCTTGTTCGTTTACTCAAAAGTCACTGGTCAGTAGGTGACACCGTCACTTTCGATTATAGTATTGTACACAACCTGTGGCGTTGTGTCTGCAGTAAGTACCTAGGTACAGTGAGCAAATAAAACGCATGATGTAATATACCTTAAGTTTGCATGACTACTTATTTAGTAATGTGAGCTTCACATAATATCATCAACTAAGTGTCAATGTAAAAAATATGTAATGATAAAGCGGCGGTAGCCTAATGGCTAGGGCGTCGGACTTGCGATCATGTGGTTGCCGGTTCAAAACCCACCCATTGCACTACCGACGTGAACCCACTCGTAACACAAGCAATTAGGTTAGAACGAGAAGTTAACAAGAATACTAGTAATGTGCAACCCACATTGCTAGTGAGCTTTTTTAAACTGAGTGCATTAACAAAGACACCTTTTTCCCATACCCAAAACAATTTTATTATGACCTTAAGGGTCATACAAATATTACTTTCGTGCAGACACTTATATTATAATTTTATACGTATAGTGCAAAAGGTCGAACTCGCGGCACGTTGTATGCAAGCCAATGCCAAAAGTATCTCGAACAATTCGAAATTTGGAGCAATAAACGGATTGATAAATTAATGATTATTTATAATCATGAATTTATCAATCCGTTAATTTTAAACATTTTGAATATTGTGAAATATTCGTATCGTATTTTTTTTTTACTAAACATTGATTTACGTTGCCGTCCGTACTACACGTACGGTAGCCGGCAACCAGGTGGTTGTTATTCTAATAAGAGTGGTGAACGGGCCCCGCCTCGATTAGCAACAGGGTCAAGGCTGTATCGAAGGTGTCACTTTGTTGTAACCGATGTAGCACTGTTGCCGAGAAATATAAGATGTAGAAAGTAAAAGTGAACATACTGCTTGATCTGTAAGTCATATATATAATACATTGCTTTGGGAGGTATGAAACCTTTTTTTCAAGGTCCTACAGAAAATTTAAATTTATAGTTCGCCGCCCTGGAAGGTTTTGGAGTAGGTACCTATGTTGGACGTTGTACTGAGTGGTTGAGTAATGCTGAAATTTGTGAACACTTCCGCCACGACGTCGACCCTTTTTGTTTTAATGGCGGTAAGTCTTCATTTTATCATGGTCGTCTGCCACCTGGGAAGAAAGAAGGGTATGTCGCACTTGTAGCGACCAAAACAACCCTTAGGTAGATATATATTACCCCTATAGTATGTACAGTCGCCAGCACATCAGGTTATACAAAACTGTCAAATTTCTCCAAATGATTGTAAACCTTATAATGTTAACAATTAAGTTCAAAATCAAGAGAAATTTTACATTTTGTGGTAGCTTGATGTGTAGCCGTGCGTACGATTGCCGAGAGAGCCATAACGCACAACTGGTTGGGTTTTATTCTGATAATTTGAAGACCCCCTATGCCACCCCTATGTCACGCCCGTTAGTGCACATCTATCTCCCCTGAACTTCACTAGTGTGCCCGGTAGCGTGAATGGCGTTTGCTCTGGGGTCACACGGTATGCGAACAGCTGCTAGAACCAGAAAAAGATAATAGAAACAGTATAGCTACAAATTGGAAAATGCCTTACATGCTACCCATTGAAATACATTGAGTTCCAATATACAAAAGTTTTGATTCCTTCAACTATAACTACCTACTTAGTTCTCTTCTTTATGATAGGTATTAGTAAGTTAAGTACCCATCTATATAATTTGCATCGTGAAAGATAAATTCGCGTTAATTGAATCGTAAATAAACGGGACATAAAACGGGAATTCGGGCAACACTAATGAACCACCACATTCTTCCAAAGTTTGAGGGAGGCTTAACGGTAATTCGATTCTTCGACTTGAGGGGAATGAGTGTATAATTTCGTTCACGTACCTAAATATAGTTTTTTTTTTTCGAAGCTTTATAGCTCTAGTTAAGCGGTGGTTGGGTATAGAATACAAAGCAAAAAGGTTTGTAAAAAAATGCCCTAAAAACTAAATAAGTATCGCACCCTACAACCGAACTTTAGACCTGAGCATTTTTTCGGTATATCTAGTTCTAACTGAACTTTCGGGGAATACAGGCGTGATGGTTAGTTATACAATAATATAGCTTACATAACAAACAGACTGCCTCATTAGTCTAGTGGTCCTAAGCGCGACTGCCATACTAGACGTCCTGGGTTCGATCCCCAGGTCGCTCAACCTGTTATTGGGTTTTACTATTAAATTCTCAGTAGCAGCTCGGAATCTGGATTTGTGCCCGGTTAATGGCAATAGGTGCCCCTCTATTACATGGGACCTAATCATACTGGCGAAGTGTGGGTGTACATTGTACACCTCTGCCTAATCCTTCGGGGACTTCAGGCGTGATGGTAAGTTATGTATGCTTACGTAACAAAAACAAAAACTTCATGAATGCACATTGCAGTAGAACTAATTCCTCTATTAATGTCACAACGAATCAAAATAATTATTGCTACACGAAATGCAATTCACGATAGTATAAATTATATAAATGCCTGGCAATACCTAGGTACTTACTACTTAATCGCACTTCAGTCACGTTCAGGATTGTCTCACGGTATTTTTCAAGGCGCGATTGACACGCTTGCCCAGTTTCATTCATTACTTGAAATCTAGTGGACCGTGACCCTGAAAACGTAGCGTACTCTACGTACGTAAGTATTGTATCCATATAAATAGGTTGTATACAAATGGATTATCTAATATGGCATATGACTGTATTGCAGATATTTACAAGTGCACACATCAGAACACACCTCTGTCTTTTTTTTTGGGAACACAGGCGTGAAAATAAATTTTGTTTGAATCGTATCATTATAATCAAAGTAATTATATCTCACTGTTGTCGTGCCATTAAGTTACCTTTCCTTTTTTGTAGATAAGTAACATTTATCATAATCTCAAAAAAATTTAATAGTCGGCCGGAAAATTAAAAAAAACGGAAAGTGCTTTTTCCTCTTTTTACTAATAATTTTTGTATGGTTTGCGGAATTTGGATAGGACTGTGTTTATCGGGTCAGCTAGGAATAAAATAAAAATATGAAAATTAATAATTTATTCGGTTTCGAAAAGAGAATACCTCTGGGTGCTCCTTATAATCGGGTCTTCGAGAGCTGCAACGATGTTTCACCACACACGATGGTGTTAGGTTTGAACAGAATCTCCCGTGACGTAATACAATCAATGATGTAGAGTTCCCAAAAAGTATTTTCGATTATTGCGTAGCTATAACCTACTCTTGAGTGATTGACGCACTAGGTTTAGCTATAGTACGCACGGCTACACATCAAGCTATACAATTCCAGTATAGGCTGGCTTAGAATTATACGGAGAGCCTTTATAATGGGAGGTCAGCCTTAACTGGATTTGTATGGCTTCATGTGTAGCCGTGTGTACCTACCTATAAATACTTGACAAAATATATATTTTACCTTGACGAAACCCGTTTCATCGATGCCAATCTTGTAGAGACAGTCAACAATTGCAAGGTTAACGTATGTTCACATATAAACATTAAAATGAGAGATAGTGCTCAAGTGTAGGTAGATGATTAAAAGCGTACATTGCCTTTTTTATGTGTGGTAACCAAAGAAATCATACCTAGTTAAATATTTTAAATGTCTTTTTATTCTTAATTAAGAATGGTCCGTCTCTCCACCTTGTAAAAAATGGCCGAGAGTTATGTCAGTCTCCTGAAAAATACACGGTCATCCCTAGCACGTTAAGGATTTTATATTTAGCATGTTGCCATATTCCTCGGATAATAATCGTGTGGATTTAGGTACATAGTACTCGCGAATTGTCTAGGTACAGTGCTATCAGCAGATCGTCGATTAGACGAGAGATAGGAAACTGATTTCTATGGTGAAGTGAAAGACTTTACCTGAACTAAATTTAATTAATTCAGTTTCTCTCATTTTATAGGCTCATAAAGTCATAACACTAATCAAAAAGTAAAATAAGGAAAAAAAATGTGTTATTTAAAGAATACTACATAATTATTATTTCCGTAAGAGTATACTTACTGTAGCAGTAGCTATAGCATATTTCCTAAATATTTATATTAGGTATACTTATTACCCCAAAAGTTTTTCGAATCAGAATCCGAATTCCTAAACGCAGTTCTGAGAACCGCGAAGGCAATATTGTTTAGATATGTATTATGGCATACTCTTAACCAATATTTTTTATCCTAGGTCAGTAGGCGCCTCGCTAATAATATGGCTCGCGAGTGGCCTCCTATCAACCTTGGGAGCGCTGTGCTATGCGGAGCTTGGGACCTCCATCACGAGGTCTGGAGGTGACTACGCTTACATCTACACGGCCTTCGGGCCTCTGCCAGCGTTCCTGCGCCTGTGGATAGCGCTGTTGATCATCAGGCCAACCACGCAGGCTATTGTGGCCTTAACCTTCGGCCACTACGTCGTCAAACCGTTCTTCCCAGAATGTAATCCACCAGAAGATGCTGTCAAACTACTTGCTGCTGTTTGTTTATGTAAGTATATGTGTTTATCATCTATCTCGCTTTTGGATAATTAATTATCCATCACATTTTGGCTCTACCTACTCATATAACTGATTTTCTAAAAAACAAGCCTTAGGTAGGTACAGACCTCACTTATCATCGGGCCGTATTTTGTGTAGCATTGTCCTTATGTTTGACATTCTACGCGCCAATGTCACTACGATATACGAACTTATTTCTCTCGACTCTTCTAGTGATGGTACGCACGGCTACACATCAAGCTATACAAAACCAGTATAGGCTGGCCTTGAATTGTGCCTTTGGAAAACCTTTAGTATGGGAGGTCAGTCTTAACTGGATTTGTATAGCTTGATGTGTGACCGTGTGTACAACCTAATAAAATAATGGCAAATGAAATGAAATCGACAGCATGAATTGGTTTAAATTGATGATCGACGCTGCAGTTTTTTTTCGGAGAATTAATATTATTAGTAGTTAGTGCATTATAAACGGAACAATGACTGCTGATTAGATACAAATAACGATGTTTATTTGTACACTTTTTCAAAGTCCTTTTTATTAAGGTTTTGTTTGAGGGAATAATTTTATTATAATTTTATATAACTGCGTCATAGTGTAATGAAATCGATTTTATTACACTATGACTGGGTGGTGTATTCTGCTAGATTTATATGGGTAAATATTCTTTTGTATATTATATATTCACTAAATTCCAATATCACTCTGAGTGGTTTAGTAAGTCGGAAGCTTCACGTTATTATTTGAGAATAAGATTTTATTACTATTGACACTGACATTGACTAATCTACCTAACATAGTCGAACAAAATAATAATACTTACGTCATTATTTTTTTCTAGAATATTTGCACGAAAAGTAGGTACTCCCGGACCAGTTTACTATATATTGAAATATATTATATTGTGTTTAAGATTTTAATTATAAAATTATCGCCTTTTAGGGTTCCGTAGCCAAATGGCAAAAAACGGAACCCTTATAGATTCGTCATGTCTGTCTGTCTGTCCGTCCGCATGTCACAGATTTTTTTCTCTGAAACTATAAGAGCTATGCTGTTGAAACTTGGTAAGTAGATTAAGATTTTAACACAAAAATAGAAAAAAAAAAAAATTGGGGCTTCCCCATACTTAAAACTGGAACTCAACAATTTTTTTTTCATCAAACCCCTACGTGTGAGGTATCTATGGATAGGTCTTCAAAAATGATATTGAGGTTTCTAACATCATTTTTTCTAAACTGAATAGTTTGCGCGAGGGATACTTCCAAAGTAGTAAAACGTGTCCCCCCCCTGTAACTTCTAAAATAAGAGTATGATAAAACTAAAAAAAATATATGATGTACATTACTATGTAAACTTTCAACGAAAATTGGTTTGAAAGAGATCTAGTGAGTAGTTTTTTTTAATACCGACTCGCACTTGGCCGGTTTTTCCCTAACGTAGCTTGACCCACTGCCCCGTATCCAGATTATTGAATGATCATAACAATAAGGCAATGAATAATAATTATTATTGTGTTTCATTGCTCTTGTATAGTGTAACAAGTTATTATTCAAATGCCATTTAGTAACTGGATAAAGTTAAGGAACTTTTAAGATTTTAGCATTCTTACAATATTTAATCGATGCATTTATTAAACATAGGTCTTTCATGAGGAATATTTTTAGATCTTTTGAAGGACTTTATATGCCTTTATAGAAACGGTCATCATAAATGGAAAAGTTAACCCAATTCATATTCGTTAACCCCATATGAGGCCAGTCTACACCTTATTACCTTGTTTACAACTTATGTAATGTATGTATACGATTAAACATAATGATAATACTGATTGCATGGTGACAATACAGGGAAACACTTGATTGCCCTTTCGTCAAAAGTTCACGGACCTTTATCATTATCAGTTATATTAGTCACAATTGATTATCCAAATGGTATTTTGTTATCTATTGTTATATAATTATTCAGATAATAATTTATAACGTTAATGACGTATAAAGTTAATGACGTATTAATAGGTAGAACGGGAACTAAAAATAATTACAAAAACGCAAAATTTATTGCAAATTTTATTTTAAATACTTATAAGAAAGTTCATGGAAGATCATTGGTGGAGAATACTTCATCTCATTTTCTTATCCCCATGAATTCATTCTTAATACGCACTTGATTATGTAAGAAGTCTTGGAATCGAACTCAAGATCAACTGTTCGGCAGACCAATATCCATATTAATTGACTATCACTGCTTTTAATAATTTTAAAGCTTTCGTAGCAATATTAACTGTACTTTGTCTCTGCATTCCTCTACGCAAAATATAATTGATACATTCAAAATTTTCCCATTAAACTGCCTAATTAGTCTAGTTTAGTGGTCCTAAGCTACAATACAACTACATACATGCTACAATAAGCTAGAGGTCTTGGGTTCGATCCCCAGGTCGAGCAGGGTTATTTAGTTTTTCTATGAAATTTCCAGTAGCAGCTCGGAGTCTGGATTTGTGCCCGGTTATGGCAGCTCGCCCCTATTACATAGGACCTGAGCAAATAAATAATTTTGAATTTTGAATTTTTTTAATTTGAAGTTGACCTAAACATACCGGTGAAATGTGGGTGTAATTTAGTACACCTCTGCCTAACCCTTCGCGGAATATAGGCGTGATGGTATGTTATGTTAAAATTTTCCGATCCTTTATTCTAATAAAAGCAAGTGATAAATATTCCGTGTCATCGCACACACTTGCGACTCCGTCGCCTAATAAAGAACGGAATTTTGCTGATCAATACGTACTCGTGGTAGTATGCAGTAGGTTCTTTAGCAACTCTATACTTGTCTTGTTGTTACGTATACAATTCGTTGGGAACGCTTTCGATCTTCGTTCACGGCTCGAGTGACAGCATTGTTTGCATAAACAATCATGACTTCCAATGCTGATTGGCAATTATGTAGTTTTTTTTTTGTACCTACAGCAATTGCATTATTTTTTGTTTCTTTGTCTCTCTCTTGTGGCAATTTATGTTAATGGTGATTCATAGCGACCGCGTTTGGGCAAATGTATTGTAGGACGCCTTGCGACACGATGGACCGACGATTTGATGAAGGTGGATGGCAGCGGATGGATGCGACCTGCCCAAGACCGGGATGGTTGACGCTCTTTGGGGGGGGGGGGGGGGGGCTACGTTCAGCAGTGAACGGCAATAGGCTGATATGATGTGATACGAAGAATTCGATTGACAAGACTAAAAAGTCTACAATTCTTATATAATGAATATCGATTTTGAATAATACTCGTATAGCAGTCTTGTAGCCATTTTGTCGTCTTGAAGTAATCCGAGGTCAATGATATTTAAATATTACCAGCGATAGACCGGACAACACGAACAAAATATGCAACAAATCGCTCTGTTTAGTGTCATACGTCAGCATGACAAAGAAATCAAATCGAATCTGGACCTAAGTTTTTGTATGAAAATGTTGTTAACGGCAGTTGTATACCCTATTATCTTTGTCCAGGGTATTCAATATCATCACTTCTTCTTGTAAACTTACTAGATTTAATAATATTTTCGTAAATGTACCCTATTGCTATAGTACCTAATTATATATTTTAGATACATACTAGTATAATTGCATTATCTCTTGAAAAAACCACCCTGTAGCTGTGCTACGCCGTAGTACTCGTAGCAGTGGGAACCTTTCTATAAAAAAAATCACTTCATACCTGATAATTTACCTTAACTTAAAGTAAAATAATGTTATAACTTAAAAAAAGCGTTTTTTAAGTTATAACATTATTTTACTTTAAGTTAAGTCATCTCGCTTCGGGTAAATTATATTCGATTATCTACCGACTGATTAAAACATGGTCCAATAATAACAATTTATTAGATAATATTACATTACATTAGGCACTTAATCCCAGCGTTCCAAAACAATCCTATTAGTTTGCAGCTATGCCATAAATCATAAATATGGATGGACCATTTCAGTACTTATTACTTATTATAAATCATTTACAATGAAAGAAAGCGCTCATATCTGCCTAAGTTACGATAAATACGATTAATTAATCATAATTAAGAAAACTGATGCAGACTTCAAGATAAAGAATTCTTTCACAATCTTATGCAACGAACAAAACGGGCTTGAGATGCAATTAATTAATCTTTGAGGGCATTGACCAAAGAAATTGCGTGTTAATGACATCTAAAGAAGTGTGTTAGTTTGAACTCGTTATGTTATTTATATTCGTGGTTTATAAACACACTGGTCAATCGATTTGCTCGGTAAAGCTATGAATCATTCGTGATAGCATCGACAAAAATATAAGTGATAGTAAAAAACCTAAGAAGCCTGAAAATCAATTTAACCTTAGGATCACCGGTATCGGTATCTTTTGTCTGGTTACAAAGGTCTTAAGGCAAGGCTGACTTTAATATAGGTTTGAAAACCATAGGAGGATGATTATATTAAATAAAAAAATATTTCCGCCGGAAAAGTTACGCAGAGAAAGCTGGGCAGGGGTCGTTAGTTCGATATAATTATTTGTGTAAATCTAGCTGAATTTATTGCAACTTGCTCATGAATCTTGTCAAGCGTTATATTCAAATTATTTAACACCGCCTAAAAAGAGTTCGCCTTCTTATACATTTATGTGATATTCAACAACCTGTTGATTACAATGAGCAGTCCGCGTGTCGATACGTGTCTGGAGTATGTGTGTCACTTTCCGAAGTAGCCGCATAGCGGAAGAAGCTATAATATTAGTTACGGCTGGTTTCAACAACCGAGAGTAATATCGATAGGTTCACAGACAAAGTCTTGTTACTATCTCTATAAGGAACAATTGTTGATAGATTGTTAAACACAGAAATGTTACCTTTATTTACGGTTTTATGTTATTAAAAGCGAACATTAGGTTTAAGTTAAAAAATATCGCGTAATTGCTTGAGTCTGAGTCGCTCACCAAGGCTACCGTATTAATGCTACCAATAACATTAATACTTACTTACAATCAAAATAATTAACCGTCGAAATATACGGAATATAAATGGCCGTATTTTTTTAGTGATCCTTAATGGGTTCCTTTTTCCTTTTGAGGTAGATCTCTCAAAACAGTATTTGATAATGTGTGTGTTTATGATAAATGCAATAAAATTAACAAGTGTTTACAAATTTTGAAAAAATACTACGATATTTGCAAACATTTCAATTATCCGAATGGAAAGGAAGGAAACAAAATCCTTTAAAAATCACAATCATCAGGCCAGGTCAGGTAAGCTATCAATTGACCAAGACATCGGAATTTTAGGGTTTACCTGTAATAATTAGAGATACAGATTTAGCTCATCGGTCATTGATCTCAAAATGATTCATAACAGGTGGTGGCCCTTGTGGCTTGAATTAATAACGTGTCCTCGATTTTTTTTTGATTAAAGTTGACATTATTTTCACAATTTTCGATAAAATTTGGTTTTCCTATGTAATTTTCATTTTCATACGTTTTGTTTGTCGATTGGACTATTAAGGTGGTTTCCTACGATGCGTAGTTTTGCGGATGATATCAGTTTTTGAGGCTCTTCCAATGCTGCATCGGTGCAGAATCGAAAACATTTTGTTAGTGGATCCCATCATCCGACGTACAGACGGAATTCTACCGATGAGCACGGTGCTCTGCATTATCACACAGCGTAGCCACCTTTAGATTGCAACTTGTCACTATACTTTACTTAGGTACTTTTGTCTGCTCTAATCTAGATTGTGTTGGAACTGAGCCTAATAAATTACGTAGCCTGGCCCCCTATGACATTGGTACTCGATACCGACGTTGACCAACTACTATTTGGTAGTACCCCTCTTCTTATCTTTATTTATAGATTTGGCCTTGCCTACGCACATTATTTGAGATAAAACAATACGAGACCCTACGATAAGCTATCGTAGAGTCAGGTCGTTATCATTATGGCACATATAATTGCTTATAGTGACGCATACTGATTCTTCCTTATTAGGAAATTGTTAAAGATCTATTATGAATTCTAAATATTAATGATACTTGAGGCCGTACCACGTGGATATTGACTCTCATATCATCTCCCTCTCAATCACAAAATGAGATGTTGTAGAGCCTTTTGAACCGAACTGAAGACTAAGAGCATATAAGTAGGGTTTAAAAGGTTACAAGACTTGATTGTAATACTTATACATAATTACACACAAAGGCCACAGTGACTAAACTATGGGTAATTAAGTTAGAAGTTCCTTTTATCATATATGGCCGCTCTAGGAGTAGCATTTCTTGAACGATATAACGACCCAGTCCATTTATCATTTATAACCAGTAGTTCAAAACAGGAAATTCACAGAAGTACTCTTTAAACATAATCCACAGTTCAAGTTGATAACTGTATTGAGAAGCCTAGCAACCGGCAACATTTAATTATCGTTATCTTATCATCCGACATACAAAGTCATTGGCTAATGCGAAATTAATTGCTTACCCTTTTAACCCTAACTTGCTGTAGTAACAATGTATAGTTATGTATTTATAGGAGCAGGGCCCGTATCGTGAAGGGAGATGGTGCTATCTCACCTGTAAAGCGATATCCCTCTCATGCAACGTAAAAGTTCCGCGTGAAAACGTTGTAGTATTCACCCAGGTATTTCTAACGGACCTTAGAGCTGCTATCTATGAAGATAAATGATAGAATCCAACGGTGCAAACGACTCTCATAATTTATTACTGGTAGAGTTACGGTTGGGCTTGAATATGCAACAGGTTATTTATATCACCTTATCTGTAGCGGGTTCAAATGTAGGTGTAACCTTGATGTATGGCGTTAAATGAGATTTTCCTCATTTCTTAAAGGTATGAGTGGAATTATGGTCAATGTGTCATAAAAGCGCCGTCTAAAAAACGTGTGCAGGGATTTCCCTTAGACTCTGTTGCATTTAATAATGTTAGGTACATACGGTTGGTTAGGTATATTTATATGGCCTTAATGGATTAAAAGTAGTTAGGACTCTTGTATTGTGTATGGATGAGTGACCATTCTTGAAACTTTGAGGTGGCCTTACCAATTTTTTGTTACAACAACCAAGACAATAGTTAGTGGCAAAGACTATTAAAATTCTCTTTGGTTAGTGGTAATCAGAAGCCCAAAACGGTAAACTAGAATCTGAATCCATACTCAGGATTACCCAGAAATTGCCTTGCTGAGGTCTTCGCGGCAATCGCTTCGTCTAATATTCTTATCTACTGATAATCAGTCGCGTCTAGCTAGACCGTAAGCCAACTCTGACATAGTTGGGGTCAATAGGGATAGGAGAATGATGAGTACGCACGGCTACACATAAAGCTATAAAATCCAGTTTACGCTGGCCTCTAATTGTACGGAACTCATATACAATGCTAGATCAGCTTAAACTGGTTTGTATAGCTTGACCTGTAGCCGTGTGTACAATAAAAATTTTAATTATTAAATAAATCACACTGAAGTAACTAATAAACGAAGACCATTATCAATCATGTATTCGTATTCAAATCGAATGATTAATCTAATCAATGGCGAGTTTTAATCATCAAAAGGAAAACTCAAGATAACTACCATTGGGAATTACAATTTATTCATAAAGAAATCCCAGTCTACGTTGAATAAAAGCAGGAATAAATGAAAATGTATAGGATAGGAAGCCTTTAATTCTTTGATTGTATTGCGTCTCAGAGCGGATCTGTCAGCGGAAACTCCACTTAACCCAATTGCAGTTGATAGAGCATCGCCTCCCTGAAAACGAACCTCCGTATAGTTAGACAGTGCCAAGTAACTAATTTGGTTTACCCATTATTGATTACTTATACTTTATTTACTTATACTTATACTTTAGCAAAAGAAGATAATCCAATCGAAAACATCTGTCACAAACCAAGTTTTCCGGTAAAAGACAAAGTCTTGAAGAATTATTTTTCTTGATTTTGATTTATTGTTTATTATTTGATAGCTTTCCGCCCACGGATTTGCCCGCGGTATGTATTATACATACAAAACCTTCCTCGCGAACCACGCCATCCATTGGTGAAAACGGCATGAAAATCGGTGCATTAGTTTTTGAGTTTTTCGCGGAAGGAAAGAAAGATAGACAGACGCGGCGGAAGACTTTGTTTTATGATATAATAGTGATAATCATTATCAATTTATACGAGTAATATATAGTAATAGCTCTAGTAGGCACCAATGACCTACTCTCCTACGTTAGGATTTATTCTACATATTTCAACAGTTCATCTCCCATCCCTCTATTTGCTACTTATCAATATTTATATTTTTATTGTTGATAAGCCTAAATAAATATTTTAAGTTCATGCCTCTCAGGTATTCCTAAGTTCAGTATATCCGACTTTATGCATGTCTGTCATCTTGCCAATGGTACAAGAAAGAATATCACTGCCAACTTGACAGAAAGAGAAACAAAAAAATTATCATCGGTTTACTAAATATCTGTACCTACTAGGATCTTAGTCATTTTGGTCGGATCTATACATCCGATCTAATTAATGCCTATGATGTCGAGATTTTTATCAAAATAAAAAAGTCATACATAGGTACATTCTTCATTCATACCTGTTCATTATTTTTTTAAATAAGTATAATTAATGATTAAACGAACTTACCCAAGTGAAGTTCTATCATAATTATACGAAGTGCTTCGTCCGAAGAGATTAGTAACCTGAAATAAAGCTTTATAATACATGTAGTATCGCCTAAGATGCTACCACTCACCACTAAGTTGAGAATAGACAATTTTTATTTTTTATCTGTTCCTTCCGGTGCTCTTGTCTATCATTTAGTTTAGAGTTGTGTTGTGATATTACCAGAACACTTCTGGGTCAGGCCTAGTGGCTCTGTTGGGTTGGGAGGGTGTT
The DNA here is from genome assembly GCA_958496365.1 of Subacronicta megacephala. Lineage (NCBI taxonomy): Eukaryota > Metazoa > Arthropoda > Insecta > Lepidoptera > Noctuidae > Subacronicta > Subacronicta megacephala. Next base: position 6,100,155 of record OY292515.1, on the reverse strand, counting down.
ACTAATCTCTTCGGACGAAGCACTTCGTATAATTATGATAGAACTTCACTTGGGTAAGTTCGTTTAATCATTAATTATACTTATGCTTCGTCCTCGAGATTAGTAACCTGAAATAAAGCTTTATAATACATGTAGACTTTGAGAGCAGGTTCTGGTAATATCATTTTGTATAAGAAAATAATTAAATAATAGTCATTGTTTTTCAGAATCAACAATGTTATATTAGTGAGTTGTTATTGTGGGTACAACACTAATTCTTATGCTTAGATCACAAGATAGTTTTACTTATCATGGTTAACTTATCATAATTCTTATCTATAATTATTTTTATCTTATAGTCATAAAAGGCTTTTAATAATCAATAAAGTATTGTAAAATAGGTAAACCTAAACATTACAATTATATGTTAAATACTATACTGGTATTTTGTTTTATTTAGACAAATTGAGTAACTTGTATAGCTTAAAGGTACAATGGGAAAAGTATTTTTGTACTTAGGATTATAATTATCTGTAAACTGGCAGATATATGGATTCAATTCTGTGAGCGGTCTTATTGACTGTTTTATTCTCTAAGAGGTCTCCTGTTAGCTTATCTTTGGCTCTAGGTATATATATGGATGTACAATCTATTAAGGTTTTCCCTTTCTTATATCATAATATAATTATAATTTTTGGCTTCTTCTTTTTCTTAATCATATATAATCACAGTATTTTTAATACTTTAATGCTAATCAGTTCTGTTTTTTTTTTTTTTTTTTACATTTATTATGTTACTTGTTAACAGTAGCTTATTCACTAATCAGTCTCGATCAAGTATTGACCTTGCAAATGCTGTGTGGTCAGTATTTGTTATTGGCCGGTTATAAAATTTGGCAAATGTGCTTGAGTTGCCACTCCAGCCGGCAGTTTTTTTAATCTGATCTATAGTTACACCTAACTTGAGGGCTTTTGAAGTAGCTGCATGGCGTGTGCTATGCGCTGAGAACAGTGATATGTCAATGCCACACCTTTGTAGGGTATTTTTTATCCAATGGCTGAGAGTCTGGCTTGTCACTATATTATAGGGCTTTTTGGCGCTGATAAATAATTTTTTATGTTTGCGGTAGACCGCAGTTTTTTCTATATAGTCTGTCAAAGTTTTTGCTGGGCATATTGCTGGCTTATTCTGGAAGAAAGGAAGGATGAGGACCGGTTGGTTGGTACCTAATCTGGAGGTTTTTATTAAGTATGGGATTTTTATAGATATTTTTGAAGGATGTATTTCAATATTTTCAATGTTTATTTGTGATAGGGTTTGGACCCTATGTGCGGTCGTGAGAGCGAGGAGAGTAACACATTTTTTGGACAGGTCTTCAAGGGTCAAACTGTTGTTTGGGTACCAGGCTTCTAGAGTTTCTAAAACCTGGTTTGTGTCCCAAGTGATATTGTATTTCGGAGTGGGTGGTCGAAGTCGAAATACTCCCTTAAAGAATCTTTTTAATCTGTCGTCTGAGGATTTTTTAGCGCCTATAATTAGTGACAGTGCTGCTCTGTGTGTATTAAGGGTTCCATATTGGTTACCTGATTCGAATAAGGTTGTTAGGAAGTATATCACCGTTGGTACTGATGCTTCGTAGATGTCCACATTGTTCTTGGTGCAGAAATTGTACCAGTTTTTTAGGCAGGTGTCGTATTGTTTGTATGAATTTTCTGATAGTGATGCCAGCCATCCGTTATGTTAACGGATGACGGTGGTACACTTCGTCGTACTAGCGCTGTCCGCACAAGACTCCGGCAACCAGGGTAAGGTTCTTGTGTATTTTCCTTTCGCTGTAATGAGATACATTAATATTTTTATTAGGTTTGAATATTATCATCTCCGAGATGAGGAGTTCTTTGAATAAGGGGAACCACGGTTGGGTTGGCCACAGCGGGACAACCATGATGCCTTTGGCTTTGTCTGTTATAATTTTCCTTAGTGTTTTTAGAATAATTGAGAAAGGGGGGAAAGCGTAGAAGAAAAATGGTGACCACGTTATTGTGAATGCATCAATTGTGAGGGCGTCAGGGTCGTTATGCCATGATATATATTTGTCGCATTTCTTGTTGATGCGACTGGCGAATAGGTCTAGTTCTGGTGTGCCAAACTTATACTTCAAGAGGTTGAATGCCTCTTCCTTGAGTTCCCATTCTATGTCTGGGTGTGTTCGGCGCGATTCTGCGTCAGCTATTCTATTTTCTGATGATTTTATATATGAGGCGAAAAACGAAGATTTTTCTTTGTTCGCACCATTGCCATATATTCCTAGCTATGTCTGAGAGATGAGGATACTGGATGCCCCCCATTCGGTTTATATATGAGATGGCAGTAGTGTTATCTATGCGCAATAGAACTTGGCAATTTTTAAGTGTTTTACCGAATGTTTTTATGGCAAAAAAAGCTGCTAATAATTCGAGGTAGTTTATATGACATTTACGTTCCTCGTCCGACCACTGACCACTTGCTGTCTCTTCTCCACAGGCGGCGCCCCATCCCGTGGTTGAGGCGTCAGAGAAAATTTCAGTTATGTAATTGTAATCTTTAATTTTGTTATTTGAATGTTGGATGTTGCGTAGCCACCATTCCAAGTCTGGTTTTATGGTTGCTGGGATAGACATGTATTTGTCGTAATCATCGTGGCCTTGAAGTGCTAAGAATTTACAACGTTCTAGGTGTTTGGTGTATAGCCAACCATATTCCACGGCATGACATGCTGAGGTCAGAAGTCCGACAAGGCGCGCAAATTCTCTGATTTGGCATTGAGACAGATTTATGAATCTTTGTAGTTCACTTTTGATAAGTTCTATTTTTTGATTTGGTAGTCTGACATGCATTTTTTTTGCATCAATCAGGTATCCTAAAAATTTACAGACATTAGAGGGAATGGAGAGACTCTTCTCTTCATTGACAAAGAAACCTAAACTGGTTAATAACTTTTTTGTGTTATCTATGTTTTCCCTGCACCTGTTATATGAATTTCCAAATAATAATATGTCATCGAGATATATGGTTGATGAATATCCACAGGATCTGAGTAATTTTATGACTGGCTTCATGGTTTTTGTAAAGACATAGGGGGCAGTGTTAAGCCCAAATGGTAACACATTGAACTCATATAATCTTTCATGAAAGAATCTAAGGTACTTGCGTGAGCTTTCATGTATTTTTATGAAAAAATATGCATCTTTTAGGTCTATTGTGGCCATGAAGCAGTCCTGTGATACAATTTTTATTGCTGTGCGTAAGTCTTCCAATTTAAAGTGATTTGTCTTTATGAACTGGTTTAAGTTTTTTAAGTTAAGAATAAAGCGCATATCGCCATTTGGTTTTGGTCTTAAAAATACACTTGATACAAACTGTCCCTTGCAGGGTTGGCATTCGGATATGGCACCAATTGCCTTAAGGTTAGTAATAGCTCTTTTAAAGTGAGCTTGGTTAGTTGGTGTGTGCTTACGTATTGCTGGTGGTGATGACTGGACTACTGGCCGGGAAAATTCAATTTTGTAGCCATTGATCCATGATAACACAGTCCTGTCCTCTGTGAGGAGTGACCATTGTTTATAGAAATGTGATAGGCGGCCAGCATATCTTACCGGGTTTAGCGGCGGCGGGTCTGCTTCTGATGATATGTGGATGTTCTCGAGGATCTGTAGTGCTGATTGCGGCGAGAGACAGGCTCCTTGCTCCCTTGTTGTCGTTGTGGGGCCGGCGGCCTGCGCGCCGGGGGAGCTTTCCAGTTTAAATTTCCTTGTTTTTGCATAGGAGTCTTTTGTTTCTTCATGTTATTGTTGTTGCTATTAGGGACTTTTATTTCTGCACCTGATTTTGATATTGCTTTTGCGGCTTTCAGCGTTTCAGTTAGGTTTTCTCCAAATAGGTATTTGTCTATTTTTGTGTTTTGGATTTGGTCCTTGATTTCTTTTTTCAATGTGCCACAGCTATATTTGCGTCTTGTTATGGAATCTGAGTATTGAATGTCGCAGAGTATGCGACTGGCGTCCATTAGTTTCTTCAATAGATCCTTGTTTTGATCTTTGGAGGTGAGCATGTCTGAAATTGCTGAGCTTAGGCAAGATATTGCACTAGTGAGTAGCTTTTGCCTTGCTTCAATAGCCTTATCTCTGTTGACTAGGGCTTCTGGAAGGGCTGCTTTAATTTCACTGTTCAACAGTGGTGCGCCTAAGCGGGTAGCGTTTGATGGGCATGTATATTGTAGCAGAAGCTCTTTTCGGAGTTCTCTATTAAGTCCAGAGATTGAGATGTGTTCTAGGCGGTTTGCCAGATCTTTGTGTATTTCTTTTCCTTGCTCATTTATTTTTGATGGATCCTCTCCGAGTATCTCTAATATATCTTTGCTCAGTTCATCGCATTCGCAAGTTTCTTCTAAATTCTGGATGTTTGTGTTTTCCTTATTCTCCAAAGTGACTGAGCATTCTGGGGGGTTCTCTATTATGTGGCCTTGCTCTTCAATGTCTTCCAAGCTTGCCCCTGGAATGATTTTTAAGAATCATTACTAGGTATATTGTGGTAGGATATGAATTAACACTGCCCAGTGTGTATGTAATTTTTGGGCTTAATTTTGTAAAATTTCCAAGAAATTGAACAAGACCCATGACTTTGAGTGTTGTTGGGGCGTTCCCCCGATATGCTCGAAAGCATTTTGTGTTAATGCGTGAGACAGTCCCTTTTGACTACTCGAATTGCATTTGGTAGGATAACATTGACTTAGTTTATACTAAAATCAATAATCGGACGCCATTGGCGAGTTTTTGTAGGTTAAGTACCTATGCACCAGTGGCGTAGCGTGGGTCACTAGCACCCGGTGCGGATCCCGAATTTGCCGCCCTTTCATTTTTTAAATGAATAACAGTGGTGGATTTACCAATAGGCTGAGTAGGCTGGAGCCTAGGGCGGTAGATTTGAGGGGGCAGCAAGTTTTGGAAAATAAATGACATCTTACTGAATAAAAAAAAATTATACCTAAATGTTATTAGTGTGAGTGAATTCACAATTTAATCAACGTGTAATGTGTTTCACCACATTTTTTTAAAACAAAGTTCACTTAAATAACGGAAATTATCGTATGATTTGGGATTGTTAGCGGAATACGATCCTTTTTTATTTGGAAATCAAGGATCAGGGAGTGCCAGTTACATATCAAGCACCGTTAGTGAAACCAACAAAACTTTTCGCTTTTTAAGTGTTTTATTCTGCGCATTCCTTTAATTGAGAGGGGTGTGAACGCAACAATGTTACACAGTTGTCGCTGTCTCTACCCCTCACGATGCGAACGCCTGCCCGAGAGGTGAAAGAACAATATATTTGCAACATTTTCGCGCGTATTTCTTGTTCCGAAATTTGGAAATGACTCTTTTGATAAAGTTATTACGTTTTTTTTTCTGTACAAGTATTATATTATATTATCTGGGTTCCCCATGAGTCACAATGGTTCTGTATCGACACTTTATCTTGAAATAATAGCATGAAGTTGAGTCGGTCTTATAGAAAATTACCAAACTTTGAGCTCGTGTAACTTTTTAACTGTGTACATATTTAAATGAAGTTCTGCGTTCAAGGAACACGTATTCTAATGATAAGATTGTTATTGCAAAATTTCAAAGACTTTCATTGGTTAACATTCAAGATAGGATAAAAATTAATTTAATACTGAAAAAACGTGAAGTCTCTATACACGATTCAGTAGCTGCAGTTGCCAATGAATTAAAAGAATGGACAGAATAAGACACTTAAGAGGAGTGTACCTCGACAGCGTGCACGCAGTTTAGGTATTGGTTTTTGTGTTGTTGTCCCTATCGCCTGCGATGCGAGCGGGCGTCGCTTGTCCCGCGCGCCCTCGCAACCACCCGCGCGCTTATTCTCGTTGTTGGGTCCAATTCTAAAGTAATGAAATTATGAAAGCGTTTTTTTTTTCGGAACTTGTTCGTTCGTTCAAATTTATTATTAGGTCAAATATTTCTTTGTAAGATTCATTATGACAAATACCATCTATTTTTTATTTTTTTATTCAATTACCTACCTACCTAATGAGAAAGTAACTTAGTAGGTACCTACCTATTTATTTCTATTGTATTACCATAAATAAGGTTTTTCAAAATTAGAGCAACAAGTTGTACGAAAATTTGTTTTTTCTTTTCAATAAATACCTACTTCGTACAAAATATTTTGTTTTGATCCTGTGTAGGTACTTATCTTGTAAATTTAAACTTATTCGAATAAAACAATCTGGATATGACATGTAAGTCCCTACATAAGTACCTACCTAAATGGAATTTTCATTGTAAAATTATGATAAACCGTCGTATTGATGACACAATCAGCAGCAGTTAAGTTCCTAATTGCATTTAATACAAAATACCTAAGTACTTACATAATAAAATTTTGGTATTTACTTAAGTACGTATGGTGATGTGCACTGAGCGCTCGTTCAAGGTTTTTTATTGTATTATACCTATTTTCTTTGACTTGTAAAATAGAATGACGCGTAACGATTGGAAATTGCATTTAATAAAAATAAATACCTACCTATTCACTTCTAGACTGAGCAATCCGTATTTTTTTTATTGAATTTCATAATAAAAGTAGCTACATTATGAATAGAAAGGGTAATGCACTAAAAGTCATATAAAGCTTTTACGACCTAAATCATAAAAAAACGGCATCTCTAAGATTTTCAGATGCTTGATGCTCCCATCAGGGGAGAGTACGGATAAGACACTTAGAATATTTGAAGACTTCATGACCTTTTCGTAAGCTCTCAATTGTACACATAACAGTAAATTTAACATATTAAAAATATTTTTGTAAACAGAGCCAAGTCTCGTATAATATAATCTATATCTGTAATGTTAAGATATGAAGTTATGTGGTATTTCTCAAACAAATCCGCATGCGCCGTAAAATTTCGCAGCACCAGATACTTTTCTCTTTTATGTTGAATACCTATGCTTTAAAAATTAAAAGCTGATAAGTAGATGACGAATGAGTCATTATTAACCTTACAAAAAAGTCATTTCACCAACAAGACAATCTTGTTTAGATTAATAGTAGCCTAATGGCTAGGGCGTCGAACTTGCGAGCATGTGGTTGCCGGTTCGAAACCCACCCATTTCACTACCGACGTGAACCCACTCGTAATACAAGCATTTAGCTTAGCACGAGGGTTTAACAAGAATAAGAAAAAAAAAAGTAGCCTTTTAATCAAAAATGAAACATTATTTATTACAGCGTAATATCACTCACTCACTGATTCATTATGAAGTTTCAGAAACTATAAGGGCTACCTTATAGTTATATAAATAACAAATATTATTAGTATTAACAAGTAGTATGCTAATACTAAGTACTCGTTAATAATACTAATAATATTTGTTATTTATAATAATAGATCATATCAACTATTATTTATTATAATAAATTTGGCATTTTTAACCGGTTAGTACCGCTATGCTCTAGTTTCGCTATGCTCGACTCAAAAAATACCTACTAAAAAGGACCGCTATGCACGATTTTTTTTTGATTCTACGAAAACAATGGAAGTTACAGTTGGAAAAAAAAGTGTTAGAATTCATTGCGTTTCCGTTAGTGAGTTAAAATTTATTTGTCTCGTTCTGATAATCAAAAAGGGGTAATGACAGCCAAGTACAAACGAATTACAGAGCAATTCTAAGTAAATTAAGGTTTATGAAGGGAGCTGTAAGTCAAAACTAGACCCACATTAACGAAGTCTGTAGACTTTATTACAAACCTTTTCTTACTAAGTAATATTAAGTATTTATGTTACGCTGTTTGAATGTAATGTCAGATAGATGTAGATTATGTAACTCCCAACAAGAAACTATAGATCATATGACAAGAAGATGTCCATTCTTAGCAAATAAACAGTACACAGATAGACATAATAAAGAAATGTACCTACAGATAGATAAAAAATATAATTTAATAGATACAATAAGACAATGTTATAAATATAAGCCACAAAATGTAAATGTAAATAACAACATAGCTAAATTATACTGGGATAGTGATATAATACAAAACCATATATCATTAGCAGATGAAATACGACAGATATGCAACAAAATACAGTTAAAATAATACCGATAATATTATCATCTACCGGACTCATCCCTAAATCACTACACACATCATAAAAAGAACTAGACCTACACAAAACATACATTCCACTACAAAAATCAGTTATCATAGACACATGTTCCATAGTAAAGCGATTCCTGATATCCACTTCACAAACACATTCTTCAGAAGAAAAGAACCAACTCACTTGATGTAAGCCCATGGCTGACTCGTCACATTCACAAGCTATGCTGAGAGTCCAAATCCAAATGGATACGTAACACATAATTATAATAATAATTATTATTATTATTTCCTTTATTCACACTTTTTACACACATATTATTTTACATAAAAAAAATAGAAAATAATTATTTACTATCTATATACATAGAAAAGAAAATAATAATAATAGTATGTGTGTGTGTGTGTGCGCGTGCGTGTGTGTGCATACGAGTTTTTGTGTAAAGTATGTTTGTATAATTAGTTACATGACTGTGTTAACCCGATATAACCGAAAGAGACTCAGGGGTATCATAATAAAATGTATAGCTAGCAAATAATTTTACTTATAACTTATAATAATCCTAATATCCAATTTTATTATACCTACCCTAATTCTTGATCTCGTTTCGGGAAGTCTTTTTTTGAAACCGTTCTTTTATATTTTGGCAGTCAGCCACAATATTCTCTTTGACATATTTCCTCTTTACTGAAAATTATGTACACATGGCTACACATCAAGCTATACTAAACCAGTTTAGACTGACCTCTCATTGTAAAGGTTTAAAGCACAATTCAAGGGCAGCCTATACTGGTTTTGTATAGCTTGATGTGTAGCCGTGCGTACATGTACATATAATATTATGAATCACCAGCAACATGTAGTAATCGAGTAATGAGACTTGGCTCTGCTTTTATTAAAATGTTTTGTTACGAGTGAACTTTACATTACAACTAATTGTGCTAGGCATTTATATTACTAAAAACCTTAGGATAAGAACTTATGACTTAAATAAACTTTACGTAGGTAGGTACTTACTTAAGTACCTAAAAATCACTTTTTTTTTTCACTTCTTTTTTTTTATTTACACTAGGATTTTTCTGGATCTTTAGTGCGTTTACCAAACCCAAACTCTTTTAACAAAAGCAGATAACATGGAAAACTACCTTTAGGCCATAAAAAATATATGCTCCGTGTGGGAATCGAACCCACTAGTGATACTACATTACTCATAGCGCACCCGATTACTTAGCCACTTCTCCATTTATTTTCATGCATACATTTATTTTCTTGCCATGCTATCTATAATATACCCACAATAAATTATTGCTTTCACCTCTGCCAATCTAAGAAACTTTTTTACAGATGTAGGCTCAAACTGTTTCTTGTAACTTCCAAATCAAAACCAACGCGCGACGCAACCATAAATAAATTATTATTATTACTAGACAAGTACCTAAGTAACATAAAATCAACCCACGTATGTACATGTAGTTAGGTACCTATGTGGTGTGTAAACAACAGTAATTCTAATTTACAATATATTATATACCTACAATATACCTAATAATAAGATATACCTAGGTATAAAATAGTATTATCACGGGTAAAACAATAAAATTACCTATCTTACACATTTTTTTACCTTAGGTAGTCTAGTAAGTTACGGCCGGTATATTATCTTTACTTACCTATGTAGGTATACATAACATAACATACCATCACGCCTGTATTCCCCGAAGGGTTGGGCAGAGGTGTACTAATGTACACCCACATTTCGCCGGTATGTTTAGGTCCCATGTAATAGGGGGCGAGCCTATTGCCATTAACCGGGCACAAATCCAGACCCCGAGCTGCTAATGGGAATTTCATAGAAAAACCCAATAACACTTTGCTCGACCTGGGGATCGAACCCAGGACCTCTAGCGTAGCAGTCGCACTTAGGACCACTAGACTAATGAGGCAGTCTATGTACGTATAATATATTTTAATAATAAAACCTCTCTCGAGCGCAAGCTCTCGTTGTCCATCAAACTATCTAAATATCTCTTTCGATAAGTCGCACCCGGCGGAATAAGTAAGATTCACGACATTCGATTCATCGCGTCGCTCACATGCACCGCGAGCCGGTTGTTTCAAGGACGTTGTCTCACCTCCCGACCCGCCGCAGCTCCCGCGACGCATGGTGAAACAACAATACATTTGCAACATTTTCACGCGTATTTCTCATGTTCCGAATTTTGGAGATTACTCCTATAATATTGTTAATACGTAAAAAAAAATATTGAAAAAAAAAATTCACTATATTATCTGGGTTTCTGTCGAATCAGAATGTTTCTGTATTGATACATTGTCGAGAAATACTAGCATAAAGTTGGGCCGTTTTTCAACGAAAATTGCCAATCTTTGAGCTCATGTAACTTTTTAACCGTATATTGAAATGAAATTTTATATTACATAAACACGTATTTTAATGATAAGATTGTTACTGCAAAATTTCAATGACTTTCATTGTTTAAAATTCAAGTAAGAGCCAAACTACGTTTGTATGGGGCTCGAAGCGGATACTATCCTCTTAAAAAGCAAAAGGTTTTGTTAGTTTCGCTAACGGTGTTTGATATGTAGGTAACTGGCACTCCCTGATCCTTGATTCCCAAATCATTGAAGGGTTTAGGGTAGAAAACAATTTATCTCGATTTCTGGCAAAACTACAAGTGTTATGGAAAAAAGTTAAATGGCAAAGTTGTAGGTAATAAAGAGATCTACAACTTTTGTGTCTACACTTTTTTCACATGCCCGCAAAATTTATGTGAAAAATTCAAATAACCAAGTTCTTGGTTCTTTTTTTTTTGGTGGTGGTTGATTTGGTGAAAACTTACCTTCATATGTCCCAAACACACTGTTTTTTTTTTCTTATTTTGACGTAATTTCGAAAAAGCAGCCTTATTTTCAATCGAAAATTCTCACGTCAAAATATCAGTTTTTTTTAAAGTTTGTGAAGAAGACGCATGTTCGAATCCTGTCCGCAGTCAAATTTTTCCTTCACAAAAATAAGTGAGATATGATTTTAAATAACCCTCCTTCTGGCGCAGTCGAGTAAAAATATTTATGAGGTGTAACACATTAGACGTTGACTAAATTGCGAGTGGATCTAATAAAATGAGGTGTAACTATACTTTTTTTAAGACAAAAAAATTATGTAATCTATTCTTTCGGTAATATGCGGTCGGCCATCGCTGTATTAAAGCGTACCTCATCTTTTTTGCTTTTCACAACTCAGAATTAGACCCAAAACTATTTCTTGTGTACCTAATCGTTAAATAAATCCTTGGTTTTTTAAATAAATTAGGAACTGACATATTGATTCCCTATTCACAATCATAAGGAAAAAATGGTTAAAGGAAGGCAAAATTGAAAAATGTAATAAATTGTGTATTACAGTATTAAATTGCAGAGGTCAGTAGGGGCGGCAGTATTTGTATAGCCTACTGGCGGCAAATCTCTAAATCCGCCACTGATGAATAACAAAAAAATTAGGGCATGATTAAACTAAACTTGACATGACGAAGGCATATGACAAAGTACAGTTTAAAATTTTGTTAGACAAACTATATGGAATAGGAATCCGTGGAACAACACATAAATGGTTCGAATCTTATTTAAAAAACAGAGAGCAATACGTGGAAATAGAACACTATAATTATGAGCTTAAACAAATACAGCACATCAGATCCGACAAAAAAATTATAAATGCATCAATTCCACAGGGAAGCGTCATTGGGTGCCTCCTTTTTATTATTTATATTAATGACCTACCTAAAATAATGAAAGAACCCTGTATTCTATTCGCAGACGACATCTCTTTACTGACCTCATGCCAAAATAACTGTGATATAAATAAACAGCTTAACTCAATACTTAATAAAACTACCAAATGGATGAATGAACATAACTTAGAAATTAATTATAAAAAAACCAAACTCATGACATTCTATCCCCATCAAAAACCTCCATTAATATTTGACTTCATTACAAACGGTAAAAAAATTGAAGAAGTAAACGATTTTACATTATTAGGACTTACCATAGATACCCACATTTCATGGAAATTCCATATCAATAACATAAGATCTAAAATTTCTAGATTCAGCTATGCACTACGTGAAATTAAAAAAACCACCGACCTTCAGACCGCACTTACCACCTACTATGCCTACGCACACGCATGGCTCAGCTACGGCATTATAATGTGGGGAAACAGCACAGATGCACCTACACTATTTATCGCACAAAAGAAATTAATTCGTATTATTGCAAATATAGAACAAACGGATAGCTGTAAGCCTTTCTTTACAAAATACAATATCCTTACTTTACCGTCCATCTATATCCTGGAAATATGCAAATTTGTTCGGAAATATACAACATTGTTTGCAACCCGTGGAGATAAGCACAAAAACCGTTCTCTTAGACATAAGAATATGCTTATGTTACCCACTTCCCGTATTACATTACATTCAAATAGTCCCTATGTAATGTCTATAAAAATATTCAATAAACTACCAGACCACATAAAAGATGAAAAAAGTGATACAAAATTTATAAATAATCTTAAAAGAATACTTATTAAAAAAGTCTATTATACATTAGATGAATTTATGAATGATAAATACATTGAGTAAACAACAATAAATTAATTACCTACCCACTCTTCACCTATACCTAAACCATACTTCTCTCTTTTTTTTTTAGATATATAATAAAATGGTAAATATTGATGTTATTAAATATTAAAAATAAATAAATAAAAATGTTATTAATTAATGATTTAAATATTGGTATTATAAGAATTTAAAATTATAATAGTGATTTGAATTAGAATTTATTATAATGTTAAAATATAGTATCGTAGTATCTCACATTTTGATTGTATTACTTATATATAATTATTTTAATAATATATAAATATAATGTAATTTGCTGTGCCCTACTGGGTCCACGATTGTTCCTAGCTCCTAAGCATATATGTACCATCTAATATGACATTGTGGAATGCGAATAAATGATATGAATATGAATGAAACTGAAAAGTAAACAAATGTTCTCACAAAAAAAAAAAACATTTTTTTTTACCACCCGTGAAATGCCGCCCCCTCCAAAGTGCCGCCCGGTGCGGACCGCACCCGCCGCCCCCCCCACGCTACGCCACTGCTATGCACGTTTAGCATGCGTTGAGACAGCCCAAATCGACAGCTCGAGTTTGCATTGCTTGGTGCTTAGAACATCCTTGGTATGTAATTACCTGGTTGGTGGTCTGATTGAGGTGTAGAAGCTCCTGATGATTGTAGCTCGGACGAGTCCCGACGTGCTCGGCTTAGTTTCTTCTCCAGTTTCTTGATTTTTCTGGTAATGTTTTCGAAATCATCCTGATTGCGTTTACGCTTGGGCATTTTCGAACACTGATGTTAATAATTTCACTTGAAAAAGGTTAAAAAATCAAGAAACGTGGTGAGCGGTGACGCACAAAAAAAGCGAATGATAGACAAGAGCACCGGAAGGAACAGATAAAAAATAAAAATTGTCTATTCTCAACTTAGTGGTGAGTGGTAGCATCTTAGGCGATACTACATGTATTATAAAGCTTTATTTCAGGTTACTAATCTCGAGGACGAAGCATAAGTATAATAGTAGTAGTACTGGTATCAAGATCACGCAATTATACAGTCATATAATTCATAGCACTTGATCTTACGACTTCAGGTTGCGGTCAATATCAGTAACTTGAGCTTAAGAATTTAAATGAAGACTGTCTGAATAAATAATAGTAAGCATATCCTTTATATGTATTATATTCATAATATAATCTACATGTATGAACGTGTATGATATTTTCTGATAGACAATGGTTTTTTGGAGTGATAGCCTAGTGATATGACCATTGGATTGCCAAGTCAAAGGCAGCTCGAGTTCGAATCCAAGGCACGCACCTCTGACTTTTCGAAGTCATGTGCGTATTAATAATTAATTATCACGCGCTTAAACGGTGAAGGAAAACATCGTGAGGAAACCTGCATGCCTGAGAGATTTCTTGATGGCGTGTGAAGTCTGCCAACCCGCAGTAGGCTAGCGTGGCAGACTATATCCTAATTCCCTCACAGAGAGGAGACCCGTGCCCAGCAGTGGGACAATGTAATGGGTTGATGATGATGATGATGAATGGTTTTTTGACTTATTGGGGATAACGCAAGCGAGTGTGTGTGCGCAAGTAGCTGGATTCCGTAGATTTCAGCATCCTCCAATCCTCCAATGAAGGACCGGAGGATGCTGCAGGGGAAGAAAGAAGTTCATTCAATTGTAGTAATTATTATTACAAGCCCTTATTAACTAGGTTCTGCTTAAAAAAATGTTTTTCATCAAGTTTGGCTGCATTGGCTAACACTCGAAGATTGGTTGGTACTTATTGATAATTATAATATTCGGTTCTCTATAAATCTTTTACATACATAATCACCTGCAGCTTTTATTTTTCCAGAGAATAGAGAAATTTTACAGAAAATTTCAGGGGTTGATATTCAGCTTTTCTTAATCAGTCGCAACTGATATTTCTACCATAACTGGAGGAATAAAGGCTACGACTATATTCTACGCCTTAATCCTCAAAGGGTAAGGCAGACATTTACTATGGTGTACGAAAAATATCGCCAGTATATCTTTTAGGTCCCACTTATATTGACGAGAGTGAGTATATTGTTATTAACCGAACAAAAATTCAAACTCCGAGCTGCTAACACTGCTCTATCTGGGATAAGAGACGCAGTTCTTTACGCCCAGCAGCCGCCAGTGACGACCACTTGACCAACGAGGCATTCATGGCTTCCTTTAGGTAGGTACTTAATATTATGCGATATAAATTTTCTAACCTGTAGTAAATATACTTAGGGCGCGTACTGACAATGAGAAAGATTTAGCGCAAATGTTTCTCGTCCTTAGTATGCTCGTTTATTTAAAGTTATGCATGTAGGGTACTTCAATTAAACGCGCATACTATATTTTTATAATTTCGGAACTTAGATTCAAAGCCTATCGACGTTATCAAATTATTATAATTATGCAATATAATTAACTCTTTGTAGTTTTTGGAGATAAAACAGTTCCGCTTCCTAGTATTGATACTTTTATACAGACTGATATAACATTACATCTTTATCTGGTCGTCACGTGGCTGGGCTTCTCGTTACAGTCTCGACGGTTAATTATGTTTAATTATTATGTAATCATCAAATTTCCTATCCACAGTTAACCAGAAGACGCAGGTTCGAATCCTGCCCGCGGTCGTATTTTTCCTTCACTAAAATAACTTAGTAATCTTTGCATGGAAAATGCCAAAAAAATAGAAAAATATAATTGATTAAGCTTGTTAAATGAATTAACCGAAATTGAATACCTCCGCTTTCTACTGAATTGCCTCCAGTGTGTGGGCGAATTTTAATTTTAAAATATTAATTTAAGCTCATTTAAGTTTTCCAAGCAATTTAGGTATAAATAAGTTGTACTTATACTGTGCTTAACATTAATTTTGAATATATTTTCCCTATCCTTAAAAAATTGTAAGTAATAGTTAAACTAATTTGGTTCAGTTCTATATTTGTAAATAAAATTCTAGGTACTTATATTAAAGGAATGTTTGTCGGTCCATTTAATAAAAGGCTAGCTGAAAATTATTTTTATGGTCTCATAAAAAAAGCATAAATAGCGTCTCTATTTATGCTTTTTTAACAAAAAAAAAGAAAAATCGATTAAAATATAAAGACGTTATAAGCATTTTTAATTTTATACTAGACAGAGAGATAGAACGTTGTGACGTCACACCGTGTGTTCGCCATATAAATTCTGCACTGACACTAGTTTTGTCGGAAAGGGACAAAGCATCCCCTCTCAATCCTCCCCAAAGAACTAGAAAGTTGTACCTATAATAAGTCGAATTCAATATTTTTTGCAGTACTTACTTATATACATTATTTTTCTATAAAAAAATCTGAAACTGTTTTAGACATAAAATTATTTTATTATTTTTTGAAGGCGATTTACTTTTTTGTTAAAAGTTAATTTATTAATAAATCAACATAACATAACATAACATACCATCACGCCTGTATTCCCCGAAGGGTTAGGCAGAGGTGTACTTAATGTACACCCACAGTTCGCCGGTATGTTTTAGGTCCCATGTAATAGGGGGCGAGCCTATTGCCATTCACCGGGCACAAATCCAGACTCCGAGCTGCTACTGAGAATTTCATAGAAAAACCCAATAACACTTTGCTCGACCTGGGGATCGAACCCAAGACCTCTAGCGTAGCAGTCGCGCTTGGGACCACTAGACTAACGAGGCAGTCAATAAATCAAACACCAGTTTACTACCTTATTTATACGTAAAAGTAATTAGTATAGGTGTTCAGCTGTTGCATAGTCTAAGTACTAGAATTTTAACTTAACAAGTAAATGCATTGCAAGGTTCTTATAATCTTTAACTTAACAAGTAAATGCATTGCAAGGTTCTTATAATCTCCTTCGATAACTTGATAAAAAAACTTGTAATGTATGTAGGTAGATAATGTAGACATGCATACCTTAACGCCTATAAAGGGTTAGGCAGAGGAACTTATACTATGTACACCCAGAGCTCGCGTTATGTTTAGGTCCCACGTAATAGGGGGCGAGCTTATTGCCATTAACCGGGGATAAATCCAATCTCCGAGCTGCCAATGAGAATTTTACAGAAAAACACTTCAGAATCAAACACACGACTAGCACGACCCACGCGTAGCAGTCGTGCTTGAGACTACTATCGATCGAGGCAGTTGTTATACAGTATTACCAAATTAAGATTTTAAATTAGATTTATTTGAGATTTGATATGAAGGGATAGCTCTCACTCTCCTAAATTTTATTGTTTTTTTGCCGTATTTATATACTTGTCGTCACTGTATCTTGGTATCTAAGACTGTACGCACGGCTACACATCAAGCTATACAAATCCAGTGTAAGTAGGCAGGCCTTTAATTTTATTGAAAGCCTTTACAGATTAGTCTAAACGGGATTTGTAAAACTTGATGTGTAGCCGTGTCTACAATGTTAATATTACAAGTCCCATTTTATTCAAACCTTTTACAGCGATCATTAAAACAGTACCTACGTATCTTTTTGTATTTTTTAGGCATTATTGAAGGACCTCACATCACCTGAAAGACGTAAATTAAAAATGTGAAGGTAAATTTCGACTAGGCGGATGAGACTCGCGGTGGCTTAGCGGTCATAGCGTCTGGTGTACTTAACCAGAAGAAGCAGGTTCGAATCCTGCCCAAGGTCGTATTTTTCCTTCACTAAAAAAAGTACCTACGTAATTAATTATTTATTATACAATAAGATTTAAGTACACAATTTTTGTATGGTGTACACAATCTCTTTTTACGAGCACCTGACCTCATTATAGTAAGAATTATCAACGTAAGCGAAATGACTTGACACAGTAGATTATCGCTTAAATAAATATTTGCATCCATCTACGTTAGGTAGGTATGTCATTGAGTCCTAAAGCCAGGCCCCGATTTATGTCTAGGCCAATAAGGTACCGACTGAGGAACCCAGCTCCGAAGGCATTTCGGCCGAGGCAGGTCTGAATATAAAAAAGTCCAAGGTAAAAAAAATTCGATTTCGCCAAATGTCTACTTGCATGGAATAAAAATTTATTTTACTTCCTAATTTGTATAACAATTGTAAAATGTAACCGGTATTGGTGCATAGGTACTTAACATGTACACCATCACGCCTTTATTCCCCGATGGATAAGCTTACTAATGATACCCAATAAAGGGCAAGCCTATCGATTGTCATTAACTGGGCACGAATTCAAACTCCAAGCTGCTACAGAGAATTATAGAAAAACCCAATAACACTGCCCGTGTGTAAATGTAAATTTAAGGGCCCAATTTCCAGTATATGAGTTTCTAAGTCCGGCCCTGCTATCGCTGAAACAGAATCCGGAACTGTTTGTCTGGAAGAATGACGTGCTTAATGATACGTATCAATTGCTGAAAGTGGATCACTGAGAACAATAATTAGTTTTGAAACATAATCTTATAGTCCTTCATGGTACTTAGGTACCTACTTATAATGACAATATAGTAGTTAACATAACGTAATATCAGGCTTGTATTACCCGAAGGGTTAGGCAGAGTGCACTACAGAAAAAATCAACTCTCCGCACAAATCCTAACAAACCTGTATGGGTTAGATTCTAGGTACTATATACATATATTATAGATATTATACTATTGTAGATTATATTATAAGTTGTTACGAAGATGTACGAAATGTTTAAAAAATCAGTAGGGAAACGATAAGTACTAATAATACATTGCCTAAACATCCTGCAAGACACGCATCATTTTATAATTTATACCTAAATCCATTTATAAAACGAATCAATTATTTTTACATAACTTGTATTTTATTTTCGTTAATTGATCTTTATCAGAATTCAGCCTATGTAACAAGTTATATGAGTACCTAACATTTGTTTTCAAACAATCTTTAAAAAATGAAGGATGTTATCAAATTAACCACAACTTGTGTGTATGTTACCTGATAATTACGCCCTTATAGGACTCAGCATTACACAAATTGCTATTATACCTGTAGTACAAGTTTTAACTAAAAAAACGCATCGCCTCCGTTACGTTAATTACATACAAGTTATATCTAAAATATTCCTGCTTTTTTATAAAAAAATCAAAATACATATCGAACCCTAGATCAAAATAAAGAGAACAAAATTAAAACCAAGAAAATTGATTACCTTCTGCAAGGAAAAATTTGGAAAATTGCGCTGAAATTTGTAAAATATCAGAAAACTTAATGACTTTAACTTCGGGGTTTTTTATTTATTCTAGTCCGAAATTAAATATTCATATCAAAGACAGGACAACGTCGTCGGTTGGGTGAGCTGGTATAATAATATAGATAAAAGAACGAGTTGAACGAGTTCCTGTTAGTGGAATAACTGGATCACTCGCGGCTATTCCCTATTACCATGAGAAATATTTTTATAACCTAGCAGAACATGTCGTCTATTTAGGCTCGGCCTGCTATTTATTTAAATTATTTTTATTCAGAACTGGCCATCGCCCGCGGACCGCATTGATTTAGGTTTTGCTTTAAGTAACACTTTTATTTAAATAGAATAGGTATATTGTTCATATACTTACGTTTTGTTATCACAAACATGGTCAAAATATCGCTACATACATAATTGTTATTAAACTAACTCCTCCGCCGCCTGTCTGTCTGTTTGCGATAAGCCCAAAAAATACTGAACGGATGTTGATGCGGTTTTCACCAATAGACAGAGTGATGCATGAGGAAGAGGTTTTGTGTAAAGTGGTTGAAATATGACGATATTTGTGTACAACCGTGCGAAGTTGAGGTGGGTCGCTAGTTACAATATTCTAGGTATAACACCTATTATTCTATTCGAATTTATTTTGGACAGGTGGTCATGGTGCAAGTTACAGCACGGATTCCCCAAAAGTTCAGTGAAAAAGTGACTAGGGTTCCGCGAGATTATATACATATTTTGGAAAGGAACAGTTGTATTCTTTTGGCTGTTATACGAAAATATTATAGAGAACCTAGCCTACATTATATTATAATACGCTCCAAGTCCACTTTTATCATGCGTACGCTAAAAGGTGGAATGAGCTTCCCGAATGGGTCTTCCCGATGGTTTAATCTTGGTGTCTTTAAATCACGAGTGAATCGGTTTCTCCTAGGCAAGCGCGGACGTACTGGCGGTCAAGCGTAGGACTATGATGTATCTATACTAGCAATTACTGTAGTTAGCGGCCCCAAATTGTAAAACTTAAGATATTATAGAAAAGTTTTTTGTACTTATTTTAAATTTCAGTGTCTTATGTACATTTGTGAACATGGATGTACGCACAGTGTATTACACTATGATGTAGGGTTCCATTAAAAAATGGGACATGCGTTACTATTTTTAGAGAATGATTAATCATTTGTTTTTATTTTATACCTTAGGTATCCTCACAGCGATCAATTGCATCAGCGTGCGGTGGACGATGCGGATACAGGATGTGTTCACCTCGTCCAAGCTGCTGGCACTCATTGTCATTATCATCTCCGGCATCTACTATATCTGCATCGGTAAGTTCACTAAGATAAAGTACTATTAAAATTCCGTAAGCTACCGTACCTACTTTTACAATTAAATTACTATTAAGATATCATATATAATGAAAAAGTAGTAATAAAAAGCTTTTAAATCGAATATAGTATATACTGCTTAGTAAGTATATTATTCCTTAATATAATAATAATAATCTTTATTGGAAATAAAAAAAGTAAACCACAACCATACATTATACAAAACTAACATAACTTACTTACTCACTACGAAATTATTATTAGTATTACCAAGAAAATCTTAGGTTGTTTGGAATAGATTCGCCCTGTTCCCCGTACTAGTAGGTATTAAACTGTATTACTGTAACTCATAATTACATAATCTGTCTTCTATCGTCATTCCATAAGATTGCTAAAATCTTATTTCGTCTACGAAAACATCTAAACAGCTGTCATATTTTACATGCGTAAACGCACTTCACAGACATCAATATCACGATCGGTTGATAAGGTTGGATTACGCGAGTGCGCAACCTTCATACATAACCGTTTGGTGGGTCAACAGATTACTGATAGAATGATTGATGGCCCAAGGCCGACCATAGCCGGCCCATTGTATTTGAGAAACCTTTAATATTTTATCGACGTACATCAGTTGCAGAATCACGTCGCTATTAAATATTGAGTGTAATGGGTTTAGATAATAATTAATTATACATAAATACATATTTACATAGCTATACAAGTAATGTTAAAAATTGAGTGTAGATATCTTCACACTCAATTTGACGATATTGATGTAAACACATCGGTAAAATAGTCATCATCATTAAAACACAATCTAGTGACTAATGATATAGTGGTTTATAATGATTAACCAATATACAGTCCCACTGTAAGGCACGGGTCTCCTCTCAAAATGATGGAGATTGTCGATAGTCTACCACGTTGGTCTAATGTGAGTTGGCAAAAAGAATAATAAGTTGATAAATTTATTATTAATCCAAGGCACGCACCTCTGACTTTCCGTAATCATATGCGTATGAACTCAGATTAAGGAAACCTAATCTCAGCGTATGAATAAATAATTACTTAACAGTGAAGAAAAACATCGTGAGGACACCTGATAGATTTTTTCGACAATGTGTGATTTTGACAACCCACTCAAGGCTACCGTGGTGAACCACTCTCACTCGGAGACAGAACAGACTAGATAGAGATGCTATGGGACAGAAACAGTGCGATAAATAGGTCGATGATCAGAATATTATTTAGTAAATTCTTTATTAATGATTGGCCTTCATATCGATCAGCTGGGAATTAATGATTATTGTTTAGTCGCTTTATTATAGTGAAAGTTGGGTAGGTACAATTTTGTTGTCAAAACGAAAATCGAAAAGACATGTTTTAGAGGATTTTGTGAGTGGGATTGACTAGAATATTAGGTGAGTAGTACGTCAGAATGTTCTGACCGTTTGACATAGGTAGTATTTTTGATATTATATTGAAGAGTATCGTAACAATTGACGTGAAACAGGAGATATACAATGTTCTTAACAGATAACATCCTTAGAAAAACCTATGGAAACGGGAACGATGCAACTAACCAAACCTAACGAGAAAGTAACTCGTGACCAGTTCTTATTTGATTATTTTTCATCAAACGAAATAGAAAGTGTAGAAAGTTCGAAGGGCCCGGCCCTACATAACTCACTAAATGTTGATAAATCATTACTTTTCGTCGAGTAGACTTTTTTAACTACGTCGAATGCAGTAACGATACTATTAGATGGTTATCATTTGGTCAAAATAAAGTTATCAGAAGTTGTGGGGGCTGTTGTCGCTTTTTCTACGGCGTGACTCTATGTATTTCTCATGGTAAAATATGCAGCGGTAAATAATGACCAGGGGTCTTTGTATTTGACTTGCCAATCTCATTTGAACCTGATTAAATCATCATGTCCGTTAAGTTTTTAAGCGCAGCGTGGTGTTTCGTGTTCTGTCTGTTTTTTTTAATGCTGCGCTTCATGGCTCTTTGGTAAATCCTACGTCTACCTATATTTAGCCATAATATTTCAGCTCTTTACTTGACATATTATGCCCCATAAAGTGTAGGTCACAGTCCACCGAACTGCTATTACAGAGCAGATTTTCATTTGGGTGCAGATTTCATCGTGATATTTTTATGCGCATTTTTGTACACTACACAATAAAACCATTATTATAAAACCCGTGGGATAGATCCTGAAGGGAGGTAGGTATATGTACAAATATCCATTGATCCGTGACACCCCAATGAGATCAATATTAAAACTGGTGTATAATTTATAGTAGGGGAAATTTTGCTCACAAAAAAAGGGGAGAAAAATACAGATCTACTGCACGTTATGATTATTTGTTTAATAGTCTTCATTTCCTAATAGTTTACAGACAAATCTTTAGCCGTGTGGTGCAATATTATAAGCCAGCTCCGTGCAAAATTTGATCAAAGTTGGTGCAGTAGTTTAGTAGCAGAGTTATAAAAAATATAAAGTGTGTGTATGCGCAATGTTTTTGTGATTGTAGACTAAAAACCAGTAGGTAAGTGGTTACTTATCGCTACTGACACTGGCAGATTTATTGTCAACAAAGCTATCAATGGAGGCATTCTACCATTATTATGATTTATGCATCGAATAAGCTTGGTTCTTGTGATTAATATGTAGGTATGCGTAATAAATTAACGAATGATAGGTACATTGCTAGTGGCGGGCATTGATAGAATACTCTGGAGGCCTGGTTGGGTACTATATTTATCCTCATCGTAATAAATACTTTACTTGATCAACATGTTATTAAGTAATACCAATCCTTAATCGTAACCGCGCGGTATTTGTTTTATTGAGAAATGAGGACAAAACTTTTTTAGTTTTGTTAAGTTTCGGTTTTAACTATGTGAAAATGTCCTAAGGATTTCAAAGGCGACTGAGAAAAAGTCTATAGGTAATGCATGTCTATAAGTTACGTTGTTATGTTGTGTTATGTGTTAATTAGTTACGTGCTAACAGTTGTTGCCATGCTGCTATTATAGTGTCATGGATTAAAATTGAAATTGGATAAAGAATCAAGCTTATCATTGCGTAGCGCAGTAGTGTTTTATCTATAATAACTTATAACTAAGCATTTAGCATTCGATTATTTGTAGGCGCTAACATCTATATAGATTATATTTGTATAATCATACACATAACTATGCAAACCCCAATGATAGGTAGGTATACCTAAATATGATTTTAGCACATTCGAGACTAAAAACCTGAGCACTAAGATGCTAAAGTAAATCTGTTTGTCTTGTAGTTTTGTATTTTCACATCTAAACGAAACTATTTTTTATTAATTTGGCATAGAGATTATTCTTTCATTTCCAGAAGTCCTTTAAGTCATTAAGTCATTAATTGTTATGCTACTAATAATATATTTGTTGTACACCAGGTCACACCGAAAACTTCCAAAATGCGTTTGATGGAAAGTTCAGTCCGGGCAGCATTGCTCTCGCTTTCTACTCCGGCCTATTCGCTTTCGGAGGCTGGAACTACCTCAACTTTGTTACCGAAGAACTCCAAGATCCGTACAAGTAAGTCTTGACTCGCGTTTCCACTGACGACAAAACAATATTGTACGCTACCTATCACCCTCACTCTTTGAGTGTTGGAGAGAGTAAGATAGATGTTTGCAATATGTTTTGCGTCGGTGGAAGGTTATAAACAAATGTTTGGCGGAACGTATATTTACGTTATATTATCGTTAAGTGTCTTCGTTTTTTTATAAGCTTCCAATTATGGGAGTAACTTATATTGAAATACTTATTGAATCTGAGATTGCAGAATTAAAATAGGTACTACTTACCTCCCTATTATGATTTTATGTTATTCTGTAAAGCGTAAAAAAGAAAACTTATTGGTGTGTGTGAGGATTATCTAAGTACATATTATGTACTTACTCATATTAAAATAGTTACTCATAATTATTTTGTATCGATATAATCCTACATTTATGCAGACATCAAAAGGTAATCATACTGATATAAAGATTATCGATGTCTATTGTAAGGCTGCAAACATATCTCTAGATAACTATCTCGTGTAAATGGTGAACTTGAACACATGTCTAACATTGCTAATTTCTATCAAAATAAAGGAGGTACTTATCTTTAAAAGGAAAATAGAGGTGTCGCGCTTAGTCTCCATTTTGCCAAGGAGGCGCCTTACCTCCTTGGCAAAATAGAGTGTCGGTAAGTTTGATAATGAGGCAGGATACTCGGTATCTTCGATCTCAGTTCGTAACTAACATGATTGCGAGAAAACACGCGCGAGATATTTCTTTACATCGAATTTTTATATCCCTGATATAAAGGTATTGGTGAACGACACAGTGGCATTGTACAAGTAGGCATATAGTGTTTTTTGGTTTTGCGGAGTTAATGCAAAACGCAAACCACTTGAGTCATTTAAAGTGGAGCAAATAAAAGGATTGGTGTCAAGATCGACGATTTGGTATTGTAATAGGCTAAAGTTGCAGGCTCGATAGATTCTTAGATTCCTCCGAAGTGGTTCTCTGGAGAGCTCTTTAAACACCCCTTTTGTTTGCTGTGCGACTGGGGTGGTGTCTGTATGCCTGTGTCCTTTACATAAGATGTTTAATGTACCTAGCATTTTCGAATCCATGGTTTAATAAATTGAAAACTTAAACTAGAAACGGCAATGAATTCTTAGTACAGGATTTATTTCAGTGTTTACTCCGGCGATTCACTCTTCCTATTGCATGTTTTATTCATTAAGACATTTATTTCACGTCCGATCTTACCGAGGAGTGCGAGTGACCACGAGATATTTCGATCTATTTACTCGAGTGTCGACTCAGAAAGTGTAACTCGGATAAGCAAGCGACCTTCTTTCTATTCTATGCGGGATTCGTATTTGCATATACATAAATAAATGATGAGAGCATTGTAGACAGAAAATGGTTATCTACTTTTGTTTTAATTAATTAAACATAAATTATTAATTATTTTGTTTAACGGATTAAATGGTGGCAGATAGGAAAGGTACATGCATGCACCCATGTAAGGCCCTCGCCTTTTATGGCTCGGTTGCATGCAAAAGTTGATGTAAGTATAAGTACCAAAGGAAATTGCATGCAGCTGAGATGAAAATGTTGAGGGGAGATGATAATGTGTGTTAAATTAACAAGTATCGACAAGATAAGGAATGAGTTGAAAGGAGTATAAAAGGAAGTTTGAAAGTAGCGCAAGTGACAGAAATAGGTAATACGTTGTAACCGTTTGTCATGTTATGGTCAAGCAATGCACAGAGAGGAAGGACATGCTACCAGAAATATTATAAGAAAAGAGGAAGACCAAATAAAAGATGGATGGATTATGTGAAAGACAATGTGGTACGGAAGGAACTTAGTGATGAGATGACGGCTAATAGAGATGTATGGAAAAAAAGACTCCGAGCCCAAGAAAATTAGGATAAGGGTAGGAGGACCATGAGTGAAATTTTATTCGTAATTCTATCTTTTTAATCAGTAATAAAGGTTTCACTCACGTACATTTTGATGAAAAAGATAGTTGGTGTTATTTAATATTCGTCTTTAGAAACA